>LPNX010144435.1:41366-157606 GCA_001517045.1 Pseudotsuga menziesii | reverse complement strand
ATCCAAAACGCCGCCTTCTAGGTCAGACCATGCCCTTTATTTTGAGGCATTGGGCATTGTATCATATGATAAGGCCAAAAAATATGATTTATCAGCTGATTTGAAACATGTTGTTAAACCTGAGCTAACTGGACCGTGGGGTGCACGGTTGTTTGACAAGGCTATTATGTATAAATCAATATCTACGTAGGTGACTCATCATGGCCACTTCTTGTATGTTATCTTAGTTGGGTGATAGGTTGTGAGGCTCTCAAATGTTACATTAGCGTCTAGTTTCTGTAGATGCTTGCAGATATTAGTTTTCCCATATAATTAAAATTTCAAAGTTCATTCTACAGACTTGAACCAATGGTTATGGAGTTTCCAGAACTTACAGGACATTCACGTCGTGACTATTGGTTGGCTATTATTGAAGAAATTTTGTGTGTGCATCAGTTCATTCGAAAGTTTCATCTTGAAGATGTTGGACAGGCAGAAGCACTTTCAAAGGTTGTTTTAGGCATTTTACGTCTTCGTCCCATTCGGGAAGCATTCCATATTTTACCATCTAATCCTGCAAAACTTCTCACTTTTAACCTAGCAGAGAAGCTTCCTGGAGGGGATCTGATCTTAGAAGCATTAGCAGAGCTTTTTCCCTCAGTGGATGCTGTAAGTACAAGAAATGATGGTGGATATGCTAGTGAGAAGATAGAAAAAAGTGGCCTCTATTCAACCTCGGCTGTTACTACAATGGCTAACTTAGGATTCATGTTTACGAAGGGCTCTGGGACAACCGATGAAGCAGGTCTTCCAGTTGGTGAAGTTCTTGTTGGTGATTTGACTCCTTTAGAAAGAGCAGTTATGCAATCAAGAAACAACTTTAAAAAGATGGAACTCGCACAGGCATCAATAGATGGAGTGAAAGTAGGGGGAATTGATACAAATGTGGCTGTAATGAAGGTTTGTTGTCTTCTGTCCAAGTTTAGGCCTTTCAAACTGTCATTCTCTTCTAATTGTCTGTGCATTGATATAGGGTATGTTCAAATTGTTTTAGTTATATGTTATTTTGATGCAGAGGTGTAGTGTGCTATGCACATATGGAGATTTTTTGGCATATGTATAGTCTTTAGGGGCTGTCTGGATCTTATCTTAGTCTTTTCTTATCCTCTTTCATTTCTTGCGATTATATTATCTGTTATTATTTATGTTCTATTTCTTTTAGAGTGTTACTGCATGTGCTTTTAATTCAAAGTTTTTTTGATCCGTCTTTCTCCCTTTTAATTCAGAGTTTTTGCTTTTAATTCTATTTATGTTCTATTTCTCTTCTTTCCATGAAAACCAGATTGATGTCATTGTACATATGAACAGGTTTAAGTTGCATGCCCTTGTTTGAAAGGAAGAGATGATGATCATGCCCTTCAACGTTAAAAGACAAACAAGCCCTTCAACGTCTAACTGAAACTACAGAGAAGGCTAAGATTGAATTGTCATCACTCACCCAAGCAAGCATTAGGTGCATTAAAACTCTTTTCCTTCAATTACTGTAATGTGCTATCAATATAGCTCAATGTTATTAGCATGTGTTTATAGGCTCCAGTCATTATAGATGCTTGGTTTTTGTATTTTAGTTTTTAATTGATATGATTATATCACTACTTTTCGATGTCTTTATATTGCTGAAGTGTTTTTTGTATGAGAATGGCCATCACATTGCAATGCATTTTTGTAAATTTCTCCTGTTGTCTCTTATTGCTTTAATTGTAAATTTGAATGTTAATTTGTGCTGCAGTCTGCCATTCATAACAGCCACTGCAGATGGTCCCAAGCATATTGAAACAACCCTTACAAGGGTCCAATTTGAAGAGCTGTGCTCTGATTTGCTTGACAGGTAAGTTGGTACCTAATACTTATGGTACAAGTTATTGTTTTACTCACTTCAATCTGAAAGCCGAATCTCATGTAGCCCCACTTTTCTATTTGCATTTTGCAGGCTAAAGACTCCTGTCGAGACCTCATTGAGAGATGCAAAATTGTCTTAAAAGGACTTGGATGAAATTATTTTGGTTGGTGGGTCTACGAGGATTCCTGCTGTTCAGGATCTTGTCAAGAGAGTGACTAACAAAGAGCCAAACGTCACTATCAATCCAGATGAAGTCGTAGCTCTGGGGGCAGCAGTCCAGGTGGGTGTTTTTTACTCGCAGTAGTATTTTATATTTCTTCGGTGGTTTTCAACCATATAAGATACAAGTTATGTGACTTGAGATATGAGAGTATATTTTGAATTGATAACTGTTCCTAAATATTTATAATAAGAAAATTATGATATATGTTTACATATTGGTCATATAGAAGACAAAGAGAAGAGAGAAGCTATTGATACAAAGAACCAAGCTGATTCTGTCGTCTATCAGATTGAGAAGCAGTTGAACGAGCTTGGCGAGAAGGTACCCACAGAAGTTAAGGACAAGGTGGAAGCTAAGCTGAAAGAACTTAAAGATGCAATTTCCAGTGGGTCAACTCAGTCTATGAAGGATACGATGGCAGCCCTCAACCAAGAAGTAGCTTCACCCGTGTATATCTCCAGTGTTCCTTGCTTGGCAGGCGGAGACTTAGTTTAGTTTTCGTTCCAAGCTCTAATATATATAAGTGTTTCACTGCACCAATTGAAGACCGAAGTCGAAAAGGCCCTCATCTGTTCCTAGTAAGACCGAATTAGCAAAAAAAAATTTAATTTTTTTTTTTTAAATTTCCACAAGCGTCGCTTAAGCGACGGTTTCTTCTGTCGCTTTTCCGACGCCTTTTCTAGATATCCATCGCTTCTCCAACGGTAATATGTGTCTCTTTTCCGACGTTTAGTTTAATATATGTCATGTATCCGATGGTTGTAGGTGTCGCATATCCGACGCTTTTAGTTGATATTTGTCGCTTAAGCGACGGTTATGAAGGCTATTTTCTCAAAAAAAAATTACTACCGTCGAAAATATTCTGTCGCTTAAGCGACACTTTACATTTAAGCGATGGTTGCATAGGTGTCGCTTAACCGATGGTTATTTAAGTGTCGGCTAACCGACGATAAGTTTCCGACGCTTAAAAAAAAATCAAAGTGTCGTACATGCGACAGGAAAGTGTCGAAAATCCGACATGACGGCCGTCGGATTTTTGGTCGAAATGTAGTAGTGCATTTAGCAAACTACTGGTGTGAGTAAATTCTTCATCCTTTGATCAAAAACTACTCAAGTGGTAGCAACCAAAGTTTAACAAGTCAGGTCTTCCAAAAGCTTCCTTTCCCTACTCATACATTGGTATTTATAGGAAAACTTTGGGTTCAAAGTACCACTTAAATATTCCTCTAAAATCTTATCTTCCTTCTAAGCATGACTCATCTGCATTTAATCCTTCATGTGACTCATATCAACATATATTGTCATCTGGCCTTCTACAACAACCTCCATAACTGCTTTGCAAATTTTCCAACTAATCCAATGGTTCTGCTCATCAAGATTCTGGTTACTTCCTCAACTATATTTCCATCATTGTTGGTTTAACTCAGGAATCCTTTCACACTTCTAGTCATAATTTTATTCAACCATCTATGCTCTATCAGTCATCTTGGTCGAGTGAACCTTGTCACTTATCATGTCTTGCAATTGGTCTCTTGTCATTGACCCTTGTTGGTTGACACCCCAAGATTATCCTATCTCTCATTGACCTCTACGCTATGCATTTCTGGAGGTCATCAAGCATCCTCTAGATGAATTCAATCATCTAATTGTGATTCATATATTTAGGCTTATATTCCCTTGCATCAACATCCTCGGGTTGAAAATAATTACACCCATGATTTTGCAACTCCTCGATATTCTCCTCCAAAATCCATGTCACCTCTTCGAAAAAAATTTCCTTCCATCGGACCAATTATTCTTTCTTCTTTTGGCTCCTATTTTTCCCGACTTCTCGTTCATCGAGCACTTTTGAGACCCATTTTATTGGTTTGACTGGTATATTCTCTTAGAAGTATATAGTCATTTCACTTATACTCATCGACCACTCTACATACTTGTATAGGTCAACAATATTGAATGTCAAAGATATGCCTAAATATTCATGAAGCTCCAACACATAGGAATTGTCTGAAATATTTTTCAATATCTTGCATAGACCAATCCTTTTCAACTTAAACTTGTTATATGTTCCCATTCAGAATATTTCCTTCCTTAGGTGAACATAAAATAAGTCACCCTCTAAAAATAAAAGAACTCATCTCTTTTGGTTGGGTCTAAACTTGTAGGTCTCATTTCTCTTCTCAATCTATCGTTTCACCTTGTCATGTACTTCCTTCATATGGACAAAGAACTATTCAAAATTTGCGCTCTTCTACATCCCCATTGGTAGCAATTACAACTTGGCTACTCCATGCAGACTTCTCCATCGTACTATTTGGAATGGAATCATTCATATCGATTTGTTCATCGAGTTGATGCATGTGAATTCTACCTATGCAAACATATTCTCCCACTAATTCATTTGGTCAGTAGTTAAAAACCTTGTAAAATTTCCTAAGCTCCTCTTCACGACTTCAGTCTGCCCATTAGTCTGCGGATGGTATGAAAAATTGAAGTGCAACATTGTGTCAAGGTTCTTCCACATGGTTCTCTGAAAATTACTAGTAAACTTGGTATCTTTTTTCAAAGTGATGCTCTTCAACAACCCATGCAATTTCACAACCTCCTTGAAATATAATACAACAATACCCATTTCATCACCCATTTTCTGACATGGAATAAAGTGTGTCATCTTTGAAAACTTGTCAACTACCATAAATATGGAGTCACTACCTTGCTATGTACTTGATAATCCCAACACAAAATCCTTGCTGAAATATTCCTATTGATGGTCAGCATTGGTAAAGGTGCATATAGTTCCATATTCTGACTTCTTCCTTTGGAATGATAGCATATCCTACACTTCCAGATCAAATTCTTTAAACATCCAAAATCATTTATGGCTAGTAATACTTCTCCTTAATCAACACCATAGTCTTTTCAATGCCAAAATGTCCTCCCAATCCTCCATTCTAGTCTCTAGAATTTCCTAATTAGGTTCTCCCTATCTAATCCTCTAGGGATGCATAACCAATGTCCCTTGAACAAGTATCCTTATTGGATAAATAATCCATGTATAGAGTTCTATCGAAACTCCACTGTTCCTTGACTTCTTCCAAGGTTTGGAAAAATCCTCGTTGACTTCATAGTCATCCTTCATTGACTCTAACCCTGTCAATTAAACAGTCGTCGTCCCCAACAATTCATCTCTTTGAATTAACGTGTCAATGAATTTGTTAGTATTGCTCGAATTATGCTTCAAAACGATAGTGTATCTCTGCAAGAACTTGATCCACTGCATATTCCTCTAATTCAAATTTTTTTGAGTATTAAGATACCTCAGAGCTTGGTGGTCAACGAATAACACAAATCCTTTGAGAAACAAATATTACCTCCACTTATTCATCGATTGTATAATGGCTTAAAACTCTTGGCCATGGACTAAGTATTTCTTCTTGGTGTCGTCTAAGTTCTCACTAAAGAATGCAATTGGTTATCCCTCCTCGATTAACACAGCTCTAATTGCTAATATGCTTGCATCGTAGTTGACATGAAATATTTTGATGAAATATTGGAGAGTTAAGACTGGTCTCTCCATCACCTTCTACTCTAGTCTCTCAAAATATCATTGAGAGGATTTTGTTCACTTGAAGTCACCCTTTTTCATGCATGTCAATGACGGTGCATATATCTGACTAAAGTCTCTTATGAACTTCTAATAAAAAATGGCAAATCCATGAAAAATCCTCAACTTGGTGGAACTCGTCGGCTTAGGCCACTCTAAGATTACCTTAACCTTTTTTAGGTCCATCTTCAACCCTTGGATTGAGATTGTAAATCTCAAGTACACCAACTTATTTTGGAGGTTCATGAGCAACTTTTCTTGGCTTAACCTCTCTAGTACTTGTTAGAGGTGAGATGTTGGAATTTGGTCTCTCTTAGACACAGGTTCAGTCCCTTCTTTGCACACAACAAGGCCCAAGATATCGACCCAGCAGAGAAAGGCTCAGTTGGCAGCACCTGCGACGTAGATGCAGTGTCACCCGAGATATCCTTCTATGGGTAAATTTAAGAACCAAGTTTCCATAGTTGGGTGGGGGATTTCACGTATCTTTTTTTTCTACCAAAGTGCCCAACAAAATTTGATGGGTGGGGTATTTATACTTATTATACATATTTAAGTTGCGATACAACTTGTCCTTTGATAGATATTATAACAATGACCCAATGCATCATAGATACATACAACGATAATAGTGCAAAAAATACATATTAACTCGTTCATAAGGAAATACATAAACATACATTCACACTAACATATATATGCGACTTAAGAAAATTCATCATTCACACGTTTGAGACAATATCTAATATGGAAACCCATCCAGGAAAAACCACAAAGGAACTCTTCATCTGGCATGAGAAATATATGACACCCTCTTGTCTGTGCACTAATCTGCAGACTCTATTCTATATATTTCTTTCTTATCTACACATATTTCTTCCTCCTCACATGTGCTTTCATCTTTTGGTTGCTACTCTTTCTCTACTTGAATCTACTAACGATCCGCACACATCCTGGATCGACTTAACTTCCTCTATGACTCTACTGTCAATACACACATATCCATGATCAACTCGATCTCTTCTACACTCCTGCACACTTAGCTGTAAATTCTTCGACTCCTCTCTACGACTCAATACAGTTAGAAAACTAACAGACAATATAACATCCAAAAGCTAACATGACCAGACTCTGACTATGTGTCTCACTATCTAACAGAGCAGAGGCTAACCCACATACAGTTTGGGTTCCTCCTTTTATATATTCTTACTTGTCACTCTCAACCAACTTCATACAGTTACCCAACATGATGTCTTTCCTATTCTATCAACACATGTCAATAGGAACTAATGCCCTAACTTACAAATATGCTTTCATATGTGGGGCTTCCGTCGAATCTATCCGACCTCATATGCACGATCTTTCTGAACTGTCGCTTTCTAGCCGTTGCACCATTGCACGTCTTTTGACATGGTTAAATCTGTTGCATCTTTCCTTGTCACATCCTTTCCTTATATCATTGTTTCTCTTTGGTCGCTGCTTCTTTACTTAGATATTTCTTCTTTGTTTGTTTATGTTCATCCTCCGTCACATCTTTCTCCATACATGATGTCTTGTCTTGTCTCTATTAAATACATAAGGATACCAACAAGCCTTTAAAAAAATGTAGGATCTATAGTCAATCCATCATCATCCTTGCTCAATTTTAAACCTATTATTATTGGTATTAGGGATGTCTTGCAATTAGACATATTAAATATTTTCAAAATTGCACTTGCATACTTTGACTGTGATATGAAAATACCACTTTCATACTATTGGACTTCAATGCCCATAAAAAACTTCATAACCCCCAAATCAGTCATTTCAAATTTACTTTCCATGAATTCTTTCAAATCCTTTATTCCCAAATCACCAGTAAAAATTAAATCATCTACATACATGCAAATAATTAACATGTTTCCTTGCTCATTAACTTTGGTGTACAATGTCGGTTCATTTTCACTTCTGTGAAATCCATTTTCAATGAGATAGGAATCAATGCAACTATACCAAGCTCTCGGAGATTGCTTCAAACCATAGAGTGCCTTTTTCAGCCTGTACACTTTGTGGTATTGACCTGGAACTTCATAGACTTGTGGTTGTTCCACATACACTTCCTCCTCAAGATAGCCATTCAAAAATGTTTTTTTAACATGCATTCGATTAACATGCCATTTATTTTGTGCAACAACGGCCAAAACTGTTATGACTATAGCCATGCGTGTGATAGGTGCAAAGGTTTCATTGAAGTCTATGCTGTGTTGCTGAGTGAAACCTCTTGTGACCATTCTTTCCTTGTGCTTCTACATATTCCCATGAGCATCTTGCTTGGTCTTGTAAATCCATTCGACGTTGATTACATCTTTATCTCTTGGTACATCTACCAACACCCATGTTTGATTCTTCTCAATGCATTCTATATCTTCATCCATGCCTTGTGCCCATAATTCATCTTCGACAACTTCCTCAAATGTTAGTGGATCATCAATTTGAGAAAATAATGCAAAGAGAGAGAATGAATTTGGTGTACCAATTTCAAATATTTCACACAGACTTCTTGTCTTCACTGAATCTATCGATGTTGACCTTGATGAACTCCTTGATGGAGTTTGTTGTCCTCTTGGTGTGCTTGTCGGCGTAGCTTGAGCTCTGACTTATGTCGACATACCTTGTGCTGAACCACGTCACGGTGTCATGGGAGTCGACGGTGCGGGGACATTTGGATTTACATGTGGTTTTTGAACCACTTCCTCGGCCATGTCATCATGGTCGACATTTGACACAATCTTGACATTACTCTTGACAGTTCCATCCCATGATTCATTTTCAACAAATTGAACATCATGACTGATGATCACTTTCCTTGCAACATGATCATACAACTTCTATGATTTTGTGTCTTTAGAGTAGCCAACAAAAATACATTTATGTCGCTTGTTGTCTTGTTTCTTTCTCAGCTCATCTAGAACATGAGCATATGCGACAAAACCAAAAACTTTTAAATCAGAAACATTGTGATTCATACATGTCCATGCTTCTTGAGGAACTTTGTTCGTCACACTCTTTGTCGAAAACCGGTTCATAATATATGCAATAGCTATGACTACTTCAACTCAAAATTCATTTGGAAAATGCTTGGTTGCCATCATGCTGCAAACCATCTCCATAATGGTTATGTTCTTTATTTTAGTGACATCGTTCTGCTGCGGTGTGTACCATGCAGTGAATTGATTTTTTGTGCCAAGGGTCTTGTAGAAATTTAGGAGTTCAATTGAGACATATTCACCACCTCTATCTGTCCTTAATATTTTGATGCGGTGTCCACTCTGGTTCTCCACGAGTGCCTTGAACTGCTGAAAACAACTAAATGCATCAAATTTATGTTTCATAGAATATACCCATGTTTTTCTTGAGTAGTCATTAATACAAGTAAGAAAATAATTGCAGCCACTCATGGATGATGTCTGCATTGGACCACAAATATCAAAGTGCACAATACCAAGTGGTGTGCGGGCTCTATATCAATTTCCAACTAGAAAAGTTTCTCTATGATGCTTGCCAAAAATGCATCATTCACAAAATATCTCTGGTTTGTTGATTAATGTCAATCCTTTTACCATTTTCTTTTTGTGAAGTAGCTTCAACCCACCAAAATTCAAATGTCCAAATCTGAAATGCCACAGCCAAGATTCATCCTGAACTTCTATTTGAAATGTAGCTTGAAAATCAATGCTTCCATTTTCATTCTTGTCGAAGTGATTATCTACTTCCCTGCTTTCTTCCTTGAATGCAGCTCTTGTATTTGTCTTTCCTTTCATGTCTGGAATTATCCTCAATGGAAACAAGCGATTGCTTATCATTGGTACTTTTGATATCAATTGGTTGCTTGGAGGATTGTCTTTAATCAAACAATGATTATCTTCTATGTAGACTCTGTAGCTTTTCTGTATCAGCTGCCCAATACTCAACAAATTGTGTTTCAGTCCTTCGACATGATAAACATTAGGCATGTTCTTTTGCTTCCCCCTGTTTGGTTAGAATACCAACAATATACTTTCCCAAAATAGTGACTTGGACATTATTTCCAAGTGTGACATCAGTTTGAATTGATTTATCTAGACTAGAAAACAAACTTGAATTACTGGTCATATGATTACTACAGGCTGCATCTAAATACCATATGTCGAATGGACTTTCTTGGACAACATTACATTCAAGTGGATATTCACACACCAACAACATTGTGCTCGACAGAGTGTTGGTGTTGGTCAACTGGTTTGGGATTTTCCTTCCTTTGTCATCCTCCTTCTTCCTGCATTCATATGCACAATGACCAAATTTCTTGCATTAATGAAATTGGATTTTAGACTTATCAAACCCATGACCACTCCGCTAACCGGGGTTCGTATTATGTTCTCTACCAATGACATTCATAGTATTGCTGTTGCATCCTCCTCTAGAAAAACTTCTTCCTTTGCCTTTGGAATTGTTTCTCCCCCTTCCTCTACCACGACTTATGGATGACCGTGTTACAAATGCACCTTCTAATGATGTATTTGATCTACTGATTCTATGTTCATGATTGATGAACGAGTCTTGTAACTCATCAATAGTAAACACCGATATGTCTTTGTTTTCTTCCAAGGTCACGACCAAGGATTGAAATCTATGGGAAAGGCTTCTAAATACTTTTTCAACAACCCTTCTATCTTCTATATTATCTCCATGAGATTTTAGTTGATTAATTAGACCAACAACATGAGTGTAGAATGAGTCTACTGGCTCTGTGTCTTTGATTGACAGAGATTCAAAATATCTTTTAAGAATCTACAACTTAAAAGTCTTTACCTTATCCAAGCCTTGATATGTCGTTTCCAATGTATCCCATGTTTGTTTAGCGGAATTTGTTGTTGCTACTCTTGGAAGTATGCTTTCATTCATGGCTTGGTGTATGCAGAACATAACCTTTCCATCTTTCTTCCTTTGTTCCCTTAGGACATCCTTCTCAGCTTGTGTGAGATTATTATATGTTGGTTGATTTGTTGGTTATGTATAGCTACTTTGGACTATCTCCCACACATTTTGACCTCTAAACAAAGCCTTTAGTGTTAGAGACCAATATTCATAATTCTTTCTTGTGACTATTAGAGTTTGCAAACTCGACATGTATGCATCAAAAGCGGAAGCCATAATTTTAATTTTCCTTTAGAGAAATAAACTTTTTTTTTAAAGATAAGATTTCTTTCCTAAACCCGCTCTGATACCAGATCTTGGGAATGAGATCTCGAAGGTTTACCGTTAACTTAAGTTACCAAGCAATAAGAAAAAATTCCTTGTCGAGACTTTGACCTCTTTTTACTAGACAGGTAAAACTTGTCTAACACGGACTAGACACTTAGAATTCAACAAGTTAATACTTTGACCAGTTTTTTAATAGACTTCTTTTGGTTGGGATTTTCGACTAGACAACTTTGATTTCGACCAACTTAATTGACTTAACCAGTTTTAGTCGAACTTTTACAAATGAGGTTTCTTAGTCTAAAGACTTATAATATGAAAAACACTTTTCATGGGTAACTTGGCGTAAATCTCAACACAACTCGATGTTCAATGTTAATGGATTCTCTCTGTCTTTCACTAAACGTGTAAATGTAAACAACATTTACTCAAGTAATTATATAAAGAATATGCCGCTAAATAAAGCATGCATTTAACCATAACAATGGATTTATAAAACTTGTCGGGACAGGACTAATGCAGTAAATACAAACTTAGAAATTTACATAGTCGGCTAACAAAATAAGAGGATAAACGAGTAATTAATACTTGCAACACCAATTGCATGGCAGGCGACGCTATTGGAGATTAGGCAAGTGACAATCACTACTTGCAACACCGATTGCATCGCAGGCGACACTATTAGAGATCAGGGGTGCGAAGAGAGGGCCAGAGACGTGTAAACTGGCCCACTAACGCCAATCCTCAAGGAGACAACTATTTGTATAGGCTAGTCCGGTCGAAGGGAGATCACGCGAACTTCATCCAATTTTTTAATAAATAAAAAATTTGGGCAGTAGAGACTAGCTTCTTCCCTTGATTTGCAAGGAGGCGCTTGAAAGCTTCTCCAGCTGCGATAGGCGAGGGAGGCGAATCCCCCCTCCAACGGACCTCATGGCGGAACCCTAGACCAGACAACAACATTTAAGTGCCAGCCAGGAACATGAGATCAGCAACACCCGCGACATTCCAGCTCCCGACACAATCATTAACAGCCAAAATACATCGGACGAGCCGTTGCAGCTGGAGGATCGGCACGTGCAGTTAATTAGGAATTTGCTGGAGAACCAGAGGACTTTGCTACAGAACCAGCTCCAGTTATCGGGGGATTTGCTGCAGGCGCAGTTGGAGTTATTGACGGCCAGTTTCAGGGACGACCACAACAGGAATTGTAAGAAAACGCTGTCCTGGATTATAGGGTTCTTTTTGGCGACTGTTTTAGTATTTTTGGGCTATTGGAAGATCCGCTCTTGGATAGCGACTCGCGAGATAGTCTATTCTAGTATGCCTATTTTTTAAAGTTGGCATTGTACCTAATGTTGGATCGTGGCTTTATTGCTATTTTATTGGATTCAAACGTGCTTTATTTGGTTGGAGAATTTTATTATTTTTATGAGATGGATGTTTAGGATCACGGTTTTCGTTTTCAGATGACATCGTATGAGCTTCATTAATTGCTTTACTGACAGTAATAGTGAATTTTATATTATATAAATTTTGTAAAATAATTATTAATTCAATAATATTATAACATATCACTAAAGAGGTTATGAATAACATAACATATATACTTGACTCAATTTCATTACCATCAATTATTTTAATTAAATTTTATTTAATATAATTTTTTTTTATAATAATTTGTAATTTATATTTCATGAATTGAAAGACATGAATTTGTTGATAACAATTTAATTCATAGAATGATGTGCATCTTGTGGAACCGTATCCATGGTGGTAGTTAGTTCTCGATTATTGAATTTTGTAGCATATATTTTTCACATTGACTTTGGAATAAAAAAAATTTAATAGAATAAAAATCATTATTTTTTTAAAACATTTTTGCTTTAACAATCTATTTAACAATTGAGCTTGTGTTGACTATGGGAAAAAATGATCTACATGGAAACACTAGTGTCGACCTCCTTAGCGTCGTTTTGTGTTGCAGTTGGTGTTATAGGTTTTGGCTCGATGGATCTCTTCAAGCCTACAGATCCTCCTCGATATGGGTTGTCCGATGGAGCATCGATCGTCTCGAGTTTTGACTAGAGGCCCGATATATTCAACAACCGATGTTTACGGCCTAGGGGTTTAGGGTTTTTACCCTTGGAGTCTGATACCCAGAACCGGTTGCACACAGATGGGTTCTCTATCTTTGTGAGACCCCTCTCAGGGCCTTCAATTTTCTGCAAATGCAGGTTTCTGACAAATTGTTATTCTTAAAAATCCATATCTGTCAAAAGATGAGGATCCCAATTCATCTTCACATGTTGATTTTCGAAGCACAACGACTTCAGGATGAGTCACTGGTTTGAGACATGGGCATGATCTCCAAAGATGCTTATATCACGTTGATCTCTTTCCTCTGTGGAGGTGCAACTAGTCCTAGTGCTCCCTCCTCCTCTCAGCCACGATATTATAAAAACATGGTGAAACCTGGGCCATCTATGCATGGGGATTCAAACCCTTTTGTAGATGCTGTTGTTAGGGGGAATTGGGAACTTGCTTTCCCGGTCTATATCGTAGAACAATATGAAGACACCCATTTTGTAAAAGTGGAATAGCCCATTGTGTACACCGATGAAATCGTTTATAAATGTCAAGCTCTTATTTGCAGGTTCAATGGGATTTGGCCTCCAGATACAATGCTGAAGGATTGGATAGATCAGAGTTGGACCATGGGTTTTGAGCTTTTCTTATGCTCCAATGGTATCTTCATCGTCATATTTAATAAGGAAGAGGACTGATAGAATATTATTGATCATGGTTCATGGTTCTGGGGGCGTTCGGGCATATCTATCCAAAGTCTCAGTTCCTTGATTTTAATCCTCTTAGCTCGACTTCCATGTTGACCCTTGTGTGGGTAATGCTTCCAAACTAACCTTGCATTATTGGGCTTCAGATTATTTGGATTGCATTGGATACTCCCTAGGACAATATGTTAATACTGATGTCGAGAGGGCATTAAAAGGTTTCTTTTCATGTGCACACATCTGTGTTAAATTGGATCTTAGTTGGGGGCTTCCTGCTAAGATCCTTCTTGAGGTGATCAATTATGAGCCATATTTGGAGCTCATTGATTATGAGAATACTGTGTTTCGCTACAGAGTTTGTCAGCAAACTGGACACCTTGAAGAAACTTGTCCTTCTACCCATGCTTCCATTCTAAAGGCGGGCACGAGGAAAAAGGAAAAAGGTTGGAAAAAAACCAATAACAAGTAGACTAACTCAAACCCTCAAGCTATGTCCAAGAAGCCTCATCATGATTCAACACCCAAACCAACACCATCCGATCCTTCGAAGAAGCCTTCCACTCCTTTGCATCCTTCTCCAGTTTTGCGGCACCCTCCTACTTCAAAAGCGACCACTCATGATCCGTCGTTGTGTGATGCAGAGAATGATTTGATTATGGTTCTGACCTCACTAGCTAGTGGCCTAAAATGAAACCATGAATATGACAATTTTAATAATGATAAGGAAGAAAACTTCGATCATGTACCATTGTTATCGAGGAATTCCTTGTATAAGGTGGTCATTGTTACGAATAATCCTTCAATAGAAAAATATGTGAGATGGATTGATGTTCACAAGAAAAAAAGGACCCTCACCAGTTAACTCAATGACTAGGCTTGTCACATGCCCCAATTTTTCAAAATAATATTATCTTATTTTATTTTATTCCAAGACATTATGTTAAATTATATGCTAAGTTGTAAATGATGACGTAGCAGAGTCAAGGATATTGAATGTAATTATGAATATTTAATTATAAATAAATAAAAGTGGAGACAACAGCTTGGGAGAGCTGTTAAAAAGAGTGTTACTGGTCAAGTTGGTGGAGGAGAATGGGTGGAAAGCAAATAGACAAGGGGCAGCATCCTCAAACACTTCCAATGTTGTAGGTGGCAACCTCCCTACATTTGGGGTCATGATCCCCCAAGAAAGTGGGATCAGAGCAGGTGGCTCAATTAATGACAACCAACCCAACCCAAAAAAGACCTAGGCAATCTTAATAAAAAAGCCCATTGAAGAGAGATGAGGCTGCTCATTTTTCCAAGAAGAGAACCATTCAGGTGAATGTACTTTAGAGGATTTCATTGGGAAGGGAATTTGTGGAATGTGTTTGAGGGGTAAATTGCAGAAAGTGATCTAGTATAGCTATTCAGCTGAAGGATCTTGCTGCTGAGTGCAAAGTTAGTACTGAGTCATTGGACTAGTATCTTGTTGTATGCTCCACCAATTCTCAGCCAAGGAGACTAGGAACAGGCTCGGGGGTCCTGAGAAGTAGTTGTTTGAGTGCTCTCCAGGAGTTGGTAGGGAGGAACGACCTCCCAACGATGTTGTCATCCAGCTTTAAAACAGGTTCTACAGTCTTTTATTTGTTGTGTTAAAAGTTTATATCTGAGAATGAATGGATAATGAATGACTTACATGTTTTGTAGTGAACTGTTAGAGCTTGTAATCTTTTAGTTATTTGACTATTGAATCTGTAATTGGATGAAATAATCTTACTTGTGTTTTTCCCTGTCTGGAATAAACCAGACCGTACTCTAGCACAGGTAGTGTGTTTAAAATAGATGAAGATATGATAGAAATCTGAAATGAATAGAGTTATGTATGTTTTTCAGAGTGTTGGAATCTTTTCTTTCTGTAGATAGTTGCTTCCAGAAAAGAATATTAATCTGCTTAGTTAGGTTATTGTTAAAACCAGACTGTGTATTAAGAACGCTAGAAAAAGAAATAGTCATATTATTTTACTAATAGCAACGTGTTCAAGTAAGTAAGTTATTCTTTTACACAGTACTTTCTTTTACAAATTATACTTCTAACTTGAAATAGAGGAAATAGAAATATCTCAGTTATAATTCTTAATTATTTATGTTAAGTAAGGGTTTAAGTATGGTTCTGTTAGTTTATATCTTTAATAGCTAACTTAACCTGCAACTATTCAAACCCTAGATAGAGTTTAGTAACATATATATATTTCTAAGGACAAATTAATCTAAAGATAAGAGTATCTTAATAAAGAACTTATTTAACTCTCACAGTATTATTTTTATTTTAGAATCAAAACAACTAAGATACATTAGTAACCTATGCTTTAAGTATTATTAACAAGGAACTGTTCTTTAACTTTTACAGACAAATTATATATAAAGGAGTAATGACAGGGTTGAAAATCTTCATTTCACTTTTAGTGAGCTTACATAAATAATCCTACTAAAACCCTAGATAACAATTCAGAAAAACAATAAGAACTTAATAAATTAGAATTGCTTATCTATGTAAGAACTGTACTGCAAATATTAACAGGTTTATCTTTCTGCAAAAGAGAACTGTAGGATCGAACCCTAGTTTAATAATACCCTTGTTCTAATAAAAACAACCAAGTCATAATCTAGTGGTTGGATTTTATGTACAAGTATAAGCAATAAACTGTTTTAGATTAGTCACAGTCTTATTTAAATAAGTGTATGCACAAATACAAGATTAAGTATTTGTATTATATACTTAAGTATTTGTATTATATACAGATAATATTATAAACATAAATATTATCATTTATAAATCAAAAAGAAATTCTTTTTACAAACTGGAGAAATATTAAAAAAAAGAACAAAGATTATTTCCATAAACCCTAACCTGGAATTCCTCGAGCCATTAAAATAATTTTAAATTCTTTTGACAGTAATCAAACTTAATGAAATAACAATACAGAAATTATCATTATAAAAGTTAAATAGGGTAAAAACCCTAGCTCTTATTTCTGAGCAGAAACTACCCAGTTTTTGCAAATCCATTACAGTAGTAACCTAGGATAAACAATAAGCTTAGTTCTTTTTATATAACCATTAAAAGAACAAATTAATTCATTACACAGAGATAAAATACAAAAACATAAAGGAGAACAAATTTAACTTACAGACAGACAGTATTAAAAATATTTACATTATATCAACAAGTCCGAAGACTGAATGTAAACCAAAAACTTGAACAAAGTACAAAACCTCAGCGAGGAGCTGAGCACCCATATTCAGATATGGAGTATGAACAAGCATATACATCATATTACAAAACTATAAGTTCATTACAACTACGAGAGGATATTTACAAGTCACAGCTTAAAGCTGTAGTCACCTCGTGAAAAGCAAGGGAGATAAATCAAAATAAAAACCATAAAAACGAAGGATAGCAACCCAATACTGGGTGCAACACGGCCGAGACCTTCTCCAACTGCAAGAGTCTGTACAAGCATGGGAAACCAGATTCAAAACTAGAGCTTACCGTAGACTACACGGGGAGCCATTTATGTAGCACGACCGTCAACCTTGAAGACAAGTTAACCTGCAATGCAAAAGAAACAGAGTTTAATAAAAAAATTAAAACCCTTGTGTACATTGAAAATGTAATAGTAATGGCAGTTAAATGATAACTTACCCAAGATGGAAACAAAAACAATGGAGCCCTGGACAAACAATAACACTACAACCAGCATCAAGAAGAGTCGAACCCTCATGCTCACCAAGGATGGAGACGACGGACTCTGGTATTTCACAACTAATAGCAGAGGGGGTAAGCCTGAGTAATGGCTACAAGGAGTCTACAAGCATGAAGTCGGACTGTCACTGCAAGAAAATAGGTAAACAAAACTCTAGAACCCTAAGACGAAGGAGCTACGCCATTACATACAATAAGCCCAAAGCTTTCACCAAGGACAGAACATGATAGAAGGAGTAGTAAAAAGGAATTTCAAGCAGCCGTAAGCCATGTGAAATGACAAGCAGTGAATTGTGACCAAATGAAAGACGTTGTAGTGAAGGCAAACAATAGAAACCAACTCAAGGGAGAAGGATACAATAAACACCAACAAGGGACTCTCTACAACTCACGACCGCCATGGGAGCTTGCAGAGCAGCCCACAAGGCCAACGCAAATATTAGAAAGCAAATAAGCCAAGGATTAGGGTTGACGACTATATAAGAAACCAGTGCATGGGAAAGAAACTTCCATGTGGCCGCATCAAATAAATCATGC
The DNA here is from genome assembly GCA_001517045.1 of Pseudotsuga menziesii. Taxonomy (NCBI): domain Eukaryota; kingdom Viridiplantae; phylum Streptophyta; class Pinopsida; order Pinales; family Pinaceae; genus Pseudotsuga; species Pseudotsuga menziesii. The sequence continues at coordinate 139,606 of LPNX010144435.1, read as the reverse complement.
AGTGGGTCGACTTTCTATAGTCACATGCGTTCCAAAAATCAATTCAATCACCAACGATTTAATCAAAATCGCATTATACTTGCACCGGATTCAAATCATTCAATAATCGTTTCAACTCTTAGTGCATAGCTTGTCATCGATGTGGGTTCACAACATTATGATACTTGTTAAATGTTAACATCTAGTTCATCATTGGTGTGGGTTTGCAATGTTGTTATAACGTTGACTCATTACACAACATAAACCTTAGCCTCGTAACCCAAAGAAATACCCTATGTAATATATAAAACTTATGTTATGAAATATTGCTAGTAAAAGCTAGCGAGGACTTTATTTCCTTTTACATAGTAATGTATACTAATGAGTATCATGGGGAGACATTACAAAATTATATTAACATTATCTTAGTTATATGCATAGTGTATAGGGGAGTATTAACCCCTTTTGATTTAGTTACAGCTTATAGTAATATCATCATTGTGAAATAGGGTGTAATAACTAAGTTGTTACCTATAATATTTAGGATAAATTATGAATTCATGGACTTATAAATAGTTTAATAAATAGTGTAAGAAAAACTATCTTTTAGTTCGAGTTCTCTTCATGCTGGTGTAAATGATTACACAGCTTTCAACTAGAGTAATGTGCATAGTGTTGTTTGAGTAGGTTCATCAGTATTATGCAATTGTAACACTAATAAAACCTTTTATGTCGCTAAACAAATAGTTTATGCACAATTTTAAATCTTAGAAACTAGCCAAGGTTTGATAACAAACTATGTAATGGCAAAGTGAAAGGTAAGAACATTTCCGTATGAGCCCTTTTACTTAATACAGATCCATGAGATCTTATCTTAGAAGATATGACAGTTTCTCATCTTGGAGTATAGTTTTACATTCTTATCAAATTACTAAGGTTAACATAAGAGGATAAATATTGACTCGATAAGAAAAACATGAACCCTGGAAGTTGTTCTTAGACAGAATCAAATATAGAAATGTAACATAGAAATTGCTAGGGTATGCATTTTGGAAATAAAGAAGATCAAGAAGATAAAATAAACTGTTCAGAACCAAACGAAGTAATACTGTCGCTACATACTCTACAGGAAGAAATACAATCAACTGAACTTCATTTACAATAGTAACAAAAGAAAACAAACTGTCTTACCTTATGGAAGTAGGTTGAATTACAACAGCTTATATCTACGCATATTAATTGCAAATAGAAATATTGCAGGATGCTTTATAAATTTAAAGATGATACTCGGTCATTTATACCTGTAAACCTGTAAGAACAAATAATCCATCTGCGTTAGCAAAAATGCTAAGTAAGCCCCGGAATTCAAAGTTAGATTCCACCTACTGTCATAAATAGAACTCATCAGTAAACCAAATATAGAATTAATGAGGAAGATAAACTTAAGATTGTGTTAATAAGAAAACTGTTGAGTTAACATAATCAAGTTTATGCAAATTTAATCTATTAACTGCCTTTCTTTTTGCTAACCATTAGCTGTTAATAAACTGCAAACTCAACATTTTATGTTATTTCAAAATTTTAATTTTTTGTGAAAAATTGGGGTTTTGACAAGGCTTGTTTCTTCGAGGATTAGAGTTGTGCTGGATCGTTAATTGTGGTGAGTAGATTGGTAATGGTTGACCCAGTGCTTTTGTGGGTAAGCTAGTTGTGTTATGTGTATTAATATGTACTTTTTCTTGATTGAATACAAGGTTTCTCTCGTATTACTTACAAAAACAAAATCGTTAATTTTTTAATTATATGAATAGATTTGGTTAATTTTATCACATTTCAAGAAAAGGAACTAACCAATCTTATCAATTATTGCTCATTTAGCTATAATAAAGGGCTTCATATTTCTTTAATTATTTTGCACAAAAATCAAAATATATATCGTTTATTTTTCTTAAGATTTTGCAAGTTTTTGGTTTAAAACTTTATTTCAACTAATCCAAAAATTGGTAGTGTTATTTCACCTCATCCCGACGTGATGTCAAATTAAACTTCATATTTTCTTTGTTTTACTATTACACTGTATCAAACTTATTTTAATATTTCTCCTCATCTCGAGGTGATGCCAAATTAAACTTTCTGAATTTATTTTTTAATGTTACAATTTATCAAATTGATTTTAAAATTTTATTGTTAACGTATTAATGTTATTTTTAAGATATGATACATATGTTATTTCTTTGATACTAACTGATGGATACACAACCTTGGTCAGCTGCAGATTAGTGTGCACAATAGAAATGAAAGCAAACTCTCACACCAACAACACAAACATATGTCCTAATATTTATGGATTTAAATTAAATTAAGCAATCTCTTTACAAATAGGTAATACAATGGAGACTTTATGCTCTATTTCATGAGGGAATAACTTTTAGAATTCATACAACATTTAGCAAATTACTAGTGTGAGGAAATTCTTCATCCTTTGATCAACAACTAGTCAATTGGTAGCAACCAAATTTTACCAACTCAAGTTGTCCAAAAGTCTCCTTTCCCTAGTCATACATTGATATATATAGGAAATATTTGGGTTCAAAGTGCCAATTAAATATTCCTTTAAAATCTTCTCTTCCTTCTAGGCATGACTCATCTGCATTTAATCCTTCATGTGCCTCATCTCAACATATCTCATCATCTAGCCTTTTGCAACAACGTACATAACTTCTTTTCAACTTTTCCCACTAATACAATGGTTCTTCTCCTCAAGATTCTTACTACTTCGTCGGTCAAATTTCCATCATTGTTGGCTTAACTCAGGAATCATTTCACACTTATAGTCAAAATTGTCTTCAACCATATATGCTCAACCAGTCATCTTGTTTGAGTGAACCTTGTCACTTATTGTGTCTCCCAATTTGTCTCTTGTCATTGACCCTTGTTGGTTGGCACCCCAAGACTATCCTATTTCTCATTGACCTCTACACTTTGCATTTCTAGAGGTCATCAACCATCCTCTAGATGACTTCAATAATCTCTGTGACTGATATCCTTAGGCTGGGATGCCCTTGCATCAACCTCCATGAGTCGAAAATAGATACACCCATGATTTCACAACTCCTCGATATTCTCCTCCAAAATCCATGTCACCTCTTCAAAAAAAATTTCCTTCCATCAAGCTAAATATTTTTTCTCCTTTTGGCTCCTAGTTTTCTCGAATTCTCATTCGTCGAGCACTTTTGAGACCTCTTTTGTTTGATGGACTGGTATTTTCTCTTATAAGTATATAGTCATTTCACTTCTACTCATCGAACACTCTTCATACTTGTATAGGTCAACAATATTGAATTTCAATGATATGCCTAAATATTCAGGAATCTCTTGCACATGCCAATCCTTTTCAACTTCAACTTGTTATATATTCCCATTGGGAATCTTTCCTCCCTTAGGTGCATATATACTAAGTTACCCTCTACAAATGAAAGCAATCATCTCTTCTGGTTGGCTCTAAACTTGTATGTCACGTTGCTCTTCTCAAGATATCGCTTCACCTTGTCATATAATTCCTTCATATGGTAAGAAAATGATTTGGAATTTGCGCTCTTCTACATCCTCGTCTGTAGCTCTTACAACTCGACTACTCCATGCATAATTCTGCATCATACAATTTGGAATGGAATCATTCCTGCTGATATTCTCGCCGAGTTGGTGCATGTGAATTGTACCCATGCAAACATATTCTCCCATTGATTCATTCGGTCACCATTTAAACAACTTGTAAAATATCCTAAGCTCCTCTTCACAACTTCGGTTTTCCCATCAATCTGCATATAGTATGAAAAATTGAACTGCAACCTCATGTCAAGCTTCTTCCATAGGGTTCTCTGAAAATTACTTGTAAACTTGGTATCTTTTTCCAAAGTGATGTTCTTCAACAACCCATGAAATCTCACAACTTCCTTGAAAAATAATACAACAATACTTATTGCATCACCTGTATTTTGACAGGGAATAAAGTGTGACATATTTGAAAACTTGTCAACTACCACAAATATAAAGTCACTGCCTTTCTATGTCTTTGGTAATCCAAACAAAAAATCCATGCTGAAATCTTCCTATTGATGGTCAACACTGGTAAAGGTGCATATAGTCCCATATTCCGACTTCTTCCTTTGGAATGCTATCATATCCTACACTGCCAGATCAAATTATTTAAACATCCATCATCATTTATGGATAATAATACTTCTACTCTTTTAACACCTTAGTCTTGTGAATGCAAAAATTTCCTCCCAATCCTCCATTCAACAATTCCCTGATCAGGTTCTCCCTATCTAATCCTCTAGGGATGCATAACCATTATTCTTTAAACACACATCCTTCTTGGATAAATAATCCATGTATGGATTTCTATTGACACTCCATGATACCTTCGACTCCTTCCAAGGCTCAGAAAAATCCTCGTCTATTTCATAGTCATCCTTCATCGACTCTAACCCTATTAACTGAATAGTCTCCATCCCAAACAATGTGTCCCTTTGAATTAACGTGTCAACAACTTTGTTAGTATTTCTTAACTTGTGCTTCAACATGATAGTGTTTCTCTGCAAGAACTTTATCCACTTCATATTCCTCTAATTCAACTTTTTTTGAGTAATCAGATACCTTGGAGCTTGGTGGTGAACAAACAACAAAAATCCTTTGGGAAACAAATATTACCTCCACTTATTCAATGCTTGTATAATGGCTTAAAACTCTTGGTCATAGACTAAGTATTTATTCTTAGTGTCATGCAAGATCTCACTAAACAATGCAATTGGTCAACCCTCCCAGATCAACACAACTCCAATTTCTAACATGCTTGCGTCGTAGTTGACTTGACATATTTTTTTGAAATATGGGAGAGCTAAGACGGTCTCTACATCACCTTCTACTCTAGTCTTTCAAAATATCGTCGAGAGGATCTTGTTCACTTGAAGTCACCCTTTTTCATGCATGACATTGACGGTTCATATGTCTGACTAAAATCTCTTGTGACATTCCATCAAAACTCCTTAGCTTGGTGGAACTCATCGTCTTAGGCTACTTTAATATCACCTTAACCTTTTTTAGGTCCATGTTCAACCCTTGGCTTGAGATTATAAATCCCAAGTACACAAACTCCTTCTGCAGGTTCATGAGAAACTTTTCATGGCTTAACCTATCCAGTACTTGTTGCAGGTGAGATGTTGGCATTTGGTCTCTCTTCGACATAGGTCCAATCCCTTATTTGTGTGCAACAAGTCCCAAGACATCAGCTCGACAGAGCAAGGCTCAGTCGATAGCACCTGCGACACAGATGAAGTCTCATTCGAGATATCCTTCTATGGGTACCTACCATAACTAGGTTTCCACAGTTGGGTGGGGGATTTCACTTCCCTTGGTATTCTACTAAGTTGTTTGACAGAAGCTAATGGGTGGGTTCTTTATGCTTATTATACACAGTTAAGTTGTGATACAACTCATCCTTTGATAGATATTATAACAATGACCCAATTCAACATAGATACATACAATTATAACAGCACAACAAATACATATAAACTCGTTCATAAGAAAATACATAAACATACATTCACATTAACACATACATATGCGACTTAAGCACATTCATGATTCACGCATTTGACACAACATCTAACATGGAAAGTTGGAAACCCATCTGAAAAAAACCACAAACGAACTCTTCATTTGGCATGAGAAATATATGGCACCCTTTCGTATGCACACTAAGATGTAGACTCTTTTCTAGATCTTTATTTCTTATCTACACAGACTTCTTCCTCCTCTCATGCTCTCTAGTCTTCTGGTTGCTACTCTTTCTCTACTTGACTCTTCTAATGATCTGCACACAACTTGGATCGAATCAAATTCCTCTATGACTCTACTGTCAATCTGTACACAAGCAAGATAGACTCAATATATTCTACCCTCCTACCCACTCAGTTGCAGGTTCTTCGACTCAATACACTTAGAAAACTAACAGAAAATACAACATTCAAAAGCTAACATGACCAGAGTCTAACTATGTGTCTCACTATCTAACTAAGTAGAGGATAACCTACATACAACTTGGGTTCCTTCTTTTATAGATTCTTATATGTCTCTCTCAACTGACTTCATATAGTTAGCCAAAAAGTTGTATTTCCTATTCTATCGACACATGTTACAAGGCACTAACGACCCCACTTACAAATATTCTTTCATATGTGTGGCTTCTTTCGACTCTAGCCGACCTTGTACCCATGATATTTCTAAACTGTTGCTTTCTAGACGTTACACCACTACACGTCTTCTGACATGGTTAACTATGTTGCATCCTTTCCTTTTGTCGTTGCTTCTATTCTGCTACTTATTTCCTTAGATATTTCTTCTTTTTCTGCTTCTATTCCTCCTTTGTCACATCTTTCTCGTGTACCACTTTGTCTACTCTATCTTTTCTTCCTTGAGTACTTCTGTCTTGTCCTTCCTTCCTTCCACAACTACTTTTGTAGCAACTTATTTTCCTTCTTTTCCTTCTTTTGTTCTTCCTTCTCTATTTCTTCTATTCTTCCTTCTCTACTTCTTATGTTCTTCCTTCTCTACTTCTACCATATCTCCTTTTACTTCTTGCGACCTGAATCTTTTCATACTTAGGAATAATTCTAACTAAATTATTCCTATATTTACCTAATCCCAACATGCCCTTGACACTCACATGTGGCTCATCCTGAGCCACACAAGGCTATTATTCCATTTCTTTACTTGTGTTGACTTGAACTTGAAAATATTTTAATATTTTCACCACTTTCTCTGCCTCATGTTGCACATCTTCCTCTAGTTTCTGCAAATTTTCCACAAGGTCAGAACTAAGGTGTTCTAATGGTATGAGCCTTGTTTCTTCCATTAATCATTGTACTCTTTGATGTGTAGGATGAATAATTCCTGTAATTCTTTCAGCTTCATCTTGCAATTCTTTAACTTTATCTTCCCGTTGATGTTGTTGCATGCGCAACATTGTAACCTGTTGCTGCAATTTCTTCATTTCTTCCACCTTAGCCATCTTATGTGCTAAGGGTAACTATTTCATGTCATTCTTTAGCTGAGTTACTTATGTCTCAGCTCTGTGTAGCTCTTATGTGACTTTCTCTATTTCGACATCTTCAATCAAAGATTCCCAAGCCTTAGAGACTTGGTCAACAACATTAACACATAATTATTTTTCCTCTTCTAACTTCTTCACAACTTCTATTGTTGCTTGTCTTCTTTCTTCTATCAGATAAATTTACTGATTCAAAGTGGGAAGAAGAACTAGATGGAAAAGTTCCTCGACATCCCCATTTCTAAAAGTTGAAGACAAAATCCCAAGTGCTTTCTTGAGTGTCGTTTTCGTTGGCTTCTTCCCTCTCAGAGGAAGACCCTATTGCTCAACTTCTTCTTCATCCGCAATGAAATTTTGCATCTAATCATCTTCTTTGTTCTATTAATAGTGGATTTTGCTATCTGACATCATCACATTTTTTTCAGGTATTTCTTGTTTTTGGGGTAGCAGGGTCTGTCAAAAGTATGCCAAGTGGGTAATCGTTGGATGCAAAATTTAATTTCACATCCAATGAGCTCTCCGGATCAAAATTTGAGTAAAAACATGGGGATATATGTCGAAAATACAAACAAAAAAGTAGTTTTTTTCTTTTCTTCGTCCAAAATTAATAAATATTATTTTATTATTTTAACTATTATTTGATTAATTTATTTTTAGGAGGCCCATTTTGAGTTGAAATTTCCTCTAATGTCTTCAACATCTTATGCTTCTTCAACGATTAAATATTCCATCTCGTTGATGTCTTCTTCTTCTTCGACGGTGAAATTTTCCATTTCATTGACGTCTTACTTTTTGTTGTTGGAATCTGCCATTTCATCTTCTTTGTTTAAACACCATTACCAACTATATCCTGCCCTTCTTGTAAAAATGATAGCCTTTATCTCTATTTTTCGTTATCCGAACGATGGTTCATATTGGCGTGTTCTAGCAATGGATACTCCTCACTCTGGTGAATCGTTCCACAAGTCCATCCAACAGCTTCGGTGGAATGTCATTTGGAAATCGAATTCCAACCATTGTTTCTTAATCCTTCATTAGCATTGATAAGAGATAATTACTTTTGTGGGCACCATAACGCTTCTCCGTTGAACAACCTGGTAGGTCGGTTGGCATCCTTATCTCAAGTATGATTAAAACTATCTCGGTTTCCAATCCCATCCCAACCTATGGTGGAACATATTCGATAGCATATTCCTCGATCAGCATAGCTAACACAACTTCAATCGTGGAGCTTGTGGTTGCAGTGTCACTAGGATTCATAATAACCATACTTCTGTAACAAAACTACTTTGGCCTTGAGAGTTGGAAAGAGAAATTCCTCACTCTAACATACCAGATTTAGTTGAAACTGAAGGGTGAATGTAGGTCATACCTACTAGTTCGATTTATCAGACCTTCACATGCGTAACCATCAAGTGAAATAGTGGAAACATGATCCATCACTTGGATCACCCATTTGAATTATCCTACAGAAAATTCCATGTAACCCACCACTTTTCGCCATGACATCATTGCAATCATGACCGAAGTGAGTTAAAATCCGGCCACCAAAATATCTCTAGTTGTCATGTCAGTGCCTCTCGTATTTCTTGCGACAATGTGGCACTCCTTGCGACCTATTTTCTCTTTTGATATATATTGTTTTCCTGTGATAGACTAAGTTTCTTTGACCTGAATTTATGGTCTTCTCGAGACACCGAGCCTGCTATACTTCACCTTTTTACTACGGTAGTCTTATCAAACTGCGACCAAGATTTTTCCTCTCTATATTTCTTTTCTCTTTTCTCTTTTTTCCTTAAGATTTTTTTGTTTTTTATGTGACCAAGTCACCGCTAACATGATATGGCTTCATCCGAATTCTATTCATGATTCCTTGGATTATTGTTCCATATAAGTTTTTAATTTCACTTCTCCTCCATTAGTGATCTTCATGACAATATATGGTCCTAACCAATGTGTTCTCAACTTGCCTAGATGCTTGAATTTGTTTTTTTCATACATCAAGTCATCCGACCTCAAAGTGCTTTCTCTTAATGTGTCAATCATGCCATGCTTTTTGTCTTTTTTTTTCAACAATTTTATGAAATCCTGTGGCAAAACGTTCTTCTTCCAGCTGTACAGGTTGTGACAATATTTCTTTGACATCATCGACATCTATCATTGCTGTGATCGCAAAAATACTTAAGCTCAGGACAATATACTCCATAGGCATCATAGCTTCCTATCCATACACCAAATGAAATGGAGTTTGTCTTGTCAATTTATTAAAAGTCACACGATATCCCATAATTCTGCTGATTTTATTTATCCCAGTCATCTCTCTGGGAATTGCAAATCTTTTTCATCACGTCTTCTAGAATTTTGTTAAAGGCTTCGAAAAATCCATTTTCTTGAGGGTGACACGGTGTTGTCCTTCTATGCTGAATCAATCATTCCTTCGTAAGATCTGGAATCAATTGGTTGACAAAGTGCATACCTTAGTCACTTATTAAAATATTTGGGCATCCAAATCGTGTCACGAAATTCTCAAATAAAAACTTTGCAATGGTACAATCCTTTACTAGTGCTACTTCAACCCATTTGGTTAAGTAATCAGTCACAGTAATAATATAGTGTGCACCAGTGTGATTTCTTGTCGGACTGATAGGAACCACAAAATAAATGGCCCATTTATCAATAGCCTGCAACATTATTTGAGGTATTAATGACATTTCGCCATGTCATAATGGATTTCTAGTCCTTTGATAGACATCACAACTGCAACAATAATCTCAGGAATCCACATGCATGGTGGGCCCCCATAATTCTTCTTGAAAAATATTGCACACCGTAGCTTTTCCTGCACAGAGGCCTCCTGTAAAATCAACATTTGCTTCATCAGGACCCATTTTATACAATTCCAGCGATCAACTAGAAACCTGCAGTTCACACAACCAACTGTTTCTTATGCATAATGGTGAATTAAGATGGCATATAACCTGTACTAAAAAAATGTATTATATCTTTATAATGATCATCAAACATGGTTATCACAAATAGTTGCGCATCAAGGAGATTATCATCCAGGTTACTAAGCTCTTCACCACTTTCTATCCTTGAAAGGTAGCCTGGTCCCAAATTCAATCGACTAGGTTTAACAATTATTTCAAATCAAATTCCTGGAATATGAGAAGCCACCAACAAATATTCCCCCCAAACACTTGCTTATTGACCAGTAATTTCAATATAGAATGGTTAGTGTACATATTAAAATGTCCACCCAACAAATTATGTCTGAATTTCTCCAGCCCATATACCATTGCTAAACCTTCTCTTTCTGTTGTGGCATAACTTTTATCTGCAGTCGACAACATTCTTCTAGTGAAGGAAATGGGATGATCGATTGATCCTTCACCATAATGCGTCAACACCACACCGAGCGCGATAGTCAATGCATCGACATGAACATCAAACTCCTTTTTCTAGTATGGAAATACAAATATTGGCACAGTAGCCATCTTGTTTTTCAATGTGTCCAAACTCTCTTGACAAATCTCTATCCATTGAAACTTAACATCTTTTTTCAAAATATTTTGCATCAGAGCAGTCACCTCCGCATATCCTTTGATAAATTTTCGGTAGTATCCAATGTGTCTGAGTGCTTCTCTCAACTGTTTAACTGTAGTAGGTGGTGGTAGATCGAGAATGATTGGAATTTTGGCCAGGTCGACCAAAATTCCATCGTGACAGACCACATGGCCCAATAAAACTCCAAACGGGGCGAAAAAGATGCATTTCTTCAAATTGAGTGAAATTTGATATTGGTGACTCTAACGCTCTCAATATGATCTTTTATGAGCCCAAATACTGTCCAATCGTCAAAGTAGGATTCAAGAAATTTGTGTATGAAATCTTGAGAGGAAGCCACTACAATTCTAGAAAAATTTGCAGGAGCATTCTTAAGTCCAAAGGGCATTACCGTATATTGGAAACATCCCCACTCCATTGAAAATGTAGTCTTGTGTCGGTCTTCCTTTGCAACCCTAATCTGATGGTAACCAAAAAATCCATCAGTGAACAAGTACATTTCCTTCCCTCCAACACTTTCCAGTACTTCATTTGTAAAATGAGTCAGAAACGGATCGTGTAAACAAGCATCATTCAATTTTCTTAGATTGACACAAATTATTACTTCTCTTATGGTCCTTTTGTCTTGGACTACTATTGGACTAATCCATTCTGATTCCTTGATAGGTTCTATGACACCTGCTTCTAACATTCAGTCCAATTCATCCTTGACCTTTTCTTTGTATCGTGGATTCAACTGATATGGTCGCTACTTGACTCGTTTTATGTCCATCCTCAAATATATTTTCATTTCGCTGATATATCTGATTTATTCCCTTCATCTATGAAAATATGGCAAGGAACAAATCCTGAAACTCATGCAATAAATCAGTGATATTTCTGTTGGCCTTTTACCCTTGCGATTGAGGTTCAACCCCTCTCCTTGGTCACCGCAAAAAAGCCCAATTTATCGACCTAATGGAGTATATCCCAGCCAGCATAAATTGTGACACAGATTCCCTCTCACCTGAGATATCTCAATTCTTATGGGTAACTGCAAGAACCACATTTCCTCAGTTTGTACGGGAGGGTGTTTTAGTCCTTGGCCCTGCGCCAAGGTCTCTAGAGAGTACCGGGAAGGTGGGTTCGTGGTTTACACTTTATTTATCAACACTGAAGTATTAATTGCCCTTATTTATGTAATCTTACGTAAATGCACAGTGAAAAGACATCAAAGACATATTCATCACTTGAAATATAGCATTCATACAATTATCTCTTTAAAGCACAATACCTAATCAATCATTTAACACAGTAAATATGCACTTGTCTAAGCTACTCAACATTCACACATATACATAGCATGTAACATGGAAACCCATCCAGGAAAAAACCATAAGTTTTTCTTCATCTGGCATTGGCATGAGAAAATAGAAGCACCTTTTTCTGTACATAAAGCTACCGAATCTGTTCAATATATTCTCTTCTATCTCTATAGATTTCTCCTCCCTCTCATGCTCTCTGTTATTCTCTATCTTTATCACTCTAATATACTCCTACTCAGGGATCCACTTGAACTTCTCTATCTATACACGCACTCAGCTGTAGATCCCCCACTCTAATGCGCTCAACGTTCTAGATTTACCTACTAAAAAATAGTTGTATCCTCTAATCAACTCCAAATCATCGAAAACAAGAACTAGCTAATAGGATAACTGATTAATTGGCTAACCCATTTACATCTTGTGTTTCTCCTTTTATAGACTTATTACAGACTCGATATATTCCCATACATGCTTATTACAGACTCAGTAATGACTCGATATAGACTCTAACAGACTCAAATTAAGTCGTTATCCCAGTCGACTTACTATCTTCATCCCATAGGCTGTATTTCCTATTCTAGCAATATATGACCAAAAAGGAGCAATCAACTTGACTTACAAAAATTCCTTCACGTGTGTGGTTTCCTCTGGCTCCAGCCGAGCTCTCACCCATGATATCTAAGTGTTTCTTCTTCTACGCATCATTCCTTACTGTCACTTTTTGGTCGTTACCTTATTTTCACGCCTACATCCACGAATATTCTGCCATGTCATCACATCCCTTGCTCTATACTTCCATAGTAGCTTACAAACACTACAACAAATCCTAGAATTAGCATCCCATTTAGCTTCCCTTTTTAGTATATTTTTTTTTACATTAAGTGGTCAAACTAGACGCTAAATGGGATGTGCCATGGACAAAACTTAAAGCGTCTCAAAAAACGTCTTTTTTTGCTTCCTAAATAGCATCCTTTATGATGTCTAAAATATCGTCTCTTTTTTTGCTTCCAGAATAACATCCAACTTTGCTTCCTAAACAACATCAAGGTTTGCTTCCAAAACATCGTCCAACTTTGCTTCCTAAACAACATCGAGGTTTGCTGCCTAAATAATGTCCTATTTTGCTTCCTAGAGAGTGTCCACTTTTGCTTCTTAAATGACATCCCCGTTAGGGCCATATTTGCATCCTTAATAGAACTATGTTAGCATCCAAATTAGAATCCAATATTGCATCCATTTTTTCTACCACTTTAGCCTCCCATTTTGCACCATATTTTACTTCCAAATATGTGTTAATTTTCGCTTCCAAATTTGCACCAATTTTTGCTTCCTATTTTTCATCCTGTTTTGCTACCAAAATGACGCCAAATATTCTTCTATTGTTGCACCATATTTTGCTTCTTGTGTAGTGCCATGTTTGGCTTCATCATTAGCACCATGTGTTGCATCCTTTTTAATTCCTAGTTTCACATCTCTCATGTTTTGGTCACTAATTTAGTCATTTTCAGTAATTTTCTATACAAATTTTGGTCATTTTGTTTGGTCACCTATTTCTTTATTTTTGCTTACTAATTTAGTTGTTTTTAACCGATATTATAATATCATTAGGGCATGGAGGAATTGAACCACCAACCTCCTGCTTGTAATACAAGCGCTCTTCCATTGAGCTAGAACCCTTTAAAAATTTGGGAACCTAACTTATAGAGTCCTTTATAATGGTAAAAAGGATCAATACACAACTTTGAGTATCTAATGGTAGACAAAGGATGATAGATTGTATAAGTTCACAATATATGATCAAGAAAGTTATGGAATCCATAAACCTTTTCTAGGAATTTTCAACAAAACTCAAGAAATTGGCTTAATGGGATTGCAAAAATCACTGTTTCCTAGCAACCGTAAGTGTAGCACTATATGAGACCTATCAACAACAATTATCTTCATGTGGATGCCAAGGATATAGTAGATAAGTATGATAATCCTAGAGTCATATATAAGTGGAGCAATAAGAAGAATCAAAAGAGGATGATCAACCCAATAGTTGGTGCTTCACATGGATCCTATCCACCATGGGGTGAGCAAAGATCCTTCTTCCATCAAGCTAATGAGTATCCACAAGGACAAATGGTTAGGATATATTGTGATGCCAATTCATAATGTTTATTCGATTCCTAGGGTGATGTTGTATTGCTTGCACTGGGAGATCTAAATGATCCCCAACAGCATTGGATATAAGCAGATTCATGGGGCCATAGAGTATAGGATGAGGCTATATTTTTATCTTTTTCTTTGGAAAACTAGGCATGATTTGAAACACTGGGAGAAGGAATAGAATCAGATATACTTAAGAAACTAGATTCATGACAGGGCATAGGACTATACTCTATAGTCATTGTGTAGATGTTGGAAATAGGTATAACTACCTAAGGACTATGAAAAATATCCATTTAAATGTGAATGCAAAACCTTCGATGTTAGAGGAATACTCGATGGCAATGAGCTTACTGTTTCTAACATAAAGAAACAAAGAAGCTGAAAATGGAAGCTCCAAGGAGATATACATAATATTAGAATGCAAAATCAACACCCTAAAGAAGTTCCATCTAGATTTTGCATTGTAAACAAGAAAGCATTCCTAATATAGACAACATTGACTATGATAATAAAATAGGTCATATTTCACTTACCTATATCACAATGTGATTACTCTATTGACCAAGTTTCCATTTTGGCCAGTACAAAAAGATCTTGTCATGAAAAAATCCATAATATTTAGAATGCCATTATTATCATTTGGTAGATAATAACATATTTAAAGCATAAAATACCATGTTCAAACACTTGTTTCAATAATCATATCTCATAATGAAAGAAAGATAAGATAACATATTTGTAAAATCAAGATATAACTTTCATGTCCCAATGCAAAACTTGGTTGATATGACATTGCATACATTTCTTTACCAACACAACCTGCATCATGCAACAGAATGTAGTGTTTAGATATTAAGAACCAGAGAAGTGTTGAATTATTGAAGACTGAACAAGAATTCCCTTCAACTTTTGTAATTATTCTTAGTTACTAAGTAAGTTTCAATGGATTTTATATCGAGGGGAGTTAAAAAAATTGTATTCAGTGTTAAGACAAGGTGCTATAATAAGTAACGCTCAATAATATATTAGGATCCCTGATATATTATGTGTTAATGTGTAATAAATATCACGAGTGTTAGTGACCAATCAAGTTAATGAATAACAGTTAGTATTGGTAGTTAGGGGTGGTCATCTAGAGTAAGTAATTAAACTACAATGAAAATATGCTAGCAAATTATATCAATTAACTCAATTAATATGTATTTCTACATCTCTTCTCTTTCACGAGTGTTCAATGTTAAAGTCCAACTTTCACTGCACTAAATAGCCTCAAGGAGACAACAATGACATCTAAAGATACCCTCCTTTTGATTATTAGTTTGAATTCTATAATGTAATTAGTGGACCTTCTAAACCTTGCAAAAACATAGATTATGTTTTCATACTTCCATCCATACACTCAATTCCAAAGTTGTTGGTTTTGTATCTGAAATGGGATTGATCACAAAATTAGGACATAAAATAAATATATAAATAGATTATCATCCTAACAACATAATAAAGGAGAATAAACTAAAAACAAAATTGAAAGAATGGTTCATGAAGCAATGCTACAGGAATACCATAATCAACCTAAATCATCATCTCACAAACCTCTCATTAAGGAATTTAGAGAAATTCAAGGTCTCAGTCTCATCTAAATCAATGAGAAATGGAAAGCAATAAAATGTGTCTTCTATATCAAAAGGTTGTGCTAGGAGAAATACAAACAACAAACCATTAAGAATAATGGTCAAGTCATCTCTAAATCCTAAAATTAATTCAATATAGAATGCTTACACGGGAAGGGAATCCCTCTCCTCGTTAAAAAATTGCAGGCTGTCAAAAAGTAATTTATCTAGCAATGCACTTACTTTACCATTACATCATATATAGGAACATCAGTGACAAGTAAGAAATGATTATCAATATTACATACATCTTTGTATGTAATGATATAAGTTGTAGTTATTATAGAAGGGAGAACATTAATCGTTACAGTACTTGGGGCCTCCTTTGCGGCTTTATGAATCCCTTGAATACTGGTTATTGTCTATGTATGTAACTTATATAGGAAAATAAGAAATAAAAACTATATCTACTATGAAATTTATCAAGCAATCAAAATGTAGAGTAGAAATACCCTAGTGCCCTCAGTAGTGATGAAACAAGGTGTCAAGGGGTAGGAAACACCTAGGCTTGTTTTTCTATTGTAATTGGATAATGACCTTGTATTGGACCTCCCCCATTGTACTGTATTGTTTTCTTCAATAATAAGGCTTGATGGCATTTGGCTTGGGTTCCAAACACTTGTGTTGTGGTTGTGGCCTGTTTCCATTGTGTTAATTGTATAATGGCTAAGTATCATGAGGCTTAAGTAAGACAACACATTGACTAATTTTAAGTCATGGGTAGATTGTTAGGTGCCACTGGTCTCAGCAAAGTGTAGCTTTCTCCGAGGAGCAAGCTATAGAAAAAAGAACTTCGGTAGAAACCATTCAGAAGACATTCTATACAAACCTTACCCAGCAGTTCCTGTGCTCCTTACTGACCTTGTTGTTTAAATTCCTGATAGAAAAAGGAGTGAGTCATATTGTCGAACCTCGTCCATCACTATACGAACTGCCACAAAATTCCAACCGGGTGGAGAAACAAAAGAAGTGGGAGAAATTCAGTGCCGAAAGGGAGTAGGAATATTTCCTAAGCAAGTAAACAGAACTATCCGAGCTTTCTAAAAGTGTTGGCTAGGCAATGGGGGGGTAGCTGGTCGTATGTTGGGGTAAATTAAAAAGGATTCTAGTCGACTAAAAAGAGATACCATCACTAGCAATGAAAATTCAACCTAAAAAGGAAATCGAACGGACAGTGATACACAAAGGTACAATGGATTTACAGAATATAGAGAGGGAGAAGAGGCTGAAAAGGAGGGAAGAAAGAAGAGAAAGATCTATAGCACTACAAAGAGGAATGAGTACTAGGGTGACAGACCAAGAAATAAACCCTCCAGATTCAGGTCATGACTGACAGGAAGAAGGCACCGATGAAGAAGCGTCACCCGTGGAAGAAGTGTTGATGTAATTGTAACTTTGAAATGTATTCATCCATATATCTTATGTATTGTACCCTGATGTTTATTTCGGGATGTGTCTGTAATGTAATTGAGTCATGTCATACCCCGATGTTTATTTCAGGAAGTTTCTATAATATAAACAAGTCATGTCAAGTCATTGTGGGTAACCCTCCTATTGGTCAAGGGTTAAAGTCTCCATAGTTGTGGGGCCCTAGGGTTATTAGACCATCCTAGAGAATTTGACCCTAGGTGAGTCATTGTAAGTTGGGGCAATAGTCCCCACCATTGTGTTAAGGATAAACCTCCTTGTTGGTCGGAGGAGGCAAAGTCCCCACAAGTTGTGGGGCACTAGGGTTATTAGACACTCCTAGAGATGTTGTCTCTAGTAAGTAATTGTTAAGTGAGGCCAGCATGTTGGAGTGGGTTTCAAGTGAATGAAAGAATATAAATAGAGAGTGAGCCTCTCTATTTATCACATACACACTCACTCATTGGGGCGCATGAGTGAGAGGAGAAGTTGTTGGAACAAGAGAGAGACTACTGCTGTCGGGAGATCATCTTTATGTTTTCAGGTTTTACTTTTGGTGCTGATTCTATCTCTGAGGAAGTTGCATGGTTTTTATCCTTTATGGTTTCCCTGAGGAAAATTCTTTGTGTCTCTTGTCTCTTGTGTTATATTGCTGTGCATGTTATTCTCTCAGTTAAATATCCTAAGATCATAATGCTAGCTTGAATGATAAAAATCTAACATGGTATCAAAGCTAACCCAAAAAGAAGACATTGTGCAGCTACAGAAGCTAGGTATTATTATTTTTTTGGTCTCTCTCCATAATCCATCAACAAAAGTATGCTAGGATGACTCTCCATTGATGGGCGCATCTTTCTGTCGAAGCAGAATTCGATTCCGAGCATTTTCAATTTTCGGTGCAGGAAATTAGGGCTTCTTACAGAAGATGAATTTTTGAGTGAGCCCAGTATAGGATTTATATTCTCATCAAAATATAAGTTTAGAGACCTGGATCAATATTTTTGGTTGGGTGGAACTACGGGAAAGTCAAACCCTAGTTTGACCCCAAGCTAGAGAAACCCTAAAATACTAAAATTGATAAGTTTTGGTACATTCGCTATATCTCAGGATTAAAGAAGGATCAAGCGCTAAAAATTACATAGGTTGAATATAAAATATGGATTTAGTTTTTGTCCAATATTTAGCTTCAGATTCGCGACATTCTGGGAGATATGATCCCTCCAAATCAGGGTTCCAGCGTCTTCCAGAATTCATCCCTAAACAGGACATCTAGGGAGAATCGATATATCTTGTGATGAAAAGGTCCAAATGAAGTTTTAGAAGATGTTACAGAAAGGTCATAGACTTTAATTTATGTGGTCTAAGTTTCAGACTCAAAAGATGAACCAGTGACACATGGAAGTCTGTACAACTTCACTGTTCAGAACAGTCCTGTAACAGGTCACCTTGGGAAACTAATCATAAGGCCCAATGGGTGAAAATAATTATACTAAAACCTATGTTGTTGGAATAGGTACATGTGAGGATACCTCAGTGCAAAGTTTCAGACACTGAGGAGTGGTAATTTAAAATATACCACAGAAACAGTAACGGGAATTTCTGTAGAACAAATTGGAAAACTAGGGCTTCCATTTCCGGGAGCTTTCCTCCACTATTTTCAGAAACGGAGTACATTGGATAGCTCAAATTGAAGAGATCTACATTTATTTCCAATAATATCTGAAAGATTCCAATTTTTGAAAATTAGGGTTTCTCTGACAAACCCTAGATTAGCCAACTCCGGAACCAGGACGGACACCTCAAATCGGTAAGATCTAATCTTTTGTTGTTTTCATTTGAGGTTCTCATTTCAAAGTGATCTATCACATCAGCTTAATGATAAGCTTGGTAAAGTTGAAAAATTTCAAGCATGGAAGTATATGATCTCTCTGAAGAAAATGAATTGGACACCTACATGAGTAGAGAGGTTCCAGTTCCAGAGGGAGATGAGGCTAAAATCCTTACACTAGAAGAACTTGGTCAAGGCCAAGAAGATCATTGTTGATTCAATGAAAGAACACCTTATACCACAAGTGTCTTCCCTAAAGACACCGAAGATGTTTGATTCCTTGACCAAGCTATTTGAAGGGAAGAACATAAATCAGAATATGACTTTGAGAAAATAGTTGAAGAATGTGAAGAACCAGAATGCAGAGACCATACAGTCATACTTGACGGGGGTCTCTCAAATGAGAGAACAACTTGAAGTGGTAGAAGAAGAAGTGGAGAATGTAGAAGTGGTGATAACCACCTTGAATGGGCTCCCAGGATCATGTGATTCATTCATTCAAAGAATGTGTGCTAGAAGGAAGTGATTACTTTCAGAAAGATTCTGGGAAGAGCACACACAAGAAGAAGCTCAACTAATAATAAGAGAAAAGAAGATGGGAGCAACTAAATATCAAGCTCTCACCATCCAAAGAAGATCTCTCAAGCGATGAGGAATATGAAGAAATCAACTCTTGAAGAACCTCTTATCCACCTTAGTATTTGGATAAGAAATGATGCTATTATGAATGAAGAAGATGATGAAGCTGAAGTCTCAAGAAGAAGTCTACCCACGAAACAAATAAAGATAAGTATTCAATTGTCATTTCATGATATTGTTTTGTTATGCATTTGTTTATATTCAGTTAATGTAGTATGCATGATAGAATGTTTGCATTAATGACAGTATACTGCTAATATGCATGTGATGGGTAAGTAGCTCATGGTGCTATACAACTCTCCATTGCTACTTATCTAGAATGAAACCTCTTTGCTGACATATTGGATTAGTGCACAATCTCAATGTTGTCCTGGTAGAGATGGAAGGCATCTAGAAAGGTTTCCGTGAGATATGTATGAGTGTTGTATTGGCTAAATTAGTTGCATGATCATATATTTATGCATAAGAACTTGCCAGTATGAATATTCATTATGAAATGTTTCTAACCATACAAATGCATTTGACTTGTAGGAAAGATCACATACATAATCTTCTATAAGAAAAGAAGAATGAGACTTGTTTTGAAGAACAAGTAACGACAGTTCAAGATGAAAAATAATATGACGAATGCAGCGACATCATTGATGTAGAACCTTCCAAGAAGAAAGGGAAGACCGGTTCAAGAAGAATGATGTCTAGCATGCATTATCGATACATGCAATAGATGGAAACATCATGGGATACAAGGCAAGATTCATAGCACGAGGCTTCTCAAGGAAAGAAGGCGTAGACTACTAAGAGACATTTGCATCCAGTGGGAGTTGAGGCACATGACAGGCACATGACAGGCAGACTCATGTGCGCAAATGAAAGAAGGCCTTGTACGAGTTTAGAAGACAACCATGGGATAACACATACATGATGAGCTTGATGAAGATTTGAACCTATGCTACAAGGTTGATAGAGGATGACAAGCTCACAGATGGGTGTGAGAATATCTTTTGAAAAACTTCAAGATAGAGGATGTTGGTATCCATTGATCCTAGATGGATACATAGAATACTAGTAGCAGAGGAAGCTACTTGTCACTCCAGTATAGAATGTTTCAGTGCATAGAGTACAGAAGACAGAGGGAGTACGATGCTTTAGAGGAAGTGACTGCAAAATATCCTAAGATTCAACATGGTACGAAAGGATGGACAGATTACTGATGACTCTAGGATTTACTGAGAGTAAAGTGGATTCCAACATTTGCTTCAAGGTTGAAGGTTGAAGACCAGTGATGCTCCTGTTATGTGTCGATGCACTATTTTCTAGGCATGGAGGTGTGGTAGAATGCGGATGGAATATTCCTTGGATAAGGGAAGTATGCAGTAGAGATCCTGAAGAGGTTCACGATGATGGACTGCAAGGCCATGACCACACCTATGGCATCGAACATGAAGCTATTGAGTGATGCTTCATCAGAGATGGTTGATGCTATGATGTATCGTTAGATGATTGGGTCCTTGATGTACCTGACAAATAAGAGACCAGATATTTTCTTTGCTTTGAACACCTTGAGCCAGTTCTTGACAGATCCGAGACATGTTCACTTGATTGCTGCAAAGAATATTCTAAGGTACCTGAGGAGTACAATTGATTATGGGCTCAAGTACGAGGCAAATCAGAAGATTAACCTAGAGGGTTATACTGATTCAGATTGGGCAGGCAGTGCCATCGATAGGAAGAGCCATTCAGGGTGTTGCTTCAGTATGGGATTAGGTGTGATCTCTTGGTTTAGCAGGAAGCAATTCTATGTGGCACTGAGTATAGCTGAAGCAGAGTATGTCATAGCTAGTTCAGCTAGTTGTGAGGCAGTATGGCTGCGAAAGCTACTGTCTGGTTTATTTGATCTCCAGATGGATGCTACTTGTATACATTGTGACAACTAGAGTTGTGTGAAGTTGTCAGAGAGTCAAGTGTTCCATGACAAGTCGAAGCATATCGAGATCAAGTATCACTATATTAGGGATATGGTGCAGAGGGGAGCAGTGAAGCTCCAGTATGTTGCGACGGAGGAACAGATAGCTGACGTGTTGACAAAGCCCCATTGGCTAGGGTCAAGTTCGAGTACTTTAGGGAGAAGCTTGGTGTTGTCTAGATCGAGGTTTCCTCTAAAGGGAAATGATAAGACCCAGAGGCATTCTGACATGGTGAGAGGATTGGTTCCTTCCATGGTAAGATGTAAGGGCTGAGCCATTCTGTCATGGTGGGAGGATTGGTTCATTCCATGTCAGATATGAGTGCTGAGCCATTTTGATGTGACTATAGGATTGGTTCCTACATGATCAGAAGTATGTGCTGAATGCCGTTCTTGGAATGGAGGCTCCTGGTCAGTTACCAGGTAG
Organism: Pseudotsuga menziesii; assembly: GCA_001517045.1. Lineage (NCBI taxonomy): Eukaryota > Viridiplantae > Streptophyta > Pinopsida > Pinales > Pinaceae > Pseudotsuga > Pseudotsuga menziesii. The sequence goes on along the minus strand of LPNX010144435.1, from coordinate 117,554 downwards.
CTCAGTTTAGGACTGGGGGCCATTCTAATATGACTGTAGGATTGGTTCCTACAAGATCAGATGTGAGTGCATGCCCTTATGACATTGGTTGTCATATGTAAGTGCAAAGCCCTTTCAGCATGAAGGATTGGTTCCTTGCATGGTCGAATATAAGTGCTGAGCCCTTCTGACATTGGTTGTCAGATGTAAGTGCAAAGCCTTTTGGCATGGAGGATTGGTTCCTCTCATGGTCGAGTGTAAATACTGAAGCCTTTTCGACATTGGTTGATGGATGTGAGTGTTGGGCCTTTTTGACATGGTTGTGGGAGGTGTTCCCACATGGTCAGATGTGAGTGTTGGGCGTGCCTTTTTGATATGATTATAGGATTGGTTCCTACATGATCAGATGTAAGTGCTAGGTGGGCCATTCTAACTTAGGGTCAGATATAAGTGATGGAAGAATACTTACATGGAGGCTAGGCCTACAACCAATATGAAAAAGGGCTAGATCTGTAGAACTTCCTGTGATGAGAAGAATCAAGAGATAGCACCCGTGATGATGATCTAGCAAAGATGTTACAGACCAGAGATGATCCAGATTGAGTAATGATCTAGATCCAGTGATGGTGATCCAGATCAAGTGATGATCCATATATAGTGATGATGATCCAAATCGAGTGATGATCCACATCCATTGATGATGATCTAGATCGAGTGATGATCTAGATCTAGTGATGATGATCCAGATCGAGGGATGATCTAGATCTGATGATGAAGATGAATTGAAGATGAATATGACTTGAAGATGGATATGACTTGAAGGTTAACATGACAAGGACTCAATGATGATCCAGATGATACAGATAAGAAGACTTGTACTGATCAATTGTGTCGAGAGAATACCTTCCTAGTTAAGAGGGAGTGTTGATGTAATTGTAACTTCAGAATGTATTCATCCATATATCTTATGTATTGTACCCCGATGTTTATTATGGGATGTGTCTGTAATGTAATTGAGTCATGTCATACCCCGAGGTTTATTCCGGGAAGTTTCTATAATATAAACAAGTCATGTCAAGTCATTGTGGGTAACCCTCCTATTGGTCAAGGGTTAAAGTCCTCGCAGTCATGGCGCCCTAGGGTTATTAGACTATCCTAGAGAATTCAAACCTAGGTGAGTCATTGTAAGTCAGGGAAATAGTCCCCACTATTGTGTTAAGGATAAACCTCCTTGTTGGTTGAAGGAGGCAAAGTCCCCACAAGTTGTGGGGCACTAGGGATATTAGACACTCCTAGAGATGTCGTCTCTAGTAAGTAATTGTTAAGTGAGTCTGACATGTTGGAGTGGGTTTCAAGTGAAAAAAAGAATATAAATAGAGAGTGAGCCTCTCTATTTATCACATACACACTCAGTCATTAGGGTGCATGAGTGAGAGGAGAAGTTGCTGGGACAAGAGAGAGACTACTGCGGTTGGGAGATCATCTTTATGTTTTCAGGCTTTACTTTTGGTGCTGATTCTATCTCTGAGGAAGTTGTGGGGTTTTTCTCCTTTACAATTTCCTTGAGGAAATTTTTTTGTGTCTCTTGTCTCTTGTGTTTTATTGCTGTGCATGTTATTCTCTTAGTTAAAGATCATAAGATCATAATGCTAGCTTGAATGATAAATATCTAACATGGTATCAAAGCTAACCTGAGAAGAATACATTGTGCAGCTACAGAAGCTAGGGATTATGAATTTTTGGGTCTCTCTCCACAATCCATCAGTAAAACCATGCTAGGCTGACTCTCCATTGAAAGGTGCATCTTTCTGTCGAAGCGAAATTCGATTCCGAGCATTTTCAGTTTTTGGTGTGGGAAATTAGGGCTTCTTACAGAAGAGGAATTTTTGAGTGAGCCCGGCATAGGTTTTATCTCCTCATAAAAATCTAAGTTTAGAGACCAGGATCAATATTTTTGGTTGGGTGAAACTCCAGGAAAGTCAAACCCTAGTTTGACCCCGAGCTGGAAAAACCCTAAAATACTAAAACTAATACGTTTTGGTACATTCACTATATATTGTGATTGGAGAAGGATCAAGAGAAAAAAATTGCATACGATGAAGATAAAATACTTATTTACACTGTGTCCAAAATTCATTCTCTGATTCACTATATTCTGGGAGATATGATCCCTCCATATTAGGGTTCCAGCCTCTTCCAGAATTCATCCCTAAACATGAAATCTGGGGATAATTACTATATCATGGAATACAAAGGTCCAAATGAAATTTCTAAAGATGTTCCAGAAAGGGCACGGAATGTCCTTTTTGTGGTCCAATTTTTAGAGTCAGAATATGAGCCAGTGACACGTGGTAGTTTGTACAACTTCACTATTCGGAACAGTCTTGTAACAGGTCACCTTGGGAAAATGATCATAACACCCAATTGGTGAAACTAATTCTGATGAAACCTATGGTGTTAGAACAAGGACATGTGAGGATACCTTAGTGTGAATATTTATACACCTAAGGGAAGCAATTTCATAGATACCGTAGAAATAGTAACAAGAATTTTTGCAGAAGAAATTGGAAAACTAGGGCTTCCTGTTCTGGGAGCTTCCCTCCACTGTTTTTAGAAAAAGGAGTACATTGGACAGCTCAAATTGAAGAGATATATATTTATATCCAATCATATCTGAAATATTCCAAGTTTTGAAAATTAGGGTTTCTCTAACAAACCCTAGATCAGCCAGCTCTGGAACCAGGACTGACACCTCAAATTGGAAAGATCTAATCTTTTGCTATTTTCATTTCAGGTTCTCATTTCAAAGTGATATATCACATTAGATTAATGATAAGCTTGGTGAAGCTGACAATATCCAAGCATGGAAGTATATGATCTCTCTGAAGAAAATGAATTGGACACCTACATGAGTAGAGAGGTTCCAGTTCCAGAGGGAGATGAGGCTAAAAGCCTTACACTAGAAGTGTCAAAACCCCAAATTTTCCAAAAATTTTAAAATTTTAAAATTTACATAACAATAACATAAACACAGTTAACTAATCATTTAATTAGTTATAAATTACCACATTCCGTAACTAAAATTATCTGTTGGTTATGTTTAGTAGTAGAATAGTTCTCTTCAGTTTACTGACTATGTTTTCTTTTTGTCCACAAGGTGAGACTGTCATGCAAACTGGGCTTACTTAGCTTTCGAGCTAATGCAGAAGTTTCCTGTTCTTACAGGCTACAGGTAAGAGGTCTTGGTGCTGCTGGTCACTATTTCAAAGTATATAATACAAGTTTATTGCAAAAAGAAAACTCCAGTAAGAAGATAAAAGCTCAAATTATTTACAATGCTTACTGAGGTATATTTAATAACTGGCCCTCTTCCTAGCAGTCATAACTTATCGTTCTTGATGATTACGGAACTATTTCTTATTATAGTCGTAATGTATATAAATGTTCTACCGATTCTTTATAGCAGGATAAGAACAACTGAGCTAAACAATCCATAATATGATTTCATCTATATGTTATATCATTACACCTTAAAAGTAGACTAATAAGGAGTTTATGTATTAATGTGTCCAATATCGCATCAAAAGTTTTAAAGGGTTTACTGTTGATTTTTACGAAACTATAATAATGTTGAAGCATAGAGTTTTCCATTCACTCATTAACTGTTTTCAAGCATGACTAGAGTTTATCTTCAGTAAGAAAACAAATATCTTCATGAAACAGGATTTATTCTAAACCCTTTATGTATATAAACTGAACGAGTCTTTAGGGGACTACAAACACCTAAAGAAAATATCATTTAATCGTTATATGGCTATCCGTCTTATTATGGTTAAACTCTTTGATAAGAGAAAGAATTATGGATTATATTGCCAATTCCACAATTAAAGTTAAGGTTATTATCTTAAGCAAAAGCTTTCATTACAAACAAATTTATTATTTTCTTTTGTATCTTTTTGACGAATGTTACTATTTTAACCAATATAATTTAAGTCACTGCAGTCATTATGGACACTAAGACTGTTGTCGTAGTTTTTCTTTAAAAAACTCCTTTATAAATTTCCACATTATACTTTTATGTTTAGCCACAATTATACTTTTATATTAAGTCAAAAATGAATTGATCTTAATATTTTATAATACATAGAACAAGGAAATAAGACGCCTAAGGATAGACCATGTTCTTTAAACTTAGCTTAGTCCTTAGTTTATGGTGCTAAGAGTTGATAGAGGAAATGCCTCTCTTCCAAACATAGATAAACTATGGTTACTATTACTTATCTAACAAGAAATATTATGATTATAATCGTGCTAAAACAACCATAGATTTAAGCTTATCAATTTATATGAATACCATAATATATATAATTGCACGTTCATTTCTCCACTCTATACATAAGTTTATAGCATGGTTATAATATAACAATTCCCTTGTTATGATGTGTTAATAATAGGTTGACTTCGAGCTTGGCGATCATAGAAGGACCTTGGAGATTCGGTATAAGATTGTTATAATTTGATTTCCTGTGGTTGTCCATCAAACTATTGGAATAACACTAACTGCATGAGAAAATTTACGTGGTGTCGTGGCATCACCGTGTCCGTGTATTGTATGAATAAAAATGTCCTTCCTCCGAACCCTATACTCATTATTTTTCTCACAATACTTGGCCTCCTGCCACTCTGCAATGGTGCTGGTGCACCCTAGCTGTGCCACTCCATTGCCATAGCATCTCCCAACTCGCTACCTTCTTATAGCTCATTTGGTCACTCTTTTTCCGTGCTATTCCATGACTTGCCATTGTTCAACTGTCAACTGTCCTCCCTTCAAGGGTTTTTGTCTACTACCCTACTCGAGTTCTTGAAATGTATACCACTTCTTCCTCAGTGAAAACCATGGTTCGTCCTTCTAGAATAGTGATGGGTTGTTCGCTGTATTATTAAGCTTTCCCTCTTGGCCTGCAGCAGGGTTACATCAATGCGTTGGTGGATGTCTTACGGTTGCTGGTGTTCGCGTTTTTTGAAAAGGACCAGGTAAAGATACTGTAAAACCTTCTTTTTTTTTACTGTTTGTTTTTAACATTATACTTCTTAACCAGCTTACAAGGTGTTACAATACGATTTTTCCTTATGGTTACAGGTTCTAGCTCTCCTTCCTACGCGGCTTCGGTTTAAGGATTCGAGCAGCTGTCACAAGTTTTCTGGTAAGCCTGGTTACACCATGGCTCTTTTTCCTTGTGGGGTTCCTTCAGAACCTTTGAGGGCTGGCACCAAGAGGCCTGAAACCCTTACAGCTTCAATTTACCTTGTTAACTGTTTGTTAATTGGATTAGAGGAAGAAACCCCTACGCTGTGTGAGGGTGCTTCGTCTTCGGCCGAGTTGGAAATGTTAGTTACTTTTTTAATTGGATGTCAAGTATTAAATGGAAGAGACAGAAGGCAGCGTCCCATGTTCTCCAATGTTTGCAGAGGTTGAGGGCTTTGAAAAGCCGTTTAATTTTTTTATCTACCTTCACTGTGTAAAACCCTAGGCTATGAGCCTGAATTTGAAACGGGTTACGACCTTGACTTCTTATTTTCTGTAGTGAATTTTAAACTTACGGGGTTTCACCCTAAGTCTATGTTATAAGATATTATTACTGTTTCCTTTTCAAAGTCTTGATTTATGTTACAGCGTTAAAAAAAGTGTATATACTTGTTTATTTTATTACTGATAAAGGGGGTTCGACAACAATAAAATGTTTATAGCATTTATCCTTTCCTTGTATTTTACCTCTGTCCAATTATGGGTGTGTAGTTGTTTAAATATTTTCTTAAGTTTAATAAAATGAGCATTCTGTCGCTTTAAGATAATGACAGTGCATTAAAATACTTGATTTTATTTTTATAAGTTATTATTAGGGTCTTTCGTGTACATCATTTTATATTCAGTGTGATTTATAAAACCTGCCAAGGTTATTATGTATAGTTTACTAAAGAATAAAAATAAACACTTGAATCCTTATACAGAGTACTTAAGTATCTAATAGTTACTTTTCTTCTTTAAGTGCAGAAGTTATAATTTTTATTTAATAATACTGAAATTAAAATGATACTATTTTCTGTAATTATTACATATTCTGCATACTTAGTCTATGCAACAGATATACACGAATATAATATAATAGAGAAAATATAATGTAAGACTAATGTCTTACCTGTAAGTGTTATAGTTTCTATTATTATTCTTACTTAGTTTGTTTATATAAAAGAATTGTAAGTATTGTTATAAGCTGATACCCTTATTTTATGTTTATTCATGATGTAAATGAACTTAATATTTTTACTGCTGTATTATCGTTATACTTACTGTTTTATTTACTTTGTAGACATATTATTTATGTCCCAAATTATCTGGTTAACTATAATATAAATAAATTCAGAGAACTAAACAAATCCTATTTTGTTAGCAGCTTAAAAGTAATAGTAGCAATTGTATGTTTTGTTAGAACTTAACTAAGTAGAACAGAAATAAATAAAGAAATAATATTACTTTCCAAGGTAAAATCTGTTAGTAGCTAAGTATCTTTAAGAATAAATAAAAGTTCTATCTACTTTTTCTTTTATTTGAATAATATATTTACAGTGATTTACTCTGTAAATAAATAAAACTGTACAGCATCTTTTCTAACTTAACTCTACTTTAGTGGGATACTATACTCTTCTTTGCTATTCAAATATCAAATAGCAGTAAGAAAAGTAAATTATAATATCAAGACTGCTTCTCTTATTGAACATACTACTATCAGTAAACATTAACATTTACATCTCTATTTCTAAATGACTTAACAGTCTTTATTACATGTTATTACAATTCCTGATACCTAAGATATTTCTTTTTAAAACCATACAAAGTAACACTCTGAAATTCCATTCATATTCTATTTTAAATTGTCATCATATCATCTTTCTCTATAAATTTACCCCTGTGCTGGAGTACGATCTGGTAAACCCAGATGTGGAAAAACACAGTGGGTCTTTACTCTTCATCAAAGATTCTATTACTGATAAACTAAAAACATTTACACCACTAAACCAGTTAAATATTTATATCATAACTATAAGCATAACATTCAACCATTCATAGTTATCAAAACAAAGATAGTTAAGTGACAGAACCTGTTTAAACTTGGGACAACAACAGCAATGGGAGGCCGTTCCTCCCTACCAACTCCTGGAGAGCGCTCAAACAGCGACTCCTCAGGACCCCCGAGCTTGCTCTGGTCTCCTTGGCTGGAACTAGGTGCAACAATAGTCAGATACCAGTCTTCAAACTTAGTATTAATCTAGAACTTATCAGTAAGTTCTCCTAGCTAACGAGCTGTAATAAACCAAGTTACTGCAGCAATCCTCTCATAACAACTTCCTTACTATTTTCCCCTTTTCCCCAAATGAATTTCCTGATTAGCATTCCACCTGAATGTTTCTTCTCTGGAAAATATCTGAGCAGCCTCAGCTCTATTCATTGGGTACTTTTAAAAGATTGCCTAGGTCTTTTTGGGTTAGTTGTCATTTAATGAGCCACCTGCTCTGATCCCACTTTCTTGGGGGATCATGACCCCAATTATAGGGAAATTGCCACCTGCAAATTAGGAACTGTTTGAGGATGCTACCACTTGCCTTTTTCCCTCCACCTAGTTCCATTCACCAGTTTGACCAGTAACCTCTTTTTAACAGCTCTCCCATGCTGTTGTCTCAACAATTTATTTATTAATAATAAAATATTCTGAATTACATTCCACTTCTGTTGACTCTACTGAGTCATGAATTTCTACTTAGCATTAAATTTAATATAATGTCTCAGGAATATAATTAAACAATTAACATTATTTTACAAAATTGGGGTATGTGACATACACACCCCCTTAAAATGTAACATCGTTCTCGATGTTACTTATTCTTCATCCTCTGCAACCTCCTGGAACAGATTCAGGTATGCCTCCCGCATCTTACTTTCCAGTTCCCAAGTAGCCTCTTCAGGACTAAGGTGCTTCCATTGCACCTTCACCTGCCCAATGGCATGGTTCCGCAGAGTAATGCTAGCTGATATGCAACTTTCAAGTTAGGTGGTAACGCTAGCTGATATGCAACTTGACCAATTCTGGATAAAATTTCAAACGGACCACAGTAATGTGGTGTTAGTTTTGCACAACTCCCCAGTCTTAGGGATATTTTATTTGGTATTACCTTTATAAACACGTTCTCACCCACCTGGAAATCTTTGGGAGTTCTTTTCAAATCTGCTTGGCTCTTTTGCCGATCCTGTGCTACCTTCAAATCTTCCTGCACTTGTTTCACAATCTATTCCATTTCCTTCAATAATTCTGGTCCTAACACTAATCTATCTACTGGATTATTCCAGGAGATAGGAGTGTTACATTTACACCCATACAAAATTTCAAATGGACTAAACTTAGTTGATGAGTGGTAGTTATTATTATATGCAAACTTTGCTAAATGCAAGTAGTCCTCCCACTTACCTGGATGATCCTTAACATACATTCTTAACAGATCTTCCAGCACCTGATTCACTCTTTCATTCTGTCCGTCTGTCTGTGGATGGAAAGAGGTGCTGAAATTCAGTGTTGTGTTTAATCCCTTAAACAAGGATCTCCAAAAATTCCCTGTGAATTTAGGATCCCTGTCTGAAATTATAACCTTAGGTACTCCATGTAACCTAAAAATCTGCTTTAAAAATATATTAGCTATATTGGCAGCCTTGTAATTAGTCTTGACAGGAATGAAATGTGCTGCTTTACTTAACTTTTCCACCACCACCATAATTGAATCATTCTGATTCTGATTTCTGGGCAATCCAGTAATAAAATCCAAACTGATTATCTCCCATTTCCAATTAGGAATAGGCAATGGTTGCAGTAAACCAGCTGGATGTTGGTGTTCAGTTTTCACTTGTTGACAGTCCAAACATCTAGCTATGTATTCAGCTACTTCAGATTTCATATTAGGCCAGAAATATTCTTTCCTTAACATGGTTACGGTCTTTTGGTAACCTGGATGTCCTGAGTAAGGTGTTTTATGAACTTCATCCAAAATCAACAACTTAACCTTAGACACATTAGGCACATACAGTTTGTCTTTAAACAATAAAAATCCATCTTTATTTAGACTATAACCTTTTATTAATCTTTATGTAGGTTATTCTTTAGCTGTAACTTGTAATTTTTGATAAATTTCATCATGTTTTACCCCTTCTATAAGCTGTTTATTTAAATCAAAAGCATAAGTGTTGATCGCTGCTGTAAAATTCAGCTTTGCGTTTCTGCTTAAAGCAACAGCCACCTTATTTTCTTTTCCTTTTATGTGTTGGATTTCAAAATCGTATTCACTCAAGAAGGATAACCACCTTGCTTGTCTTTCATTTAAGTTGGGCTGATCTAAAAGGTATCTCAGACCTTTATTATCAGTCATTAAAATAAACTTTCTGCCTATTAAGTGGTGTCGCCACATTTTTAAAGCATGTATAACAGCAGCAAGTTCTAAGTCATAAGTTGCATAATTCTTTTCATGGATCTTTAACTTCCTGGACTCATAAGCAATGACATGCCCGTATTGAGTCAGCACACCGCCTAAACCATCATTACAGGCATCTGTGCATACCACGAAATCCTTATTAGGATCTACTATCCTTAGAATAGGTGCACTTGTTAATAAGGTTTTTAATTTCTTAAAACTTTCTTCACATTTTAAGTTCCAATCGAATTTCTTGCCTTTCTTTTGCAAGGAGGTGATCGGATTAGCTATTTTTGAAAAGCCTTCAATAAATCTCCGGTAATAACCGGTAATTCCCATAAATGACCTAACATCTGTTACGTCCTTTGGAACTGGCCAATCTTCAATTTCCTGAATCTTTTCGGGATCGACTGAAATCCCTTCTTTAGTCACTACATGACCTAAGTAGTGGATTTCATCTCTAAAGAAATCACACTTGCTAAACTTCGCAAAAATCTGTTGCTCTTGCAGCTCTTGTAAAACTATCCGTAAGTGTTCCTTATGTTCTGCTTAATTTTTAGAGTAAATTAAGATGTCATCGATAAACATGAAAACAAATTTATCTAAGTATTTATGCATTATATTATTCATTAGGGACATAAATACGGCTGGGGCGTTGGTAATCCCAAATGGCATTACAACAAATTCGTAATGTCCATACCTTGTTCTGAAGGCTGTCTTGAAGATGTCCTCGTCTTTAATTCTTACTTGATGATATCCTGATCTCAGGTCTATCTTGGAGAACACCGTAGCTCCACATAGCTGAGCAAACGGATCATCTATGTGGGGCAACGGATATCTGTTTTTAATAGTCATCTTATTTAGTTGACGGTGGTCTATGCATAGTCGCATAGTTCCGTCTTTCTTTGTGACAAAGATGACCAGTGCTCCCCAAGGAGACACACTGGGTCGAATGTAATTCTTATCTATTAATTCTTTTAACTGTGATTTTAGCTCATTAAGTTCTAAAATATTCATACGATACGGAGCTTTCGAGCTAGGTACAACACTTGGAACTAGCTCAATAGTGAAATCCAGTTCCCTCCTAGGAGGTAATCCTGGAATTTCCTCTGGAAAATCATCAGTAAATTCATTTAAAATAGGAATGTCTTCCTTTTTTAACTTATCTTTTTCAGACTTACTTGCCTCATCTGTAATGGTTATAGCATAGGCTTTACACCCTTTCCTGACTGCTCTTTTAAGTTGTAAGGCAGAAATCTGCCTAATTACAGTTTTCCTAGGAATACCCTTAACTGTTACTGGTTGTTCATTATTATTTATGCACGTAAAGGTTTGATCAAAACAGTTTAAAACTACCTTGTGCTGCTCTAACCAATCCATACCAATCAGTAAATCATACGAGCCAAGTGGCAAAACATTAAGCTTAACTGTAGTTTTAAAATCATCCATAACTAAAGCACATTCTCTCACATAACATGTTACTTTCCTTTTTGCCCCAGTGGCTAATTGAACTAACCAGGAATTATCAAATTTATTTACAGACAAATTACATTTTTCCACTACTTGAGGTGCAATGTAACTAAGACTAGCTCCTGGATCAATTAAAAGGTTTACAGGGGTTTGGTTAACCATACCTTCCACTTCCACCATGGAAGTCTGATAGTCAGCTTGGCGGTTCTCCAATGCTGCATTTATTCTGGGCATAGTTCTTGCAAATTCTCCAACAGTCATTTCATCCTGCACAGTGTGAATATTGCTGTTTGACTTTTTCCGATTTGGGAAGACCAAGGCATAATGCGGGCCATTGCATTCCCAGCACTTAACAGGCTCCTTTCGTTCAAAACTCTTAGTGAAATTCCCATGATTGTTTGCAACTTCCTTTCCTTTAAAATTACTGGAATTATTAGAATTATTAGAAGCACCATTTCTATTTCCCTGAAAGTTCTTACTGTTAGAATATTTTCTGTTCTTATTATTCTTGAAATTCTTCTGGGGTACAAATTTATTTTTCTTGAACTCAGGATGACTGTTGTTTTTCTTAGCCTTCCAGTTGGCTATACCTTCTTTCTTCTTGTTCTGTTCAAAACATAAAATTCCCTTTCACATGGCTTCCTCCAGAGTCTTCAGGTTATCATACTTGATTCTATCCTTGATGTGATATGGCAAAAAACTGAGAAACCGCTGCACTTTAGGTTTCTCATCGACTAAATAAGGTACATACCTCAACAATCTTCAGAATTTACTGTTTAAATCCCTAATAGTCATGGATCCTAACTTTAATTCATAAAATTCTTTATCTCTTTCTTCATAATATTGTTCGGACAAAAATTTCTTCTTGAAGTACCTTTTAAAAGTACTCCAATTAAATTCTTTTTCTTTGATCCCCTTGACTCTTTTCAGGTCTTGCCACCATATGTCTGCTTTTCCAGAGAGATTATAGATCGCCATTCTTGCCTTCAGCTAATTTGAATAGTTGTATATCTGAAAATACTTCCTCATCCCAGATAACCAGGACTCTGCTTCCTCCCCTTTTTCGGTCTCTCCATTGAAAGTTGGGGGCTTTATTTTTTTAAACTCCCCGAAAATCTCTTCATATGGCATGTACTTCTTCTTTCTGTCATACAACTCAGCCTCACTACTGTCACTAGTAGTGTAATAGCTTTGTTGTTCCCTGAACCCTTCAGATGATGAACTGCTTTCAGCTTTTGCCAGCTTCATCTTTTTAGATCCTTTCTGATGGATAACTTCCTCAGATTCATATCTTTTGCTCCTCCCTTCAGTCTGGAATTTTTCCATCAAAATTTGGTTTAACTCTTCTTGAGTCTTCATAATCCTCTCATTGTACTTCTTGACTGATTCCATTTCAGTCTTCAAATCCTTTATAGTCTGCATCAACTCTGAGGAGTGTGCTATTACCTCTTCTAACATAGGTTCTCTAGACAATTGTTTTGTCTCGGTGTTTGGAGACTCCTCCTGAGCGTATTCTCCTAGTTTCTCCATACCTACTTGTTAAATTCAGAAAAAGAATTGTTTTTGTCCTTTACATAAAACATAATATAGGTTAGTACATTATTTTACTATTCTATGGAAACTAGTTGGGCCACATCAAGGTCTAGTATTTGAACTATGCTCGGATACCACATGTCAAAACCCCAAATTTTCCAAATATTTTAAAATTTTAAAATTTACATAACAATAACATAAACACAGTTAACTAATCATTTAATTAGTTATAAATTACCACATTCCGTAACTGAAATTATCTGTTGGTTATGTTTAGTAGTAGAATAGTTCTCTTCAGTTTACTGACTATGTTTTCTTTTCGTCCACAAGGTGAGACTGTCATGCAAACTGGGATTACTTAGGTTTCGAGCTAATGCAGAAGTTTCCTATTCTTACAGACTACAGGTAAGAGGTCTTGGTGCTGCTGGTCACTATTTCAAAGTATATAATACAAGTTTATTGCAAAAAGAAAACTCCAGTAAGAAGATAAAAGCTCAAATTATTTACAATGCTTACTGAGGTATATTTAATAACTGGCCCTCTTCCTAGCGGTCATAACTTATGGTTCTTGATGATTACGGAACTATTTCTTATTATAGTCGTAATGTATATAAATGTTCTACCGATTCTTTATAGTAGGATAAGAGCAACTGAGCTAAACAATCCATAATATGATTTCATCTGTATGCTATATCGTTACACCTTAAAAGTAGACTGATAAGGATTTTATGTATTAATGTCTCCAATATCGCATCAAAAGTTTTAAAGGGTTTACTGTTGATTTTTACGAAACTATAATAATGTTGAAGCATAGAGTTTTTCATTCACTCATTAACTGTTTTCAATCATGACTAGAGTTTATCTTCAGTAAGAAAATAAATATCTTCATGAAACAGGATTTATTCTAAACCCTTTATGTATATAAACTGAATGAGTCTTTAGGGGACTACAAATACCTAAAGAAAATATCATTTAATCGTTATATGGCTATCCATCTTATTACTGTTAAACTCTTTGATAAGAGAAAGAATTATGGATTATATTGCCAATTCCACAATTAAAGTTAAGGTTATTATCTTAAGCAAAATCTTTCATTACAATCACATTTATTATTTTCTTTTGTAGCTTTTTGACGAATGTTATTGTTTTAACCAATACAATTTAAGTCACTACAGTCATTATGGACTCTAAGACTATTGTCGTAGTTTTTCTTTAAAAATATCCTTTATAAATTTCCACATTATACTTTTATGTTTAGCCACAATTATAATTTTATATTAAGTAAAAAATGAATTGATCTTAATATTTTATAATACATAGAACAAGGAAATAAGAGGCCTAAGGATATACCATGTTCTTTAAACTTAGCTTAGTCCTTAGTTTATGGTGCTAAGAGTTGATAGAGGAAATGCCTCTCTTCCAAACATAGATAAACTATGGTTACTATTACTTATCTAACAAGATATATTATGATTATAATCCTGCTAAAACAACCATAGATTTAAGCTTATCAATTTATATGAATACCATAATATATATAATTGCATGTTCATTTCTCCACTCTATACATAAGTTTATACCATGGTTATAATATAACAATTCCCTTGTTATGATGTGTTAATAATAGGTTGTCTTCAAGCTTGGCGACCATAGAAAGACCTTGGAGATTCGGTATAAGATTGGTATAATTTGATTTCCCGTGGTTTTCCATCAAACTATTGGAATAACACCCACTGCATGAGAAAATTTACGTGGCGTCGTGGCATCACCGTGTCCATGTATTGTATGAATAAAAAGGTCCTTCCTCCGAACCCTATACTCATTATTTTTCCCGCAATACTCGGCCTTCTGCCGCTCTACAATGGTGCTGGTGCACCCTAGCTGCGCCTCTCCATTGCCATTGCATCTCCCAGCTCGTTACCTTCTTACAACTCGTTTGGTCACTCTTTTGACATGCCGTTCCATGAGTTTCCATTGTTCAACTGTCAACTGTCCTCCCTTCAAGGTTTTCAGTCTACTACCCTACTCAAGTTCTTGAACTATATACCACTTATTCCTCAGTGAAAACCATGGTTCATCCTTCCAGAATAGTGATGGGTTGTTCGCTATATTATTAATCTTTCCCTCCTAGCCTGCAGCAGGGTTACCTCAACGCGTTGGTGGATGTCTTACAGTTGCTAGTGTTCGCGTTTTTTTGAAAAGGACCGGGTAAAGATACTGTAAAACATTCTTTTTTTTTACTGTCTATTTTTAACATTATACTTCTTAACCAGCTTACAAGGTGTTACAATACGATTTTTCCTTATGGTTACGGGTTCTAGCTCTCCTTCCTGCGCGGCTTCGGTTTAAGGATTCGAGCAGCTGTCACAAGTTTTCTGGTAAGCCTTGTTACACCATGGGTATTTTTCCTTGTGGGGTTCCTTCGGAACCTTTGAGGGCTGGCACCAAGAGGCCTGAAACCCTTACGGCTTCAGTTTACCTTGTTAACTGTTTGTTAATTGGATTAGAGGAAGAAACCCCTATGCTGTGCGAGGGTGCTTCGTCTTCGGCCGAGTTGGAAATGTTAGTTCCTTTTTTAATTGGATGTCAAGTATTAAATGGAAGAGACAGAAGGCAGCGTTCCATGTTCTCCAATGTTTGCAGAGGTTGAGGGCTTTGAAAAGCCGTTCAATTTTTTTATCTACCTTCAATGTGTAAAACCCTAGGCTATGAGCCTGACTTTGAAATGGGTTACGACCTTGACTTCTTATTTTTTGTAGTGAATTTTAAACTTATGGGGTTTCACCCTAAGTCTATGTTATAAGATATTATTACTGTTTCCCTTTCAAAGTCTTGATTTATGTTACAGCGTTAAAAAAAATGTATATACTTGTTTATTTTATAACTGATAAAGGGGGTTCGGCAACAATAAAATGTTTATAGCATTTATCCTTTCCTTCTATTTTACCTCTGTCCAATTATGGGGTTGTAGTTGTTTAAATTTTTGCTTAAGTTTAATAAATTGAGCATTCTGTCGCTTTAAGATAATGACAGTGCATTAAAATACTTGATTTTATTTTTATAAGTTATTATTAGGGTCTTTCCTGTACATCATTTTATATTCAGTGTGATTTATAAAACCTGCCAAGGTTATTATGTATAGTTTACTAAAGAATAAAAATAAACACTTGAAGCCTTATACAGAGTACTTAAGTATCTAATAGTTGCTTTTCTTCTTTAAGTGCAGAAGTTATAATTTTTATTTAATAATACTGAAATTAAAATGATACTGTTTTCTGTAATTATTACATATTCTGCATACTTAGCCTATGCAACAGACATACAAGAATATAATATAATAGAGAAAATATAATGTAAGACTAATGTCTTACCTGTAAGTGTTATAGTTTCTATTATTATTCTTACTTAGTTTGTTTATATAAAAGAATTGTAAGTATTGTTATAAGCTGATACCCTTATTCTATGTTTATTCATGATGTAAATGAACTTAATATTTTTACTGCTATATTATCGTTATACTTGCTATTTTATTTACTTTGTAGACATATTCTTTATGTCCCAAATTATCTGGTTGACTATAATATAAAGAAAGTCAGAGAACTAAACAAATCCTATTTTGTTAGCAGCTTAAAAGTAATAGTAGCAATTGTATGTTTTGTTAGAACTTAACTAAGTAGAACAGAAATAAAGAAAGAAATAATATTACTTTCCAAGGTAAAATATGTTAGTAGCTAAGTATCTTTAAGAATAAATAAAAGTTATATCTACTCTTTCTTTTATTTGAATAATATATTTACAGTGATTTACTCTGTAAATAAATAAAACTATACAGCATCTTTTCTAACTTAACTCTACTTTAGTGGGCTATTATACTCTTCTTTGCTATTCAAATATCAAATAGCAGTAAGAAAAGTAACTTATAATATCAAGACTGCTTCTCTTATTGAACATACTACTATCAGTAAACATTAACATTTACATCTCTGTTTCTAAATGACTTAACAGTCTTTATTACAGGTTATTACAATTCCTGATACCTAAGATATTTATTTTTAAAACCATACAAAGTAACACTCTGAAATTCCATTCATATTCTATTTTAAATTATCATCATATCATCTTTCTCTATAAATTTACCCCTGTGCTGGAGTACGATCTGGTAAACCCAGATGTGGAAAAACACAGTGGGTCTTTACTCTTCATCAAAGATTCTATTACTGATAAACTAAAAACATTTACATCACTAAACCAGTTAAATATTTATGTCATAACTATAAACATAACATTCAACCATTCATAGTTATCAAAACAAAGACAGTTAAGTGACAAAACCTGCTTAAACTTGGGACAACAACAGCAATGGGAGGCCGTTCCTCCCTACCAACTCCTGGAGAGCGCTCAAACAGCGACTCCTCAGGACCCTCGAGCTTGCTCTGGTCTCCCTGGCTGGAACTAGGTGCAGCAATAGTCAGATACCAGTCTTCAAACTCAGTATTAATCTAGAACTTATCAGTAAGTTCTCCCAGCTAACAAGCTGTAATAAACCAAGTTACTGCAGCAATCCTCTCAGAACAACTTCCTTACTGTTTTCCCTTTTTCCCCAAATGAATTTACTGAATAGCATTCCACCTGAATGTTTCTTCTCTGGAAAATATCTGAGTAGCCTCAGCTCTATTCGTTGGATAATTTTAAAAGATTGCCTAGGTATTTTTGGGTTAGTTGTCATTTAATGAGCCACTTGCTCTGATCCCACTTTCTTGGGGGATCATGACCCCAATTATAGGGAAGTTGCCACCTGCAACTTAGGAAGTGTTTGAGGATGCTGCCACTTGTATTTTTTCCTCCACCTAGTTCCATCCACCAGTTCGACCAGTAACCTCTTTTTAACAGCTCTCCCATGCTGTTGTCTCCACAATTTATTTATTAATAATAAAATATTCTAAATTACATTCCACTTCCATTGACTATGCTGAGTCATCAATTCCTACTTAGCATTAAATTTAATATAATGTCTCAGGAATATAATTAAACAATTAACATTATTTTACAAAATTGGGGTATGTGACAAGAAGAACTTGGTCAAGGCCAAGAAGATCATTGTTGATTCAATCAAAGAACACCTTATACCACAAGTGTCTTCCCTAAAGACACCAAATATGTTTGATTCCTTGACCAAGCTATTTCAAAGAAAAGAACATAAATCAGAATATGACTTTGAGAAAACAGTTGAAGAATGAGAAGATCCAGAATGCAGAGACCATACAATCATACTTTACGGGGGTTTCTCAAATTAGAGAACAACTTGAAGTGGTAGAAGAAGAAGTGGACAATGCAAAAGTGGTAATAACCACCTTTAGTGGCCTCCCAGGATCATGGGATTTATTCATTCGAAGAATGCGTGCTAGAAGGAAGTGATTACTTTCTTAAAGATTCTGGGAAGAGCACACACAATAACAAGCTCAACTAACAATAAGAGAAAAGAAGATGGGAGAAACTGAAAATCAAGCTCTCACCATCCAAAGAAGATCTCTCAAGCGATGAGGAATATGAAGAAATCAACTCTTGAAGAACCTCTTATCCACCTTAGCATTTGGATAAGAAACAATGCTATTATGAATGAAGAAGACAATGAAGATGAACACTGAAGAAGGAGTCTACGCACGAAACAATTAAGGATAAGTATTCAATTGTCATTTCATGATATTGTTTTGTTATGGATTTGTTTATATTAAGTTAATGTATTATTTATGATGGAATGTTTGCATTAATGACAGTATACTACTAATATGCATGTGATGGGTAAGTAGCTCATGGTGCTATACAAATCTCCATTTCTACTTATCTAGAATGAAACCTATTTGCTGAAATATTGGATTAGTGCACAATCTTAATGTTTTCTTGGTAGAGATGGAAGGAATCTAGAAAAAATTTCATGAGATATGGATGAATGTTGTATTGGCTAAAGTAGTTTTGTGATCATATATTTATGCATAAGAACTTTCCAGTATGAATATTCCTTATGAAATGTTTCTAACCATACAAATGCATTTGACTTGTAGGAAAGATCACATGCATAATCTCCTACAAGAAAAGAAGAATGATACTTGTTCCAAAGAACAAGTAACAACAGTTCAAGATGAAAAATAATATGATGAATGCAACGACATCATCGATGTAGAACCTTCCAAGAAGAAAGAGAAGACCAGTTCAAGAAGAATGATGTCTAGAATGCAGTATCGATACATGAAGGAAAGTTCATAGATACATCATGCAGTAGATGGAAACATCGTGGGATACAAGGTAAGATTCGTAGCACGAGGCTTTTCAAGGAAAGAAGGCATAAACTACGAAGAGACATTTGCATCCAGTGGGAGTTGAGGCACATGACAGGAAGACTCATGTGTTCAAATGAAAGAAGGCCTTGTATGAGTTCAAAATACAACCATGGGATAACACATACATGATGAGCTTGATGAAGATTTGAACCTATGCTACAATGTTGATAGAGGATGACAAGCTCGCAGATGGGTGTGAGAAGAACTTTTGAAAAAGTTCAAGATAGAGGATCTTGGTATCCAGTGTTCCTAGATGGATACATAGAATACTAGTAGTAGAGAAAGCTACTTGTCACTTTGGTACAGAATGTTTTAGTGCATAGAGTACGGAAGACAGAGGGAGTATGATGCTTGAGAGGGAGTGACTGTAGAAGATCCTAAGGTTCAACATGGTACAATAGGATGGAAATATTACTGATGACTCTAGGATTTACGGAGAGTAAAGTGGATTCCAACCATTTCTTCAAG
This sequence comes from Pseudotsuga menziesii, assembly GCA_001517045.1. Taxonomy (NCBI): domain Eukaryota; kingdom Viridiplantae; phylum Streptophyta; class Pinopsida; order Pinales; family Pinaceae; genus Pseudotsuga; species Pseudotsuga menziesii. Next base: position 98,259 of record LPNX010144435.1, on the reverse strand, counting down.
GTTGAAGGAGGAAGACCAGTGATGCTCCTGTTATGTGTTGATGCACTATTTTCTAGGCATTGAGGTGTGGCAGAATGCGGATGGAATCTTCCTTAGACAAGGGAAGTATGTAGTAGAGATCCTGAAGAGGTTCAGGATGATGGATTGCAAGTCCATGACCACACCTATGGAATCAAACATGAAGCTATTGAGTGATGCTTCATCAGAGACGATTGATGCTACGATGTATCATCAGATGATTGGGTCCTTAATGTACCTGACGAATAAGAGACCAAAAATTTGCTTTGCTGTGAACACCTTGAGCCAGTTCTTGACAGATCTGAGACATGATCACTTGATTGTTACAAAGCATATTTTGAGGTACCTGAGGGGTATAATTGATTATGGGCTCAAGTATGAGGCGCATCAAAATATTAACCTGGAGGATTATGTTGATTCAGATTGGGCAGGTAGTGCCATCGATAGGAAATGCACTTCAGGGTGTTGCTTCAGTATGGGATCATGTGTGATCTCTTGGTTTTGCAGGAATCAATCCTGTGTGGCATTGAGCACAGCTGAAGCAAAGTATGTCGCAGCTTGTTTAGCTAGTTGTGAGGCAGTATGGGCGTGAAAGCTACTATCTGATTTATTTGATCTTCAGATGGATGCTACTTGTATACATTGTGACAAACAGAGTTGCATGAAGTTGTCATAGAATCCAGTGTTCTATGAGAATTCGAAGCATATCGAGATCAAGTATCACTATATCAGGGATATGGTGCAGAGGGGAGTAGTGAAGCTCCATTATGTTGCGATGGAGGAACAGATAGTTGATGTGTTGACAAAGCCATTGGCTAGGGTGATGTTCGAGTACTTCAGGGAGAATCTTGGTGTTCTCCAGATCGAGGTTTCCTCCAAAGGGAAAATGATAAGACCTAGAGCCATTCTGACATGGTGATAGGATTGGTTCCTTCCATGGTTAAATGCAAGGGCTGAGCCATTCTATGATGGTGAGAGGATTGGTTCCTTCTGTTAACACTCCATTTTTAATAGTTGATTTAAGGGCCTTATAAGAGTTTGATGAGGGTCCCATTCCTGTGAACTTCATGTGAAATCCCCTTCAGGTTATCAGAAGTGCAAGGAAAAGGAGAAAATGAAGGATGTGCTAAAGGCATTGAGTGAGACTCAAAATCAAAGGCTGAGATTGATTGGAGGTGGATGAATGGCTCCAGACCATTTTGCGGGAGCGGACATGCTCGACCAAAGATGCACTTCCATATTGTGAGATGGATTAAAGTTCGGGAATATTCTATGGCCAAGATGAGATCTAAGTCAGATCTACGTCCTGAATCAATTTCGAAAGCCATACTTATCTCGGTAAAGCCATGATTTCAAATCGCAAAAGAGGGTTAATGGTCACGAAAATCAACAGCCACGATAAGAAAGGAGAGAAATCCACGACCATGGTTTATTTCGCAGTGTGGAATAGCACGGATGAATACCAAGCATTCTCATTGTGAAATATAATGGGGCCCACTCAGATCTATGACTGCATGAATGGTCGGTCATGATCGACGGTTGAGAACATGACACGATCCAGAACTACCCACGGTGTTCAAAGGAGAAAAGTTGGTGGTAGAAGGAATGGAATGTGGACGATGGAGATGAACGATTCCTTGGATCGGATAGCCGGAAAGGATCCCAGGGTGTAGGTTTCACATCCAGTGTGGAGATGACAGTGGAGGAGACATTCACGCGTGTAATCTGTGTCCTTGCAGATTGGATGATTTCTTCAATGCCATTTTTTAGCACATGTAATGGTGGAATCATCCCTTTGGTGGAGTCATATCATGTAAAGCTAGGTGGATTTTGTGTGAGTTGGCCAACAGAAATGAGGAAAGTAACCAGCAAATCCACCACTCACATGAGGCAAATCCAGCACGACACAGACGACCATTCTGTTTCCTACTTCAAAAGAGTGAAGAAACTTGGGAGTGTCCATTTCATGAACTTTGCAGCATGGATATGTTGTACCAGATGGTGTCCACAAATGCTTCCCATAGCAGACGGTAAGGCGCCATGACTGATAAAACTAAGTAAATAGATCCCCAGCAAGTAAAGGATCACTCTGCTCGTGCCCTCACACATTTTAATACCAAATACACTCGATGATAGAGTGTGCAGGAATAATGACCAGTCATTGCTAGGGTCAGTCTCGAAGCCTTATATATACTACTTTCGGAGCAATGGGAGTGAACTAACATATCTCCAGAACCTGATTTTTACTTCTCCACGAATCTACAAAGGCCCGAAGAGTTTGACGATGAAGATCTAGTTTGAGAATCTTGTCCATCTAGGGGTGTTGATGGTTGGTGGGAAGCTTCCACACTCGCCCGTCACCTTGGTATTGCATGCCGAGAATGACACCATCCATCGAGGTCCCAATGACGCGCCCCCAATGACACAGAGCCTGGACACTTACTCCCCGTAAGTGTTTTTACAAGAACCCCTGATAGAATTGTGCCCACTAAAGCCTCCGTAGAAGGGGACAATAATTGACTGTTCCCTGTATAAGCATTTGTTTGGATGGGAGGATCAGGGGTTTAAAGCCCTAACATCCTTGTTTGTGAAGTCCACTTTCTGAGGGTGATGGGGTTGGTGTAGATATGCTACACCCTATTTCCTATGGGAGAGCTCACCTCACTGGAGGTGAGAAGTACAAGAATGAAAAGCCACCCCATAGGTCCATCTCAACCAGAAGGAATGCAACACTTCTTCCATGGCCCACGAATAACAGTCTTACCCGGAGATGAAGGAGGTGGTGGATGTGATTGAACCGGGGAAAGATGCAAGAGACCTTTCCAGTGTGTTCCCATGCGGAAATCTACATTTGAACACGATGGGAGCACACGCTTCGGGCATGGAAGGAGGAATCATACTTGCAATCCTCCATAGCAGCCAAGAACATCGAACTATTACTCGGGCCGAATGCGACCACTAACACCATGATGTCTATTATTTATATTTGTAAAACGTGGCGATAGTTCCACTCACCATAGTGTTAACACATGATAGTGACTTGTAACAGTTTTCAAATCGATAGTCTCATCATTAGAATAGTATAAATACACTCTCGATAAAGGGAGGAAAGGAGTTGGTTGGATTGGGAAACATTCTAGGGCTGAGGCTCTCCATTGTAAATAAGATTTGATGCCTATGTTATGAATAAAATTGTAGAGGAAGAGTTGTTTCTCATGGTAGAGATTCATGTGTCGTTGATTCTCCCAATATGTACCTTCTTGACGTTGTAATGTTCTTCTTGTTTTCATTCTAGTTTGTTGATTGCTTTCATGTTTGCAACATAGTGTATAATAGTTACGAATTCATACTCACTATGATCCAGCTGTTGTTCCAGAAATTTATCAAGTTTCTTCTAAAGTTGCATGGAATTCATCTCGCTAGTGCTCCATGCAATGGGCTATTCTCTCTCGTCCTCCAATTGCCCACTAAAGATATCCTGATTGGGAGATAGGTGGCTACCTTTCCCTTGTTTGCAACCCCATACAATTCCTTTCCTTATGCAAGTGTTCCCTACACAGTTTTTCGACTCCATTGCCAATGGTCCCTTACCCCGATAGTCCCATCTTACATCTCACCGTGATACACTTTGTCCCATTCAGGATCCTGCCCCCCTGATTATCCTTGACTGAAAATATTACGCGAAGTAGACTCTGAAGACAAAACAAAAGATCCCTCTCTGACTGCACAGGGCCGAAGGCGCACTGTAAAGTGGTTCTGCTGTTACCTGAGAACGGGCCTTCCACAAACTTTGTGCTCATTTTCAGTGCTAACAAACTGGCACCACTACTTGGGACGAAATTGAAGATCCTCCCTAGGAAGAACGACAAATATTTTAGATCTTGTTGTTGATGGTGAACATTTGACCAGACATTAAGAAGGTTGAGCACTTTTCAATTGGCGACTCCACTCTTGAAGGATTCAGACTTTAGCGACTCCGCTGGTGGTGTGACCCAGAAATCAAATGGCCAAGGAAAGATGGAAGACTCCGTCTAGAAAATGGACCCCTTATAAGGATTAGAAATGCATGATGGAAGGTCCAGATACTTGGGTCGGCATTTCTTCCAGGATTCCTTATCCTATATTGTAAGTTTGCTCTTATCTTTTCCCAGATTTATCAAAACATCCTTCTATGGTTCAGCTCATTCTGAACAAAGCTATGAATATATTCATGTTTATCCTTCTTTACGAATTGAAAGCGTTGCATCATCTTTCACATCTGATTATGGCGTAGATTTTTATCAAGGGGCTCACGATGTCAAAGGACACCCCTGTGAAATTCATGAAACCTCAGACGATAGATTAGCTATTGTGCCTAACCTTGTCTCTCCTATTTATCCAAGCCGATACAAACCACTACAACTTCCTCCCATCCTTCATGATTTTCCCACAAGATATTACAAGTACCTCCCCAAGCTTGACGGAGAATCCCAAGACTTGACTGCTGAGAAATATTTACAAGCCATTGAGCATTTCTCTAACCTTTTTGAGATAGATCATGATGATGTATGCATGCGGTATTTTGCCCTATCCTTGCAAGGAGATGCCAAAGTATGGTTTAAACACTTGCATCCTAAGTCCATCAACACTTGGGAAGACTTTTCTTGCACCTTCTTAAATTTTTGGGGTAGGAGAAGGCCATTGGAGCAAGTAATTTAAGAGTTTTATTCCCTGAGGAAGCATGAGGATGAGGCCATATCTAGTTTTAATATAATATCCGAAAGCTTTTATTATAACATGCCTAAGGAAGTTCAACCTCTTGAGAATGCTTCTAATAACTATTATGCAGCCGCCTTTCCTCCTGACCTGTCCTTGCTTCTTTTGGAGAGAAAATCAACCATCCTATAGTATATGTTCACTGATTGTTTGGAGGTTGAGGAAAACCCTAATATGTCCAAGAAATTGTCAGATCAGGACAGTGGTGGTGAAATAAAAGACACATACAAATTGGTTGGTCCCTACAAGCATAATGGGAAAGTCTCTGGCATGTGAAAGCTCTCTCCTAGTATGCAGAAAGATGACTGACCTGATGCAGGAGTAGGTAGTCCTGCAGGATTGTTCTCTGAAGATGGTGACCTGCACTGCCCCTAGTCCACAAAGGACAATTTTAAGAAGGATTTTGGTATGCCTGTGTACGATGAATATGAGGAAGAGTACCTGCAGAATATACATGACGAGACATCTATTGAAATAAATCCTGTTGATGAAAAGAATCAAGATGCAATGCAAAGTCAGAAGGTTGAAGCAGGAAAGGACGATAAGGGCATTGGAGGTGATAGCCTACCCTTGTGCTATGCCTCTTTTGAATTAATACGACACATGATTAAGGCCTCCAAGAAAAAGTAGAAATAAATGGATATGGTGCAGACCAGAAGCCTATATAAGAAAGAAGACAATAAGAAGAATTATCCAGGTGATTCCTCTCATGCTACTAATACATTGGGAATCTATAGTGAAGGAAAAAGCTATGAATACATATGCAACAACCTCCCAATAAACACATTTTCTGATATTCCGCCTTCAGTAGCACCACCTCACGCAGGAGGAATATGCCTACTCAGTTCCATTGGAGAAGTAGGGGACCTCCGTCTTGAAGCACATCAAGCTCTTGTTACATAAATTTTGAGCAGAAAGCCAAATGTTCCATTGAAGAAAGATTCTGTGGGTCCTTTTCTGCAATATTCCAAGTGTCATCCTGATGAATCTCTAGAAGAAGGAAGCTCCAGACGACTTTCCCATGGGCAGGTGATAGAATGTACTGGAGGTTGCCGTGATTTCTATGAGCCTGTGGCCGAATACATGGAGGGTCTGGGCGAAGGCAGTGATTGGTTTCATCCCTGATTTGAAGATCAGTTTGTTTATTGTTTCCTTCTCCCATTATCTATTTCATTTCTGTCCATCAAGCATGATGAAAGAACAAAACTATTAGGCAAATTGCTTGATTGGACTCATTGCAAGTCTGATTTCACTTAATCATATTTTTGCACAAAGTTAGGTAGAGTAGGTAGGAAAAAATAAGGTCGACAGTTATCGGGAATTTCCTTCATTACTGTTTTAGTTTATTTTCATTTTCAGTTACCAGCACAGGTTTACAGTCACCAGCATGATTTGCAAGAGTGGAACGAATTTGATGAAGTAGTAACTCAGAGCAGAATGGAGATGTCAAAGAAATATTGAAGGCAGCCTAATGGTTTGGCACTTGGTCTACGAGGGTTCTTTACTACCTCACTGGGAGGATAGCATCCCTCATGGAGCCAGTTGTTAACACTCCATTTTTAACAGTTGATTTAAGGGCCTGATAGGAGTTCGATGAGGGTCCCACTCCCATGAACTTTACATGAAATCCCCTTTAGGTTGTCAGAAGTGTAAGGCAAAGGATAAAACAGAGGGTGTGCTGAAGGCATTGAGCAAGACTTGAAATCAAACGATGAGATTGATCAGAGGTGGATCAATGGCTCAAGACCATTTCGCTCGAGTGAACATGTTCTACCAAAACTGTGCTTTCAGATTGCAAAATAGATTAAAGGTCAGGAACATTCTATGGCCAAGATGAGATCTGAGTCATATTTGTGGCCTCAATGAATTTCACAAGCCATACTTGTGTGGGTAAAGCCGTGATTTCAAATTGCGAAAGAGGGGTAGTGGTCGTGAAGATCAACAGCCACGATAATAAAGGAGAGAAACCTATGGCCACGGTTTATTTCACAATGCAGACTAGCATAGATGAATACCAAGGCTTCTCATTGTGAAAGATAATGGATCCCACTCAGATCTACGGCTGCATGAAGGGTAGGTCGCGATCGACGGTTGAGAACATGTCATGATCCAGAACTGCCTGTAGTGTTCAAAGGAGAAAAGTTGGTGACAGAAGGAATGGAACGTGGATGTTGGACATGAAATATTCCTCGAATCAGATGGCTGGAAAGGCTCCCAAGGTGCAGGTTTCACATCCAGTGCAGAGATGAATGTGGAGGAGACGTTCACGCGTGTAATCTGCGTCCTTGTGGATTGGGTGATTTCTTCGACGCCATTTTGTAGCACGCATAACGATGGAATCATCCCTTTGGCAGAGTCATGTCACGTAAAGATAGGTGGATTTTGTGTGAGATGGCCTGTGGAAATGAGGAAAGTAACCAACGAATAGGCCACTCACACGAGGCAAAGCCAGCACGACACAGGAGACCATTCCGTTTCCTACTTCAAAACAGTAAGGAAACGTGGGAGCGTCCACTTCATGAAATTTGTAGCATGGATCTATTGTACCAGATGGGATCCAAAAATTCTTACCATAGTGGATGGTAAGGTGCCACGACCGATGAAACTAAGTAACTAGATCCCCAGCAAGTAAAGGATCACTCTGCTCGTGCCCTCACACATGTTGATACCAAATACACTCGATGACAGAGTGTGCAAGAATGATGAACAGTCATTGATAGGGTCAGTCTCGAAGCCTTATATATACTACTTTCGGAGCAATGGGAGTGAACTAACATATCTCCAGAACCTGAGTTTTACTTCTCCATGAATATGTAAAGGCCCGAAGAGTTTGACGATGAAGATCTGGTTTGAGAATATTGTTCGTCTGGGGGTGTTTATGGTTGGTGGGAAGCTTCCACACTCACTCATCACCTTGGTGTTTCATGCTAAGAATGAAACCAGCCATTGAGGTCTAGACGTGATACCTGTACCCTCAACGATGCAGGGCCTAGACACTTACTCCCTGTAAGTGTTTTTCCGGGAACCCCTGATAGCATCGTGCCCACCAAAGCCTCTGCAGAGGGGGATAGTCATTGAATGTTCCCTGTATAAGCATTTTTTTGGATGAGAGCTGCAAGGGTTTAAAGCCCTAACAGCCCTATTTGTGAAGTCCACTTTCCTAGGGTGATGGGCTAGTGTAGATATGCTACACCCTATTTCTTATGGGAGAGCTCACCTCACTGGAGGTAAGAAGTACAAGAATGACAATCCACCCCATAGATACGTCTCAACTAGAAGCAATGCGTCACTTCTTCCATATCCCATGGCTAACAGTATTACCTGGAGAGGAAGGAGGTGGTGGATGTGATTGAACTGGGGAAATATGCAAGCGACCTTGCCAGTGTGTGCCCATTCAAAAAGCTGCATTTGAACACGATGGGAGCACACACTTCAGGATTGGAAGGAGGAATCATACTCGCAATCTGTCGTAGCAGCCAAGCACATCGAACTGTTACTCGAGACGAATGCAACTACCAACGCCATGATGTCTATTGTTTATTTTGTAAAATGTGGCAATAGTTCCACTCACTATACTATTAATGCATGATAGTGACTTGTAACATTTTTCAAATCGGTAGTCGCAGCATTAGAATAGTATAAATACACTCCTGATAGAGGGAGGAAAGGAGTTGGTTGGATTGGGAAACATTATAGGGCTGAGGCTCTCCATTGTAAATAAGATTTGATGCCTATGTTATGAATAAAAATTTCAAAGGAAGAGTTGTTTCTCATGGAAGAGATTCATGTGTCGTTGCTTCTCCCAATATGTACCTTCTTTACGTTGTAATGTGCTTCCTGTTTTCATTCCAGTTTGTTGATTGCTTTCATGTCTGCGACTTAGTGTATAACAGTTAGGAATTCATACTCTATATGCTCCGGTTGTTGTTCTAGATATTTATCAAGTTTCTTCTAAAGTTGCATGGAATTCATCTCGCTGGTTCTCCATGTGATGGGTTGTTCTCTCTTGTCCTCCAACCGCCATCTAAATATCTCCTGATTGGGAGATTGACGGCTACCTTTCCTCTATTTGCAACCGCATGCCATTCCTTTCCTTATGCAAGTGTTCCCTATGCAGGTTTTTGACTCCATTGCTAATGGTCCCTTACCCCGATAATCCCACCTTACATCTCACCTTGATACACTTTGTCCCATTTAGGATCCTGGCCCCCTGATTATCCTTGATTGAAAATATTACGTGGAGTAGACTCTAAAGACAAAACGAGAGATCCCTCTCTGACTGCGCAGGGCCGGAGGCGTAGTAGAAAGTGGTTCTGTTGTTACCTGGGAGTGGGCCTTCCGCAATCTTTGGGCTCATTTCTAGTGCTAACACCTTCCGTGTCAAATATGAGTGCTGAGCCATTCTGATGTGACTGTAGGATTGGTTCCTACATGATCAGAAGTAAGCGCTGAATTCCTTTCTTGGAATGGAGGCTTCTGTTTAGTTACCAGGTACCTCAGTCTAGGACTGGGGGCCATTTTGATATGACTATAGGATTGGTTCCTACAAGATCATATGTGAGTGCACGCCCTTCTGACATTGGTTGTGAGATGTAAGTGCAGATCCCTTTCAGCATGAAGGATTGGTTCCTTGCATGGTTGAATATAAGTGCTGAGACCTTCTGACATTGGTTGTCAGATGTAAGTGCAGAGCCTTTCAGCATGGAGGATTGGTTCCTTGCATGGTCGAGTGTAAGTGCTGAAGCCTTTTCAAAATTGGTTGATGGATGTGAGTGTTGGGCCTTTCTGACAAGGTTGTGGGAGGTGTTCCCACATGGTCAGATGTGAGTGCTGGGCGTGTCTTTCTGATATGATTATAGGATTGGTTCCTACATGATCAGATGTAAGTGCTGGGTGGGCCATTCTGACTTAGGGTCAAATAGAAGTGCTGAAAGAATACCTACATGGAGCTAGGCCTACAACCAACATGAAAAACGACTAGCTCTATAGAACTTCCTGTGATGAGAAGAATCAAGAGATAGCACCCGTGATGATGATCCAGTAGAGATGTTCCAGACCAGAGATGATCCAGATCGAGTGATGATCCAGATCTAGTGATGGTGATCCAGATCAAGTGATGATCCAGATCCAATGATGATGATCCAGATCGAGTGATGATCCAAATCCAGTGATGATGATCCAGATGGAGTGATGATCTAGATCTAGTGATGATGATCCAGATCTAGTGATGATCCAGATCCGATGATGAAGATGACTTGAAGACGAAGATGAATTGAAGATGGAGATGAATTGAAGGTGAATATGATGAGGACTCGATGATGATCCAGATGATACAGAGAAGAAGACTTGTAGTGAAAATTGTGTCGAGAGAATACCTTCTTAGTTAAGAGGGAGTGTTGATGTAATTGTAACTTCAGAATGTATTCATCCATATATCTTATGTATTGTACCCCGATGTTTATTATGGGATGTTTCTGTAATGTAATTGAGTCATGTCATACCCTGATGTTTATTCCGGGAATTTTCTATAATATAAACAATTCATGTCAATTCATTGTGGGTAACCCTCCTATTGGTCAAGGGTTAAAGTCCCCGCAGTTGTGGGGCCCTAGGGTTATTAGAATATCCTAGAGAAGTACACCCTAGGTGAGTCATTGTAAGTTGGGGCAATATTCCCCACCATTGTGTTAAGGATAAACCTCCTTGTTGGTCGGACGAGGCAAAGTCCCCACAAGTTGTGGGGCACTAGGGTTATTAGACACTCCTAGATATGTTAGCTCTAGTAAGTAATTGTTAAGTGAGGCCAACATGTTGGAGTGGGTTTCAAGTGAACGAAAGAATATAAATAGAGAATGAGCCTCTGTATTTATCACACACACACTCACTCATTGGGGCACATGAGTGAGAGGAGAAGTTGTTGGGACAAGAGAGAGACTACTGTTGTCAAGAGATCATTTTATGTTTTCAAGTTTTACTTTTGGTGCTGATTCTATCTCTGAGGAAGTTGTGGGGTTTTCTCCTTTATGGTTTCCCCAAGGAAAATTCTTTGTGTCTCTTGTCTCTTGTGTTTTATTTCTCTACATGTTATTCTCTTAGTTAAAGATCCTAAGATCATAATGCTAGCTTGAATGATAAAAATCTAACAAGAAGACTTGTGGATAGAGTAGTGAGAAGATCTCCAAATAGAAGTTCCCCAAGAGATAAGACCTCTGTCTCCAACGAATTTGAGTACTAGACTACAATCCATTGTCGAAGAGGACCTAAGACTAAGAGCTGGTGAGTTTGGTATATGGAGCCGATTAGATGACAAATTAAATGATGATAATCATCTAGTGATCTGTCGACCAGAGGAAGGAAACTGGGTCACGCTTCAGGCATACCCCTCCAACTGAAGTATCCACTTACTTTATCTGACACATGAAGGAGCACCCCCCCTGCCAAATACAACTTTGGAGAATACATAAAACTATGACCTGCATACAAATAATTGTAGTTGGACATCGATAGGAGAAGTTGACCTCGACCGACTGCTTGTCGGAGAAGAAACGACGAAAAAAACAAATAACAAAAATGAGATTTCCGTCGACAACAACTCTGCACAAAAAGACAAACAAAACATCCCACTACCCCCACCATCGCCACCTCCTGAAGAAGAGAGCGATAGAGAATCTGACATGGGTCATGGATCAATGCATATCCCTCTAGATGAGGGCAACGAAGATCCCAGATGACATTGTTTCATCTGTGAGTCGACATGGGAGGCAAACAAGGTCACAACAGAAGATAGACAGATGGCACAATTCGCTGGTGCCTTGAGGAAAAGAGCTCTAACATGCTATATGACCTTTACCGAGAGAACTCCTCACGCATTCAAGGTATAAATTAAAGCGCAATTTTTATCATTCTTTAAAACTCTAGATGCTAAACATGTGGTAGCTAAAAAGTTGAAGACAACCTCGCAAAAGCTAGCATAATCCGTCCGAGAGTATGACAAATGATGGAAAGACCTTTTCAGCCAACTCGATTATGTAATTGATGAAAAATTGTTAATTCAATGGTTTCTTGCAAGTATTTCATAGAAAATTCGGTGGCATATAAGCCTGGAGACATTCAAGACATATGAAGATGCGCTTACTAAATCCCTACAAGTGGAGATGGATGAAGACTTCCCAGCATATCCCACGGATACCAGAGTAGAAGAATAACTTGAAATCATGCAGAAATCACTAAAGGAGCTAAACCTTAAGATTCAGGACGTCTAGTGCATGAAATTCTCAACAGTCGAACATTCAAAAGATAACTATTGACAGGACATCAGCCGACAGGATGTTCGATTTGTGCAAACAAAGTGTTTTTGCGACATCTGCCAAGAACATGGAGAACACACCACAAAAGATTGCCTGTTTAACATGAAGAATGGTAAATCATATTGGTGTACAATATGTGAAGTTAAAATTCATACCATGGTTGACTACCACCTAAACCTAAAAAATCGACAAAATTACCATGCAGTGTACCAGACGAACACAGTTGTGTAGAACAAGGAGAACAATCAACGAAGCAATGCTCAAAATGAACAGAATAATAAAAGGTATGATGGTCATAGATATGAGCATCGGTTCGACAACCGATGTGAAGGATATGGAGGTCGAGGTCGATTCTCTGGGAATTGTGGCAACCGACCACATCGGCCCATCCAATGTTTCACGTGCTACAAAGAAGGTCATCGATATGCAGAATGTCCATACAAGGACAGAACTGACTTAAAATTATGTACTAGCTGTGGAGTAGGGGATCACTCATTAGAGGATTGCCCTACTATGCTTAATAAAATTAAAAAGAAGAAAAATGTTAATGTCTTGTTGTGCATTCAAAAAAATGATATTATCAATACAAAGAATTTGCATATAGTAACCCGAAAAGGGACAAAAATTGGGAATGATAATCCACATATAAGCAAAATAAAATAAAAGAATGATTATCCTAACCTAGTTAAAGAAAAGAAACTGTGTAAAGACGCAACATATGTATTTAAATAATTTTCTCGACAAGAAGAAGCTGACGATAATAGACAAAGAAAAATTAAAGAATTAATATGCTTAGTACAAAATGATAAAATGATATCCCAATTCATTGACTTACTGTATAAATAAAACAAAACAATAACACAGAAAAACAAACAAAAAATATCTGCAGCCTAAACCAAAAGGACAAAAGTGATGCCAACCCACTTGTTGACCTAGAAATTGAAGGATACCATGTCCAACAAGTTGTGTTCGAATTTGGATCACAAGTAAACATTATGACTCGTGACACCTGGGAACAATTAGGTAGACCTCAACTATACAAGTCAGGAATATACCTGAAATTATCTGACCAAGGCCTGATTGAACCTATCGGAGTCTGGAAAAATGTCGACACAACAATAAAAGGAATATCGACCAAAGTTGATTTTGAAATTATTGACCCTAAGGAAGGATCTAGCTCCTTCCCAACGTTAGTAGGTCGACCTTGGGGAAGAAAAATGAAAGCCTCGATATCCTTAGACAAGGAAAATATAAAACTAAAATGGAATGGACAAAAAGTCATAGTACCTATCCATCCATCCTAAGGAGAACCTTGGATAGAACCTATTGATGAAGAAGTTGACATTTGACAACTATATCAGATACAAAACAATGAGAACTACATAGAACCCAATGTCTATGGTGAACTTCACTTAGGGAATCAAGATTCAGTAGGATACAAATCAGATGCAAAATTATATGATTGGGAAGTCGAGAACTATGAAACACAAGAAAGAGGATGCTGGACCATTCAAAAAGTGCAGAAGAAACTAGTCCAACAATGCTTCATGGTGTCCATCATCCCAAAAATATTTGAAAAGAAAACCAGGGAATATCCTACCCAAAAACCAACAAATGTACATATCACACAAGTCCCAAGATACAAAGAAAGAGAATCACTATCTATGCACATAGAACAAGTATCCAGGAACATTGGTGAACATGGCCGACTGCAAAGCTTAGTGGAAACCTTCACAAGACAAGCTGCTAGATGGTGGGATACCCATCAATCAGGACTGCAGACATGGACAACAGCTTCGACTTACTTTATAGAAAGATTCAGAGGAAAAAGGATAACCAATCAAGCCCAAATACCTATATTCATCCAAGGACAGGATCCAAAAGACCACGTAAGAACATTTGAAAAAGAATAGAAAAGACTTGGGTATAAGGATGAACGTACATGGCCACACCTGTTTCCATCGACGCTATCCGACTTACCAAACAAATGGTACAAAATGGAAGAAGCTCAGGGAGAAACGTTCCTATGGCATGAAATTAGAGAGAATTTTATCAAAGACTTCAGCTTTATACCACAAGACGAAAAATTAATCGACACTGCAAAACAAATTAAGGCATTTGTAGGACTGACCAAGAACAAAAAAATAATACAAAATTAGGACCGATCGACAATAAATTGCAATAATATACAAACTGGGACAATACCACAGTAAAAAAGACTACAGATGGAAAATGAAAATTCGGAAGACAAAAGCTTTAGATGGAAATAAAACCATGCCGAAACGACAAAACCAATTTGCACAGTACTCAAAGTTGAGACAGCTGACAAAGAAGACACCGACCAAATGACTGCAGCAGACTTTCCTGCTACATTTTCACGGTTTAAAGAAGGGATCCGACCAATCAATGAAGCCAAAGCACCTAAATGGTTAGGAACTAAAGTGAAAACTAAATAAGTCGACATATCAAATGATGATCGACCAAAAATAACAAAAATTGGAGACTACTGGAGTGATGAGAAAAAAATAGAAATAATAAACCTACTAAAAGAATTCCAGGATGTATTTGCTAGAGACTACAAGGATCTCAAAGGTCTAGTACATGAAATGGGTGAAATGAAGATCGACACTAAACCTGATGTTCGACCTGTAAAGAAAAGACCATATAAACTAGCTCATAAATACAAAGAGATAGTCAACAAAGAGATTGATAATATGCTTGCAGCAGGAATTATCTACCCTATTGACCAATCAGAATGGGCAAGTCGAATGGTTGTTCTACCAAAGAAACACGATCCAACGACGCTAAGGATCTGTGTCGACTTTAGATACCTAAATAAAGTTACATTAACAAACCCATTTCCAACACCTTATGCAAATGAAATATTAAATGAGTTCGTAGGACATGAATGCTACTCGTTTACAAATGGATTCTTAGGTTATAACCAAGTACCAATAGCCAAAGAAGACCATAAAAAGACAACATTCATATGTGAATTTGGCTCATTTGCTTATAGGGTTATGCCTTTTGGATTAAAAATCGCACCTGCAGTATTTTCAAGAATTGTGGTAAAAAAATTTCAAGAATACATTTACAAAATGATGGCAGTATATTTCGACGACTTGACAATATAATCTATGATGAAATATCACTGCAAATGGCTAAGGTTCATGTTGGAACGATGCCAAAAAATCCAGCTATCTCTGAACATCAAGAATTGCATATTTCTGACCCCTATAGGGATACTATTAGGACACATTGTCTGCAAAGAAGGCATCAAGGACGACTTCGCAAAGATAAAAATTATCCTCGACCTAAAACCACCAGTGAATCCAAAACAAGTTAGGGTACTACTTGGTCATACAAGATATTATAGGAAATTCATAAGATACTATTCATATATGACATATCCACTGGAATAATTATTAAGAGACGATCAGGAGTTTGACTGGATAAAGGAATGCAACAGATAATTCAAAGCACTAAAAAAGAAGCTAGTCGAAGCACCCATTCTAAGATTTTCAAACTGGTCGACCAAATTCCATGTATACATTGACGCATCAGGCCTGGCAATAGGAGCAATCCAAAATTAACCAGGGGACGACGGAATGGAATACCCTATAGTTTACAGTAGCAGAAAGAAACTACTTGACAACAGAGAGAGAAGCATTAGGAATGGTCTTTACACTACAAAAGTATCGGCATTACCTACTAGCGAACTCATTTATCTTTTATACCGACCACCAAGCACTAAAATACCTTGGCAATAAACCCTTGCACCATGGGAGAATATTTCAATGGATACTTTTATCCCAAGAATTTGAATTCGAAGTCATTTTTAGAAAAAGAAAATTAAATGTCAGACCCGACCACTTATCACGGATCAACACAAGAGAGGAACCAACAGGATTTGAAGACGACCTACCGGATGCACATTTATTCCAAATAGAAGCAGTCCCAACAGAATTAGAGGAAATAACTCAATTTTTAGAAAATGGACAAGCACCAGAGGGCATGAGCATGAAGAAGAAACAAATTTTAGCCATGAAAGCTGCACCATATAGCCTCATAAATGGATTCCGATGTAAAATGGGTCTAGACGACATACTCAGAAGATGTGTACTAGAACATGAAAGAAATAACATCATGTATGAAGCACACTATGGACCGGAGGGAGGAAATTTTCAAGCAGACACAACTGCTAAGAAAATCCAACAGTCAGGGTTATGGTGGCTGACACTTTACAAAGACTGTAAATAGTTTGTAAGCCAATGTTACAGATGCCAATGACTAGGTCGAACTCTACCTAGTACAGAAATTCCCTTGATATTAGTAAACCCAAGTTTGACATTTGAAATTTGGGCCATCGACTTCACATGACCATTCCCCATACCAGCAAAAAGAGCAGGTGCAAGGTACATAATAACTGCAGTGGAGTATGTAACCAAGTGGGTATAGGCAGAACCGGTCGACACATGTTCCAGTGAGATAGCTGCAAAATTCATCTATGAAAATATAATCACCAAATTTGGATGTCCAATAACCTTAATTAGCGACCAAGGTTCACACTTTATCAATAATACCATCAAGGCACTGACAGACCAGTTCAAAATCGACCATCGACAGAGTACAACTTATCACCCTTAGTCAAATGAAGCAATTGAGACATTCAATAAAACATTAACAAAAGGCCTAACAAAAATATGTAACATTGACAAAGATGGCTGGGATGAAAAGATACCTGTAGTACTATGGGCATACAGAACAACATTCAAGCATTCAACTGACCAAACATTGTTTCGGCTAGTCTATGGACAAGAAGCAGTAGTTCCACTACATTTTCGACAACAGACACCTATTATAGCAGATATTTTACATGTCGATGTTGAACAAGGAAGGAAGGACCGAGTGATATAATTAGGTAAGCTAGAAGAACACTGACTGATTGATTTACAGCATCAAGAAACATAGAAACAACAGCAGAAGGCATGGCATGATCGTAACATCAAAAACAAGAACTTGTTGGTAGGGGACCTTGCCTCACTATACAACAGTCGAGTAAAATGGAAACCCAAAAAGCTACATACATAATGGATGGGACCCTACATTGTCGAAGAGATTCATGCCAATGGATCAATCCAACTAAGGACGTTACAAGGCATAGTATTTCATAAACTTGTTAATGGTTCCCAACTAAAGCGGTACAAAAACCAAAACAATTTAAAAAAAAAAAAGCATATAACGACCATAACGATTAGACAAAAACTATAAAAATATGAAGAAAAAAAAATCCAAAATAAAACAAAACAGAACCAACACCCATAAACCGGGATGACAGGAAATCAACGCTTCGACAATCGACATTACACCCATCAACATACCACCATCGACCGGTCACATGATCGACATCAACCAATGACACTAAAAGTCACATCATGCCTTCATGACTACGAGAACCAAAATCAAATCACTATTAATGCAAACTCAAGTGTTCGCGTTACACCATCACTTCTGCCATTAATACACCCATCGATAGAAACGTCAAATGCCTCACCTATAAATACTAGAACGGAAGAGGATCAATTACTGTATTTTGAACAGAGAGAGAAACTTAGCAAATAGAAAACTGAGAACCAAGAATCCCAGAGTAAATTTGAACATAAAACCAACAAAATGGCACCAAAACAAACCAAACCCGCAGCAAAGACTAAGGAACTACAAACTGTTGGAACCCCACTATGAGGAGGTTAAGAAACATAAAGAATGCTATGGTCCAAGAGACCTCATGGGAAAAAACATTGGCTGAGATCAAGGAATGGGCCTATATCGACAAGAAACCAACCCAAGCCATAGAGAAGGTAAACCGTAGTTCTATCTTGAACTACATGAACACACCATTCATGGCAAGTTTTGGAGGTACAAAAGAAATAGCAGTTAATTCATTATAAGCCGATACCACAACGGCATATTCTACTTCTACATGCCACTCAGGATCTCTAGTGAAGTAATATATAAACTGATTGGCTTATCCAACCAAGGTGACCCAGTACCAGTCGGCATAAAAGAAGCGCTAGTGGATCGACTAACTAGAACACCATCATGAAAGAACTCAAAATGGCTAATGATTATCCAGATACAAGGCCGAACGCCACAAATTGTGGCTAAAATCATAGCAATAGGGCTTACACCCACAGGCCGAGGAAGAGACCTAAAACTAGATATGCTAGAGGCAGTAGATATGCTTACCGACATGGGAAAAATCTATACATGGGATGAGTATGTCATCGACATGCTCAAATGCATCTGTGAGAAATGCCAGGAGTTGAGAGGGATTATAAGGTTCCCGTCCCTGATAATATGGATAGTAATTTACTACTTGTTCCCAGTTGGGGACAAGAAGTTCCAAGAACCCACAAAATTCCATATGTGGAGGTTCAAACCATTTTGACCATACTGGAACATTGAAGGAACTGGAAAATGGCAAAGTGCTATTGGAAAATTGGTTCTAAGAGCTCAAAATCCAGACGACCAGATGGAGGGTGCCCCAGAACATCCGACAAAGTTTGACAAAAACTACACACATACAGCTGGAACTGGACCATACTGTGGTGTGTTATATGCATGGCACTAAGGCAAAAGAAAAGACTCTTGACTACTACCCAACAGTCGAAGAGATCTTCTGGGAACTAGCTCAACATTCTAACACAAAATTGTCGATACCAACAAAGGATAAGGAAACAACCCTAGCAATAGAAGAGCCATTAGCAGACCAAGAAAAATAAGAAGATTATGAACTATGACTATACATCGGCACATTTGTGTCAGAGAAAACACCAGTAGAAGGCACCAGTCGACTTTAAATTACAATCATACCACCGACAACCCAAAGGGAAGGCACACAGACAGAACAACATGTAGCCATTCCAACTGAGAAAAGTACCAGCCCAGCACAACAACAGGAGGAAGCTAACAAATTGGGAGATATTGAGTCCAACAATCCCGAGTACGACATAACCAAGGAGAAAATAAAAAATCTAGAAAAGGAGATAACAACAGTAAGGAAGAAAGCAACTGAGACAAAAGGGAAGGGGAAGCGCAAGCTGATCCTTTCAGACTCAGAGGATGAAGAGCAAATTTTAGTTACAATGATTGACATTATAGAAAATGTTGTAGCCAACAAAGTTCCAGTCGAGACACAATTCAGAAAATATGTCGAAGCAGGATCACGACGAGGTCGACCAAAAAAGCCAAAAATTACAAACAATTCAACGACCAAAAATGTGGTCAACCTAGTATCTACACCCCCACTCCCATCTCTGACCCAAATCACATAGGAAGAAATTCCAAAGCTCCCCTCCATAAGCCCAATCGACATATGTAAAAACACTATGCCAAAAACACTGAAGGAGAGGTTTGACCAAGATATATACTTCCAGACGTACATCGAAAAACTGCCTGAGTTACTTACCTCTATACATAAGATCACCACCAAAATGCCTTTGTTTGAAGTTGGTGGATCAAAACAACTTGTTCCTTCACAACTCATCCTAATACCCCAGAATCCGAGATCTGTGGGGGTGTTAAAATCCACATTTGTGAGGAACCCCGACAAGACATCTCAAGTTGTCGCAAGTCGAACCTCATCCTTCATCCCAGTCGACACCACCCAACCTCCATTAGCCATTGAACCGACAAGAAATGAGGAAGAAGAGAACATGGAAGAAATAAACCGAGAAATCGACGACTTGTTCTCTGACATCCTAGAAGGTTCATCCCCACAAATTGAGGACTTAATACATGACCACATCCCCACCATGCCAATCACACCTGACCATTCACCATCACCACCACCACCCCCCAACCCAAAACCTATGACTGAACCACCTGCACTTGAACCACCTTTACCACAACCATCAGTTCCAGCAATGTCTATATCGAAAACTTCTACAAAAAATCTACTAGATACACACCCAGCTGCAGAGCTCATCCCATAGACCCAACCAGAAGTTCCACTAATGGTTGCATACTAGCAACCAAACAATCCACTGCTGGAAAATCAACCACCGAAAAATCTAACTCTTACAGGTGCACAAGTACAGCAGCAAGCGGAACAATAGAAGCATAAGAGGAGGAGAGACAGAAAGAAGAGGGACCATTAGTCATAAGGGGTAATGGTCCACATTAGCCAGCTTGGATCAACCATTGCAATCGATGCAAAAAAGCTGAAGGACGAAGAATTAGGACAACTCTTGGAAACTCTGGCTATCGAAGGAAAAACAAGAAGCCAGACTAGACGTAAGGAGCTTGACGACAATGAAAGGGAACAAGTGGAGTTCCTAATAAAATGCAGAAACCTGGCACAATTTGTGATACTAGGACCAATAGAGTTCGACACCGACAAGCCACTAGAAAAATCCTATCAGCTGTTTGAAAGCATGGTGTTGGCAGTACATACATAGATGCAAAATACAAGAGAAGAGCAAAAAGAAGAAACAACCAGACTACTAATGCAGCAACAAACAGACTTCTTCGAAGATTACAAAGTGCTTCAAGATCACATGGAGGATTCAGTCATAATAGAAGGGTACTATGAGACTGGCCTGCTTATTATGAGCAAGTCTTCCAGTAGACTTGACAGACCCGACAAGAAATCCAAGCACTGGAGAAGAGAAAGAGCACAGAAGAAGCACTGAGAAGAACGATCGAGGATCAAATCATGCTCGAAACAGCCAAACTGCAGAAGCTCGAGAGACAAGAACACTAGTGGGTACAACATGCAATTTTGAGCTTGGACAAATTAGACACCATCTATCCACAGATGAAAAGACTTCTCGAGACAGCAGAAGAAAAATACCAGTTTTTGGGTCCTTTCCATTCAAGAGAAGATGTCGACGCTATCAAGCCTTACAACATTAACCATCGAGATCCAGAAAGTATTGCAAAATTGGACAAAATTCCAACATCAGTTGGCCGTGACAGTAGAATAAATTGTCGAAGTATGTGTACAAAAATGACCAACCATCCGACTTCACAACCCATAAAATATAAACAAACAAATAACTACTTTAGATAGCCAAAGATTTTTTTGTTGAGTACCTTCCTTGTATGTTGTTGCTGATATGTTTGTATGCTTTTAATGTGTATTATTGGTAACCCTCTATGATCCGTGAGATTACAACACCTGGTCGAATACCGCAAGAGGTGCCATCTAGCCTCTAGGAATTGTGACGGCTACTAGGGAAATTATGTTGATAGGTAAGCTCTCAAAATATACTCAATCTATCAAAAATGATTCCTGCTAGGAAACAAACAAAGAACTTAATAAACATGAGACACTTGAAGAGCATGGTCAACAACAATAAACTTCCCTATAGATAAAAGGTCCTTATGATGCCAAATGTGAATCTTACTCTTCAACTTCTACAAACATTAATCCCACATAGCTATTGGAGATAACCCAACTCCAAAAGAAATCCCTAAATATCATGCAATAACCCTAGGACGAATATAAAACAAAGCAACAAGTATTTAACCTACAACCTAAGCATTTAGAATTGATTTGATGTTTGCTTCTCCAACTAAAAATTTACATGATGTCTCTATTTTATACTCTATAACATTTGAAAGTTAATATATATATATATAAAAGAATTCTTTATATATATCTTCACCACTCATTGTGGATCTTCTAGATTTTATGTTCTATAACATTTGAAAGTTAATATAATATATATATATATATATATATATATATATATATATAAGAATTATATTAACTTTCAAATGGTATAGAGCATAAAATCCAATCTCTATACGATCCAGGTGCATTGAAGATATGTATATATAATTTTATACGATTTACTTGTTCAATTATGTTCAACAAATGCATGTTGCGATCCATGAAACTCTGTGTCCCTAAAAATGACAAAATTTTTCATTTATTGTGTGTTAAGACCTATTTTTTATAAATATGCTTCATCTATTTAATTGGGGATGAGACAAACAAAGAAAAAAAAAAGTTAACCTGCATACTAAATTGCATAAGAGATTTATGGTACCTTGTTCAGTCCGTGGGATGCATAAGGATTTATAATAGAACGCATTAAGAAATTACCATAATCCATGAACATTGTATCAAGATACATCCATCCTTTAAAGACAATGCATAATATTCACCTTACATTACTCATAATCACCACTATCGATATCAGATCCGTACACAGCGTCCATTACAAGGGTTTAACTATGCTTTGATCCAAGAAATTAAATTAACAATTTAGACATTTTTAAAAGAAATCATAACAAAAAAAAAGAAAAAGGATAGCGTTGTCTCTCCAGAAAATCCCCTCCAACAGTGTTAATTTTCAAACCTTAAAAATTGATGAGGTACATGTTAGTTATGTGGCAAAGTTATACTTCTCGAAAAATCTATTAACCCAGTATACATACCAGTTGTTTTCATATTCCCATAACAGTAAAAGAAAGGACTGAGCGTAACCCCTCCCATCACCGGTACAGGTTATCGATAGGTTTGATGGCACCGTTGTTAAGCTTATGAGATGAATAAGGCAATCTTGTAGCCACACTAAGCCATGAAATGAATAACCCTTATTGTCTAGTATGATTATGCAGTGTAGAGTATTCAACCCAAAGCTCCCGGTTATGATTTCTGCACAATTAAAGAAATGGCAGAAAATTCTGAGCTCCTGTGGTAATAAGAATTAAGTAGACGCGTTGATCCAAAGAGATGCAATAGAGACATGAGGTAGTAAGAAAAATGTGGTGTCTTCAGATTCATATCAACCCTTTATAAGGTTTTCTTCAGCTCCTACTAAATGGGCAGAGGAGAAGCAGATGGATCCATGGTTTGAAGATTCAATGTCCTCTAAGAATATGGATAAATGGCAGATTGGAGATTGGAGATAAGGATGAGATGAGTGCACATGCTAAAATGTCTACTGAATCATTGGGTGATCCAAAAATGGAAGACTAAAAGCTACAGAGTGTGACTACACCAGAGTTTCCTTCTCCAAAGAAGCAAGATGTTTCAAATTTAGCTTCTTCTGAATTCAGGAGGGGACGAAGGCACTACCGGCTGGAAAGAATAACAAATCGACCGGTAGGGGGTTTAGGTACCTTTAAAAAGGAGGTCCAGTGGTGCTTGATGGGTTTCCTTACAGGGGGTGTATAAGGCTGATAGAACGTCCCCTCCTGAAGGTGCCATTTTGGCATCATAAGCAATAGCATCTATCAAAGAAGCTATCCCTCCTATATTGACCAAGAGTTTCTATTTCACTTATTTAGGAGTTGTGTTTTCAGTTATGAGGAAGGAAATTCAATTCAATCAGCACACCTCCTATCAAGGATTATGTTGCACAAAAGGGTGATACTGAGCAATATGAATACAAGTCAAAAGACATCATGGTGAATAAATCTTGTGTGACCCCAGCAAAGAGAAGTAGCATAGGCCTTAAGAAATATCATGGTAAGTCTTGCTCAGAGAAGTTTAACCAAGGGAAATTGAATTAACTAAGCAGTTGTCTGTTCATGCCAGTAGCACCTCTTCCCCCTCCTACCCCATAAGGACATTATACTGCGAGAACTATGTAGGATGAGGAGGGTACTAAATTAGAATTCCCATACACTAGTTCATACAATACCCTATACACCAGTTCATACACTACATAGTATTACCCGCGTGTCATACCAATTAGATACACTGCTTGTTTATCAATTATTCTTCCTGCTGAAGCTACTAGTTTATCATGGCATTTCCTGAGTGTTGCTTCTGGTTAAGCTTACTTCATACCTTGTCAATGGTTAAGCTTACTTCGTACCTTTTCAATGTTCATAACAGGTGCTACGTGCTTCTAAATATAAGCTATTACGTCTCGTACAACATGCATTAAGATTACTAGAAGAATAATACCATTACAATAGATCATGAATTATTGCTTAGTCAATCTGAGGTCATACTACTAGGTCATAGTGTGATCTACGTGGTTAAGCTGAAACAGCAAGCATGAGCAAGTTTCCCCTATAAAATATGGCACAGAACCTTCATCAGAAAAGGTGACAGGTTTATCAAAATTTAAGGTGAAGATAAATGGTACTGCAACAATGAAATTGGATGGTGTGTCACTATCTACATAGTTTCATTTAGGAAAAGAAAACAAGCTTAGACAGGATCTCGGCTCTCCATCCCAATATGGGGATGGATGGATTCCGACCTTGTGGAATTGCAGAGATAGTTTTGAGCTGCACAGTAAGCAAATTACAGCGTGAGGTTGTCACAGAGAAATGTGTTGGAACTTGTCATTACTCTTTAGGAGTTGGAGCTGCTCGAATCTTATCTGCTCCATACCATCTCTGGCAAAGAATATATAACTCAGGTTTTCCTCATCTTCAATGAATTACCAATATGTCAAACAGTCCTGGGAAAATAAATTTCTTAACCAAGTTTCAAATGACCTGGTCTTACTTATATCACACATATGTTATGATGCTTATATTAGTATAATGAATTACTGTTTAATTAAAGGTTGAAAATGTTCCTTCCCGGATTACTATCGAAACTGGAATTTTATTAAGGGCAACACTTAAACCCCAATTTTTCTAACTGTTACCAAAATTGATATAGGTTAAGAAAAATTGTAAGCCTTTCAAAACATTTAGATTCAATAACTGTCTTTCAATTGTAGGAATTAGGGCGACTATGAGAGAGAAATGAATTAAAATAGTTTGAAATTTCGATCATTTTTTGAAATTGTGCCTTTTGAGGGCAATCGTTTAAGCATTCTATGAGGCTTAATTGAAATGGATGGAATAAAATGAACAAAAAATTGTAAAGCCCTTTTGAGTGGACATGGTATGGAATTCTATCCGCTTTTGGTTAAGACCAAGGGGAATCAGTTCTGTAAAATCACTCAGTACTTGTATCTAACCTCATCTGTAAAGAAGACCATGTTGGTATTGGGAGAAATTCCATGGGAAGATGTGTAGGGTTAGGTAAAGTCTATAGGTTATGTATAAAAAATAAAAAACTAATTAATTTTTTTATGTTGGTTTATAAAATAAAAAATTGGATCCATCTCGGTGCTTGATATATCCTCCTTTAGGATGAATCTATGCTAGCTACTAGCAATGTGCCCATCACACCATGCAAACATTTCATGTCATCCATTTAAAATATCTAGAGATTTTGGATTACAGAGATTCAGGTTTTTAGAAGCCAAAATACCTGTGAGTGAGGATGATCCTGCTGCAGTCCTCGTAGACAATCGAAATGGTGGCCTTGGTGACTCCAACCTGGTCCTACTTGAACACTATTCCTGCAAGTTTGGCTGCACCAAACTAATAGGCACTAAGAAGAGGCTTCATCTCCCATAAGTGGTGATTATTATCCATCTCCAAAGGGTAGGGTGTGGAAGTTACTCAATCAACCCGTTCCCCACTAAGCACATCGAATCCAAAATATTTTATTTCCTGGAGACGTTCAGCCCTGTTATGGCATTGAAAATGGATCAAAATTGGATACCAATGTTCTTGTAGTGTAAGACTTGAAACCCTAAAAAAAATATCCTCCACATACATGGTTGTAAAAATGCAAGCCCAACAATGACAGGGAATATCAAAACTATTGAAACCCTGACCAATGGTTGGGTAGCCACTGGACATAAGTAAAATATTCCTTCATAGTTACTATCAAATACACATTTTCCATGGATCTCTGGTTCATCACTTTTCATTTTGCTTTCTGGGTAGAGGAAACGTTTGCAATGGATCTTTGGTTCATTTCTTTTCATTGTCTGCTTTTTTGGGTAGAGGTGGGAATCTCTTTTCATTGTATGCTTTTTTGGTAGAGGGGGGGGATTGAGAAGATAGACATTATGAATTTGGATCTTAATGAAAATTGAAAAAGTAACTTGGAAGGGTAGAGAATGCGAAAGTATAATTTACATGAGTTACTAGCTGGAGCGTCTCCTTCTCTTGAACATGGATATATTAAAATGTTTTATTAAGGGAAACTCTATTCCGAAAGCATAAGGAGTTCACTTCATCTTTTGAAATGGAAAGTTAATAATTGCACATCAACCATTATTGAAATGTCAACATTCTCTTGGTTAATATTGCAGTTAATGATTTTAATATAGCTTAAGGTAACGGTCCTTAATTCCTTCCCAATTTGTAACCGAATATGTATATAATATTAACTGAAATACCATTTTAACATAAACAACTAGAAATAAAGTCGTTCCCTTTCCATTGTTGTAGAAAAACAAAACAAATAGAATATGAGGTGGTCTTTAAGATCTCTACGGTTAGAGGAAAATCCTATTGTTTTATCATTGTCAAGTGAAATCAACTTATGTTGTTGCGGTGGGTGATGGGAAACTCTCCAGATAGGGGTCAAATAGGAGTCAAATCATAAGTGTGTCAATAAGATGGAAACATTTATAGGACATCACACCAAAGGAGAAAAAAATGTTTCTTTAAAGTACTCCTCAATGTTTTTAACTTCTATTTTGCTGAAAATATTCCATATTTAAAATTAGCCTTCATATATACAATCATATGGGTGCTTTAATTTTGTGCAAGCTCAACAATACCACTAAATCCATGGTTTATACAAGGTATATCTTCATATCTGCCATATAAACTATATTCGAGTTTTACTTATTTACACCTTCGTCATTTACTTTATACCATTTTGACTAAATGATATTGGCCTTGCAAAAGGCATTTTAGTTTTCTTCATGAACTCATCCATTGTGAACCCATGTGTAGTGAATAAAGGTTCCATAAATCCCTTGTTTCTATCTGGGGAAAGATATCATCCATTATTCTTATCCCAAGGAAACTCATACCCATTAGTGACTTTTAGTATCATATTCAAAATGTTTAGATAAATTTTTAGTATAACATTTTGGCTTATGTGTGAGCTAATGATAATAAAATTGCTAATTTGTTTATTTAGGGCCTTTTCTATTCTCACAAGTGAAATTTCAATACCTTGTACATCCATATACAATATTATTATTATTGTTAAATTAAACCTAATTGATGGGATTTGGGATTTTTTATTTTTATTATATACTTTTTGTCTATTTATGTATGTGTTTAGAGATAGTAATGCATTTTTTCATTTTTCCTTATGGTAACTATGTATCCAAACAAGAATGGGTGCCATGATAGAATTAGTGTTTTATCCACATTATTATTACATATTAGAAGATTAATCTTATGTATGTTTTAAAAGAATATTTACCTCTCAAGAAGTCATTGGAAATGGCAAGCATAGTGGATGTAGATAAAACAAGGTATAATAAAAGTGAGTGTGAGAGATAGTGGTTTGGGTGTAGGAAGAGAATGGTGCGATAAAAAGTTTGATGTGTACCAAAATGTAGGTGTTAAGAAGAAAGGTGTATGGACAAATGTTTGGGCATGAAGGCATGCAAGGAAGATAAGTGTTGTGGGGAAAAGTTGTTGCATATGAGGCACATGCACGTTGAAGGAAAATATTATAAAAGTAATGACCCTAAAGGAGGTTTAATTGGATCCTTTGAGTAAAGAGTTGCTTGTCAAGATCTGAGTTGGTGAAGGAAAAGAGGAAATTGAGAAGACAAATAGATAAAAAAAATAAGACTAGTTACAAGATGGAAGGTGAGACCTAAGAGCATTGTTGAGGTGGGAAACAATGATTGGTGCTAAGGTGCAAAATGTTTGCATCTATAAATATTCAATTGTGATAATGTGAGTGAGTAGAAATTTTTTTTAATATGTCTTTGTGCTTGAATTGTTTTGTGTATTTTTATAGTTTATTGTTTAGAATATTCAATTTCATAATACTAAGGATCTGTAGAGCATGTGATGCTTAACCATGGGATCCTTATTATAAATAAGGGTCCCTTTAGACACCCCTTGCACTAATGTCTTATATCCTCATAATCACCATTTGCAGAGGAATTATATACGTGAACAAGATTGGGTACATTATGCTAACAAACATCATTGTGTAGCCTTGGTATTGAGCTATGCTATGAATATTGGGTAGCCCATTTTTTGTAATTGCACTTCTTCCAAGGCCAACATTCGATAAGATTGTGTGGCTTGGGTTTCTAACCACCTCTGATTTTTTAGTCAATTCCAAGTTCCCAAATTCCACGATACTTTGGTATTTAGGTAAAATTTTGATCACCTTGAGTAATTGCTTGTTTGACTTATAAGAACCTCTTATGAATCCTAACTTCCCTAACATTCACCTTTTCCAAGTTTATTACTCAATGGAATCTCTGCCAAAGTTTTATGATCAATGCATTGGGCCTATTATCAGATTTAGGGATACCTCAAATTCAAAGGTAGACCCTAATCTATATATTATCATATTATATATTAATATATAATATATTAAATATCAGCTTTTTTTTGAGTGATATTAATTTTGGTTTGTTTGAATTGATCATGACTAAACCCAATTTTGTAAATTTTATTATTGCAGATTGATTCAAAGACCCATTGATTTAGGGTAACTCTTTTTTTCCTAAGAAAAGCTTATTAGTTCCACATTAACTTCTTATAAGGGGTGAATGATAAAAGATTATTAGTTCATCTTTGAATATTTTAGACAAAAAGTAGGCCATAGGGGGTGAATGATAAAATCTTATTAGTTCATCTTTGAATATTGTAGACAAAAAGTATGCCCTAGGGGGTGAATGATAAAATATTATTTGTTCATCTTTGAATATTGTAGACAAAAAGTAGGCCCTACACATTAAAAATGGTAGACCTAAATAAAATATGGAGGTGACCCTAGGTTTGTAATATATTTATACAATTCATTGTGTCTTGGTGTTATAAGTTCAACTCATATCTCTAAATTCATTTGTGATTAACTTAAGGTGCCAAGTAAAAGTCACTCTCGAACAGTGCATAAAGACAAGATTAGATATGCAATGTGTGTGAGTGTGATGTGTGTGTCCATGTGAATGCCCATCTTCTAGTATTATAAGTTGGGGATTTACCTCTATGTTTTCAATCAATATTTTACAATGTAAAATAGATCCCATGGGAATCAAACATTGGTCAATAGTGTAGCATAATGTTGGAAGATTTGATAGGGGCCATAAAACTTAGCAACTAATTGCTTTTTTCCTTGAGAGATGTATGTTTATAAGGACAAATATGTAATAACATTTTATCCACTTCTTCAAAGTAACACTATGATCATTATTGAAATGCTTGTTGCTTCATTCCATTTTAAACCAAGACCAAAATGTCCTTAAGAGTACAGAGAAAGTTAGATTTTGTGTTAAGATTGATATCCACTTCTTGTGCCTTGGGTGTTCTTGGTAAAAATGAGGGTATGGATGGGGAGGTTGTCCAAAACAACCTTGTAGGGTGACATTTTGGTAGCACCATGATAGGTGGTATTGTACTACCTTTATGCAAGGGGGGTGTATGGGGGGGGTCAGTGGGGGTGGGGGAACTAATAAACCCAATGGTCATATCAGTCAATGTAAAACGCAATGGCTAACAATATTTTTATGGTCAACACCTCAAAACCTCTATTACTTGTTATTAACTCCAATATCTCAAGTCCTGCAGTATCCATAAGTATTGTGACATGCATCATCATCGTGGACATCGATGTTGTCATAATCATCATCATCAGTTCCATCTTGTACATCGACATCATCTTAATCATCATCCTCATTATCATAATCATCGACAGAATTAAGTACATCATCAACAAAATCATCGTCATCATTGTCATTATGGTCACTCATATACCATTAGTGTTCTTAATCACTCATTGACATTAGGATTAATGTCATGTAATTGTTAAGTTCATTTATATGTCATTACAGTCATTCGATGATAATAGGATTGTTTAGATGTCATTACAGACATTTAGGTGCCATTATAATCAATTAGGATCCAAAATTGATACCGCATGCATAATCATCGTTTACATCCACATCGTCATCGTCATCATACAATAAATCAACATCATTGTCGTCATCGTAGTCATCATCAATATAATTGTGATAATAATGAGCAAGGAGCCCTACTTCCTCATGAGAATGAACGATATAGTATTATACTTATCAAATCATATCCACACACTCTATCACAATTATCGTAATGCATCATCGTCATGTTGTTAGGGCCAATCATATGCCATTAGGGTCTAGCAAATGTTGTTGGGAACACTCAAATGCCATTAGAGCAATTTAGGTGACATTAAGGTAATTTAACCATCATTAGGATTAATCAAGATCTAAAAGTTCCATGATTACGATCATTTATGTGCCACTATGATAAATCAAGATCCAAAAGTACTATCACATGAATCATGGTCATTGACATTGAAATTGATATATCTGGCATTATGTTGTACATTTTTCGAACACAGTTCATAGCTCTAAACCTAGTGCAATTCCTAGCGCAGTTCCTTTCGAAATTTTTGGCATTATTCTAGGTGCTATAACTGGATCTATACCTGGCGCTGTGTTGGATGTTTTCTAGGCACAATTCCTGGCTCTATACTTGGTGCTGATTGGGACGCTAATTGGGATGCTAATTGGGATGTTATTTGGGATGCTAATTAGTGTCTAAAATAGCGTCAACTTTTAAAAATGGACGCTAATTAGGATGTTAATTGGGATGCTAAATGGGACTCTATGTGGGACGCTATTTGGGACACTATTTGGGATGCTAATTGGGATGCTAATTAATGTCCAAAATAGTGCCAACTTTTAAAAATGGACAAAAATAATTCCATTAAAAGCGCCATCCCATGGAAAAGCATCCACTTTGTCCAAAAAATGATGAAAAATACACTAAAAGTGATAGTGGACACTAAAAAAGAAGCTAAAAGAGACGCTAATCACAGATTTTTCTTGTAGTGAAAACTGGCACAAGTTCCTCGTCACGTGCATTACCATTACCTTTCTCCTTTTCTTCCCTCTTCTGTTGCAACATCCTTCCCTTCTTTTTTGATGTTGTTTCATATGTCGTAGCTCCTTCTTCTTCTTCCTTGTACTCTTTTTCCCTTACTTAGGTAGAATTTTATATGAATTATGCCCTTCTGTCTCAGTACCAACAGGCCCCCAACACTCATCTATGGATCGTCCCGAGCCACGTGAGATATTGCTCCATAGACTGATTGGTGCAAATTTTGTTCTGAAAATCCTCCATGATTTTCATCAGCTTCTCCTTTTCTGTGCACACTTCTTCTTGAACTTTCTGCATGTGCTCCACTAGGTCGGAATTGATGTGTTCTGACATGCTACTTTCCACCAAGGCCTCTAGCTCACGCACCTTTTGGTGCACAAGATGAATTATCCATGTGATGTTTTCCTCTTTTGAATTTATGTTCATTCTATCTTTAATGATATGTTTTGTCTGTGTTCGCAGCTAGAGGGAGGGTTTATGTTCTTTCTATGTTTGGATTTCTTCCCAGTAGCCTCTATATCTCCTGGTAACACTGTTAGCTTGGCATACCTTGAGAAGACAGTTTCGTTTCTCAATAGTACTAAATCCTTGATGGACTTGTCATTCTTGTCTGCTTGTGGATGGTTGTACCGCTTAGTAGGGTAGGGCGTAGGGGTAGAACACAAGAACTAAAGGACCTATTAGGAACACCAATGTTCTTTGTCTACATTCCAAACTTCATCCCTCAAATCGACCCATGTTTATCCTTCCTCCCTTTAGAATATACTTAAGCATTACCTGCGAATGAGTATACAACCTCCAGGTAAGCCTAACAACTCACAGTCATCTCTCATACCAGTAAGCAGTCTATATGTATGTTGGGTACAATGCTGGTGAGAACTGCCATCCTCTACCTAGATGAGATCCTTCCTCCAGAGTATGTCAGCGCAACACCTCTTTGGACTCTTCATCACATTCCTTAGAGTTATCAATTATAAGTGATGATGGTGATGACATAGGCCTCCGGTATTCTCTTTCCTATTTTGGGCATTCATTTAGAGTGACTGTTCCTAGTAATGGATACTATGCACTGCGGTAATTAATTCCACAACCTTGTCCATAGGCTTCGGTGGAATATCCTTTGGGCCTAGAACTCTTGGCACTGCCTTCACAATGGTGTTTGAATTTTTTAGTAAAGTATTTCTCTTACTGGCATCAGAAGGTATTCCTAATGTAATGCACATCTTTACCCCAATGGCTGGAGTTGCTTCTGCATGAAGGCACAAATTTGATGAATTTCCAAGAAGTGCCCAACGGTTAATAAAACACATCAAACAATAGGATTCCCAAGCAGAACAGTCATTACAGATTCCTTATCAGGACCCCCAAGGCCATTAGCACAATAGTAGTTAGCCATCCTTTTTCTTTACCAGTTTTCAGTCACTCTGTGTCTTAGAAAATTTCTGACTGTGGCATTATAAGGATCCAGGCGGTTACTAAATCATCACTAGAAGGTGATTCTAACAATGAGTCTATCAAATCCTCACACACTCCATCATCAAGTAGCATAATGAAAACACAAACGGTCACGTGGGTTTTTTATCCGACTCCTTATGTAGAGGTGCCAACTATGCCGCCCCTTTTTGTTGTGATGTCATGATATTAATGGAATAAGTGACCCTCAGCCTCGTTGGAAATCAGCTTCAAGTTTTCTCACAGCTTGTGGAATTGATATTTTTCACTACAACAATCCCTCCTTATCATGGCATCGACATGCCCTTATTTCTAGTGCCCATGCTTCCTTACCACACTGTGTGTAAAAGTCACACTCATTCTCTTTTACCTAAACATCATGGTGATCATCATCATTATTACACTCATTATTTCATCATATTTTATTTATTTATTTATCAAAATAAGGATTCAACTAGCTCCCATTAATGAGCCCTCTGACTTTTGTAGCATCAAGTTTTTCCAATTTCATGGCTCCTCCCTCAGTGATTGCCTTCACTACATAGGGACCTAACTAATGTGTCTTCAACTTGCCTAGGTGTTTGAATTTGTTTTTGTCATACATAAGAACAAGAGCTCCAACTAAAAATTGCTTGTTCTTGATATGCCTGTCATGCCATGATTTTTGCATTTGTTTTTTCTACATTTTGATGGAAGCCTACAATAAATCATTCTTCTTCCAAATGGATCAATTGAAGTAATCTTTCTTCAACACCATCAACAACAGTAATTTATGTAATGGCCACCACTCTTAAACTTGGAACAATGTATTCCATAGGCATGAAAGCCTCCTATCCATACACTAATATGAACAGTGTTTGGCTTGTTAGCAACTTCTTACATGTTGTGCGATATGCCCATAGGACCAAAGATATTTTCTGGTCCTACTCATCCCTTTTTGTGTTGTAGACCTTGGTAAGCACATTTTCCAAAATCTTGTTAAATGCTTCGATCGCACCATTCGCCTACGGGTGATAGGGAGTGGTGTTTCTATGCTATATATAAAATTCACCCGTTAGCTCTTCAATTAACTCATTAACAAAATGTGTACCTTAATCACTAACCAATATCTTAGGGCATTCAAACCTGGTCACCACATTCTCAAATAAAAACTTTGCTTCCATCGCATAAGTACAATCCTTGACAAGAGAATCCTCTTCCCATCGAGTCAGGTAATCCATCGCAATGATAATGTATCTAGCTCTTGTGTGTTTCCCTACTAGACTAATAGGCCCCACGAAGTCAACAACCCATTTATCAAATTCGTGTAGTGTAATTTGTGGAACCAAATGCATCTCATCTCTTTTGGATGGCTTCCCTGTGCGTTGACATACATAACAACTGCAACAATAATCTCTAGCAACGACATGCATGGTAGACCACCATAGCCCAACTTGTAATATCTTGCGCACTATCTCCTTTCCTACATAGTGTCCTCTGGAAACACCAGCATGTGCTTCACTTAATATAATAGGCCGCTCATGTTAAAAAACACATCATCTCAAAATTTCATCTGGGCCCAGTTTGTACAAGTGGCTTGCAATCAGCTAAAAATATGCAGCTCATGTTACTAACTGTGTTTTTTGTGCAATTGTAAACTAGAATGGTGCAAAACCCGTAGTTAGGAACTGTATGATATCCTCATATTCATTATAAAAGGAGGTTAGTGCAAATAATTGCACATCTTGGAGATTGTCTTCCAGACTAGTATGTTCATCGCCACTTTCAATTTGGGATAAGTGGTATGGTCCTAAGTTTAATCGGGCCAGTTTGACAATAATCTCAAAATCAAATTCCTGGAAGAGGAGGAGGCACTGAAAAATATTCCCCCCCAACACTGGCTTGTTAACTAAATATTTCAATGCAAAATGATCAGTGTACATTTTAAAATGCCCACCCAATAAGTAATGTTTGAATTTTTGTAATGCATAAACCATCATAAGTCCTTCCCATTCTTTTGTAGTGTAATTATTTTTTGCCATTGATAGTTTCCTGCTAGAAAAAGCAATGGGGTGATTGGTATCTCCTTCCCCTAGCTGTGTCAAGACCACACCAAGCTCCATGGAGGATGTGTCCACATGAACATGGAATTATTTTTTCCAATCCAAAAATATTAGCATGGGTGCAGTGGCCATTTTGCTTTTCAAATTATCTAGGATTCCCGACATTCCTCTGTCCACTGGAACTTAGTGTATTTTTTCAACAATTTCTCCATCGGGGCAGTGACTTGTGCATATCCTTTAACAAACTTTCTGTAATATCTCATATGTCCGAGCATTGCTCTTAATTCTTTAACTGTGGTAGATGGTGGTAAGTATAGAATGATGGAAATTTTAGCGGGATCAACCAAAATCCCATCATGAAAGAACACATGACCTGACAGAGCCCCAAAAGGGGAACAAAAAATACACTTCCTCAAATTGAGGGAAATCTGGTACCGACAACATCGTTCCAACATCAGTGTAATACTTTCTATATGATATTTTATGAGACCAAAAATTGTCCAATCATCAAAATAGACTTCAATAAATTTGTGTATATATTCTTTAAAGGAATCAACCACAATTTTTGGAGAAAATTGCAGGCGCATTTTTTAGTCCAAAGGGAATTACCGTGTATTGGTAGAATCCCCATTCAGTTGCAAAGGTAGTCTTGTAGCGGTCCTCTTTGGCAATGTGGACATGATGGTATCCCGAGAATCCATATGTGAATGAATACATCTCTTTTCCTCCAACATTTTCCAATACTTCATCTATAAACGAAGTTGGAAATGGGTCATGCAAACATGCATCATTGAGTTTCCGAAGGTCAACAAAAATTATGACTTCCCCTGAAAGTATTCTTGTCTTGTACCACGATTGGTTTGATCCATTATGATTCCTCGACTAGTTCGATGACCCCTGCTTCTAACATTTGGTAAAGTTCCACTTTAACTTTCTCTTTATAATGTGGATTCAGTCGGTATGGTCATTATCTGACTAGTTTTGCATCAGGCATCAAAGGTATCTTCATTTCACCAAGTTCTCCAACTATGCCTCTCATTTCAGAGAAATTTGTAGGGAACTATTGCAGCTGCAATTATTTCCCAAAGTTTTTTTAATTTTAGGGTCCCCCCTTATTCTTTTAGTGCTTAGATGGCTTAAGGTTTTCCTCTATTTTTACCAAGGTTTTCCCGTGGCTTATTGTTTTCGAAAAAAATTGAGTTTTTTTCTACTTGTATCGGATGCCTAGTAAACTAGCTTTTCGATGCATCAGAAGCTTAGTTGACTACCATTCTGGTACACCCATCGAGAGCCTTCCACAGTTTGATTTGATGTATCGGGAGTCTTTTTGTTTGTGCTCTAGGAGACAGTCTACCGATTTTTTGGAAGTTTAGTCTAAAGCATCTCCGATGAGTCAGATCTCTATTTTACTATCTTTCTCCGATATCTGATTAAGTTGGTGATCTTGTCATCGGCTATGTATATGGGAATGATTTGGAAGTTTAGTGGTTCCACCGGCCGATGTTGCGGAGGTCTAGTGTCGAAGCTATCTGCGACCTCATGATGTCCTCACCGATACCGATATAGATTAGTGTTTTCACTTGTCGATTCATGTTTTCATCTGATGTCCCGGGTGTGAAAAGTAGAATACATCCGACGTTGCGTGTTCTCCTAGGAGTTTGCTTCCGATGTAAGGTTAAATGTTTCTTTTCTGTCGGGTTAATTGACACCTCCCACAGTCAAGCTTATAAAGTCGTAGAGCTCATATGAATTTTCACTTTCATGGTATAGCTTATCGAGTTGATTCCACACAGCTATCGATCACCTATACATTTCCTTCACCATCAGAGGTCATGGTCTGTCCAGGTCACCCGCCACATCATCTCCAGGCTAATTATCAACACAACAATATGCCGTGAAAGCAGTCGAAGAAAGCCCAAGTAGCTGAGGAAGAACTAGAAGTAGAGATAGTAACCAAAGTGGAGGTTATTTATGAAGATACTAAAGCCACTACTGGAGTTGAGCCAGAGTATAGATGGGGAGAGGTATACAGAATGATTTCAAACCAGAGTGTTCCAGAAGCTGGGTTTGAATATATGCTTATATATGCTAACATTGAGAGATCCTCCATTATGAAAGTAGCTACCAAACCAGAACTATTCCCATGTTCAGAGGTGATAGGGTGGATTCTTCCTAGGGAATATGTAACAAGGATTATACTGGCCAACACCGAGAGGAAGGGTTATGATGCATATAGAACATCCTATGTGTCTATGGCTTACAATTTACCAATACCACAAACCTATTTGACTGAAAGTTGGTTAAAGGAGCTAAATTTAGATATGGTGGAAACAATTAAGAAGATGATGATACCAGGTAAAACCTTCCATACAAGGCCTTCTCGAGAGTATGAGACATCAACTCTCCGCACTCCATACAGTTTCATTGCTTTGATGGTGAACATAATTTTCGGGAGGGAAAATGAAAAAAGTTTTAAAATAGGTTGGGTACCAGTTATATTTTTTGTTGCTACCCAAGGTACAGTTTTTAATTGGGAAAATATAGTGTCCAACATCCTGTCAGCTTGTATAAGTGCACCATTGGGAGGAGTGTACCAAAAGAAGACAAAATTTTACATGGGTTTGATATTGATTGATTGCATTCTATGTACTCAGCCTTTCCCAGCATTAAAGTGCCAATGGGATAAAGATTGGGCCTTTTTGTATACTGCCTATAAATTATTCTAGGATCACAAGTATTATAGCCATTACAAGGATATTTGTGAGAAATTCATCATGCCATTGTA
This sequence comes from Pseudotsuga menziesii, assembly GCA_001517045.1. Taxonomy (NCBI): domain Eukaryota; kingdom Viridiplantae; phylum Streptophyta; class Pinopsida; order Pinales; family Pinaceae; genus Pseudotsuga; species Pseudotsuga menziesii. Next base: position 60,943 of record LPNX010144435.1, on the reverse strand, counting down.
TACATTAATTTTCTTGGCCAAATGTAATTGTATGTCAGAAGAAGCCTTGGAAGTAGTGCAAAACAACAGAAACTATTATTTGACAGAAGAAGGTCTATGTTTAAGAATGTACGGTGGTTCAAGAGCCCCTTCCCTTATACCAAAGTATGATACAGACTATGTGATGCATAAAGAGGCTATGAGATATTTGTACGTTGATGGGATAGGAAATTTCCTTTTTGAGCAGAAGAAGGCGGTATATCCTGCAGTCCCCTTTTTTGTAGGAAGTTACAAATTTTACACAGTAAAAAATGTAGCGAAGTTTGTTAAGGAGTTAGAATATTTTTACTTTGGAGAAATGAATTTCCATAGGAATGATTTTGAGGATAAAGTTGCTGATTATTTCACAACAGTTGGAGTACATTTCAAGTATACAAATTTCTTGGATAAAGATGAATAGATCTTCCAGAATGCTCAAAACATGACAGATTTGAGGAAAAGATTAAGTCAAAAGATAGCTACTATGGGAGGAAAGGGAAAAGCTACTGATAAACTCAAAAAGCCGAAAGAATATGCAACAAAGAAAAGGTGAGAAGAAGCTCACAGGTTAGTACAAGAAGTAGAGAACTGGTTGCAAACTGAAGAAGAAGAAAATAAAAGGACAGCTAAAGAGGCAACAAAGAAGATCAAAGGAGAAAAGAAAAGAAAGGAGGAAGAAGAAATATTGAGAAGGCAGAAATAAAGTGAAGGATTGAGATTAGAAGATGCTAATAAGAAAAAATAGCAAGCAGACAAGGTAGTGGAAGAATAAAGAATAGAGAGACAAGGAGAAAAAGACCCTGGTGATCAAGGACAGACTCAGTCCAATGCTGATCCATTCAAAACTGTTGCTCCATCTAATAGTAAAACAAGAGAAAATTCTCTAACAGTATGTGGAATCAAACTAATTCCCTTTATTCCTACAGAAGGACAAGAAGTGCCTGATATGAACACCATTTACTATGACAAGGTAAACAAGAGGATTGTTAAAAGAACAGAGAAAAATGTGAACAATGGAGGTAAACCAAGAGTGATGGTGACTGATAAGATAGTGGTTCACGGTACACACAAAGATCCATGATTAATGGAAAAATTTGGGGTATCCCTATCCTTAGCCACTGAAGATAATGTGAAAAGAATAATGATGGATCTCGAGCAGTCCCAGAAGAAGGTTGCAGAGTTAAAAGAGACCTTAAAAAATGAGAGAAGTGAAAGTCAGAACTTAAAGAAAAAATATGAACATATGATTAGTGAAGTTGAGCTATCCAAGGTAGAGTGTCAGACTCTACATGCAGATAAAGATACTTTGGTGATATCTACAGGCAATATAGAAAAGGAATCCCAGGCCACCTTGGAATATTTTGGTAAACTATAGCAAGGGTATCAGGTTTTGGAAGCTGAAAGAGATACTATGAGGCTATTAGTTGAAGAGTTGAATAAAGAAAAGGGGAGGTTAGAAGATAAAGTGATATAACTAGAAGTACAAAGAACCACTACGGAAGGGAATGCTAAGCTGTATGAAACTCAGATAGTAGACCTAGAAGATCAAAAGAATTCACTAAAAGTTTCATTGAAGATAGCTACGGAACAGGAAGCCAATTTCGAACCTTTAAAGAAGCATGCTCTCATGCTCAAGAATAAGATTCATTAAATGCAACTTTAGATGGTGGAGGAGAGGTTTAAGGTTCAACAAATAGAAATTAGATTGGAGGAAATTATAAATACAGCTTATTATTTCTTGTACAGGATACAGGACATCTTAGAAACTCTACAGTGAAGAATGACATGGGTTGAAACAAGTAAGGAACCTCCCACATATGTACCTCCCAAATACCTGGAGATGATAAAGCTAGAATTAGAGATGATTGAGTTTGCTAGCAAAGCAGCAGAAGAGATAGTAAAGACAGTGAGCAAGATGAAGAATTCCTGTGCAGAATTCTACAGAAGAATCCTCCTAACTTACGATTAGTGTCAGATTTCTTCTAGCAAGAGATTATAGGTGATTCCAGAGCATGAGATATTTTTGAAGCAATTACAGGAACGATGCAGCGAAGACGAACATGCCATTTAGCTAGTGAAAAAATTAGATGAAGAGGTGCTTAAAACTGAAATAGCACATGTGGAAGTTAGAAGTCACTTACTAGAATACCAACTTCACCTAATTCTGGCAAGAGTGGCAGGTATAAAATCTCAGGCTGCTGAGCATGAAATTACTATCATATTTCTAGAACCTTCTGGTTTTGAAAACATAGCAGCAGATGCCAATGCATGAAGGAAATTTATGAATGAGCAAGCTGAGCCATCTTAGTTGGATTATTTAGAACATTTTTTATATAATATATTGTATTTTGAGTCCATAAGCTAAAGGACAAAATTTTGTAAAGGAAAGGTTAGGGGAAGCCCAAAAGGAAACGAGGGAAACTCAAGAGTTTTTACTTTTTGTATAAATATAGGAAAGTTTTATGTATAGAGGGACCTTTTTTCAGACTATCTTTGGGCAAGGTTATTGTAATAAGAACTATTTCAGATTATAATAAAGAGGTATATTTTCGGCTGGAGAAAGCACCATGGGGTTTCAAATGCTTGACATTAATTGGTTGGATGTGAACTATTTCTGTTTCAGCTTGTTTCTATGAACCGTGAGATCATTCTAACTTATGAATTATTTCATGTTATGAATGTGCTCCTGTTTACTTATGTAAAATTTACACAATCATATATGAGTAATGAATGTTTAAATTAACAATGAGCTATCTCTTTGTTTATCTGTCTATTTCTATTCATGTATTTAGCAATATTAACAACTATCTGTAGTATTCTAAATGCGTGTGATACAATACATTACTCATTATTAATTACAGTATTGTTCCCTAGGGATAGGTTAGATAGTCTTAGTTAGTTTTCTTTGTTTATGATTTAGAAGCGAGAGAGGTAAGAAAAGAGGTAAGAACCTGCACATCACATTGCGACACTCCTCATTGTCTCTATCGATTGCATTTAGTTAGACACTTCATATCATACCTAAAAATAAAACTAAAAAAATACTTTTAAATGGTGGACTGAGCCTCAACTGGTAAAATAAGCTTTAACCATTACTTGACCTACAGTAGCCGAACCATAAACCAGATGGATTCCATGTACCAAACAATAATGAGCTAATTGGGAGCGTTTATTGGGGATAATCCCTACCATTGTTACCTGCAATTTTCCATACCTCAATAGTTTTGGTGCTAGAAGGAGGGCCACCAATGCATGGCTGGCCGAGAGAATTCCTTTTCTTGAGATTACTCCACCAACGACATTTTTGTAACCAGTTTTCCTTAGAAACACACTCCTGAAGAAAAAGGAAAGGGGTATCTCTATCCCATTGATAACGAAGTAGTTGGATATTTAAGGAGGATTACCAGGGCATATGCAAAGAAGATTGGAGGGTTACCTATTATCCTGCTTTACCCAGAAGAGAGTATCGTAAGAAATATTTTCCTCAATTAGAAGATTCGATATTGGTGGAAGATCTTGAAGAATTGGTAGAAACAACATTGTAAGAAGTTGTCCAGCCTCTAAATCAGTTGGGGCCAGATTCCCCTCATTTTTCTCCTTTTCGAACACCTGTCCAGTCTCCTCCTTAATATGCACTTAGAATCATGGCCAATGTGAATGAAAATCAGATACCTCCACAACTTTCTTGGAGGGCTAGATATATTTTAAAACTGACACCTCCATTGCATGCTATGCCTTAGGTTTTTGACAAAGCTTTACCAAAGTTTGAATCAAATGAAGGAATTCTTGTGGATGATCATTTATAGAGTTTTTATTTGGCTTTAGAAGGTTTGCAAGAAGCAGAACATGAAGATGTAGTCTGCAGATTATTCCCACATACCGTGAAGGGAAACACAGCTTCATGGTACTTTTCCCTGCTAGCAAACTCAATCACAAATTGGAATATGTTTGAGAGACCGTTTAGAAACAAATACGGAATCCAGAAAACTGACGCAGCTGTAATGAAAGGATTGATTTCCTTAAAGAAAGAAAAGAAAGAAAGGGTACATAATTTCACTCAGAGGTTTGCTTCCTACCTGAATAACTTTGATGCAGCTGATAAACCATCTCAGAATGCCCTAATTGATTACTATGCCTCAGCTCTTGGGCCTGATCTAGCCATGTTTTCCAAGAGATCAGTTAGGCCCACTTTGGTAGATACTTATGAAGAAGAAGAGAAGGTGGAGGAGGAAATGGAGAGTATAGAACACTATCCTATGTAGTAAGACGAAAAAACTTATGGAAACAAAAAGCATTTATTATTAACTAAGCCTAAGGATGAGCGATCACCGGATTTAGATGGGGTGGTGAAGATGATGCAGAAGTTATCAAATAGGGTGATTGATTTGGAAAAATAAAAAGAGGCTCATAAACAATACAAGCCTTATTATAAAAAGAGAGAAGACAACATTCATCCCTATCCTCCCCCACACAGTTCCTCAACCATGAATTTGACAGATGTAGGAATGGATAATTTTTGCACATTCAATTAGCAACCTCACTCTGAGAAGAATTTCCCACAGTGGATAAATTCTATGACCTTAGTGATGAACCAATTGTTGGATTCTAAGTTAACGGAAACTATGGAATAGAAAGAGAAATATCATGAACCAACATAAACACAAGAGCAAGACACCTTGGTTTTATGGAACTATGGTTTCTATGTTCAATGTAGAAGATTAAGGTATCCATGATGAAGAACAAATATCAGAGACAAATGTTACAACAAGAAGTCAGAATCCATTAAAAGAAGATAACTTGATACTTCCCAAGATTAAGAAACTTCAAGAGAACATGAATAAAATGAAGAATAAATCTCTAGTAGTTAACATACATGAGTTTGTCATTTCAGGCCAGAGCCTCAAGAAAGTCAATATGCCTATAAAGCCTACTGAAAATAAAGCTGAAAATTTCAAGAAAAATTTGACTGAGCATGAAATGGGATATGACGTTGTGGAAGACATTAAAAAGGATAAAAGAAATATCTCTTTGTTTGAAATGTGCAATTTACATCAACAAAAGGAAAATCTCTTAAAAGAACTTAAAACACCTGTGAAGGATCCTCAGAATGATAACCAACTTGATGAAGAAATTGGTGAAACAGCTTTAGGAGGAAAGTCTAAGTATAGAACTCCAACTTTTCTTCTAACTTTAGATTTTCAATTACAATGTGCATAATTGTTTGGTGGACTTAGGAGCTTCAATCAATGTCATGCCACTCTCAGTTTGCAAGAAAATAAAAGGTCAACCTAAACAAACTATAGGCCAAGTTCTTCAATTAGACAGAACAACAGTAAAAGTGATTGGAGAAATGGAAGATGTCCTAATCCGTTTGTTCGCAGATGAGAGGGTATGTCAGTACATAGACATTGTTGTAGCAGATATCCCAGATGCATATGGTTTGGTTTTTATCCAGGATTGGTCAGCAAAATTAGAAGGACATTTTGCATCAAATTGGTCACATATGTGGTTTCCCTATAAAGGAATCCATAACCAAATAAAGGTGTTGAGAGAACCTCAAATGAAGTATAATGTGACTTTGTTGGAAGGCAAGAATGAGCCAGTAAACTTTTTGTTGGGAAATTATTTTCTTGAACTGGAACCAGGAAATTACCAAGCCGAAGATGCCAGTAGTATATTAGATATCCAGCACGATCTCCTTGATTTCTCATGGGATGATAATATTGATTGTAACATAGTAGATTTAGTTTTAGATGTAGTTAATAATCCGAATTTAGCAGGAGTAGAAAGTTTTTGGATTCTTTATTTCGATGGTTCTAAAACGTTGGAAGGATCAGGATATGGCTGTGTCGTGATTAATCCAGAAAAAGTAAACATTTTCTTTCATGTAGATTAGAATTTGAATGCACAAATAACACAGTCGAATACAATGCATTAGTCCAGGGACTGAAAAAAGCAATAGAATTAAAAGTAAAAAAATTGAATGTGTACAAAGATTCAGAAATCGTTGTTAAGCAAATTCGGAACAAAATTCACTACATATCACCGCATTTGAAGGCTTACCAAAATGAAGTGTGGGATTTATTAATAAATTTTCATGCATTTAATATTTCTTCAATTCCTAGAGCAAAAAATTCAGCAGCTGACTTGTTAGCTACATCAGCTGCAAGGTTGGTACCTACGAATAATAGATGTTCGATTGAATTTATTTTCAAGATTTCTGTTCCAGATAACATCACTAATATGAGGGTGTTTGATGATGATAAGCAAATATTGGAATGTTTAACGAATAATGATACATTTAAAGGAGCCATAATAGATGACGAAGAACATCAAGCGTAATTACAGAACGAAAATTTTATTCCGAAAGGAGTTAGAACTTTGGAATAGATGTTTGATTTAGACAACAAGTTCAGAAAGCCACTGAATGTCAAGAATCATAGCTCATATTTACAATTCAAGCTGATAAATCTAGGGACAGAGGCTGAACCCAAATATGTGAATTTGGGGAAGTGTTGTTCACCCGATGAGAGGAGTAAATTCATCAGTTTATTCAGACAATATAAGGATGTATTTTCTTGGACTTATGAAGACCTAAATATGTATGACGCTAAAATTATACAACATGTGATTCCAATCAAATTTGGAGTCAAACCTTATCAGCACCCTCTGAGAAAGATGCATCCAAAGCTAGAACCATTAATTCAAAATGAAGTGAAAAAGATTCTAGATGCTAAAATCATATTTAAAGTCAGACATTCAAAATGGGTCTCTAATTTGGTACCAGTTCAGAATAAGTATGGAGAGATGAGAATTTGTCTAGATTTCATAAATCTTAGTTGTGCATCAGATAAAGATAATTATCCTGTCCCACCCATGGAAAAAATACTACAAATGGTCTCAGGTTCTGAACTGTTCTCCCTATTGGATGGATTCTCTGGTTATAATCAAGTATTAGTAGCAGAATAGGACAGGCTCAAGACCACTTTTAGAACCAAGTGGGTGACTTTTGCGTATAGGAGGATTCCCTTTGGACTTATTAATGCTGGAGCAACTTTCCAAAGGGCTATGGATATAGCTTTCCAAAAATCTGATTGGTCGTAGTGTTGTGGTCTATTTAGACAATGTTACAATATTTTCAAAGAAGAGGGAAGAGCATGCATTTCATTTGAAACATATTTTTGAGCGTTGCAGGAAATATGGCATTTCATTAAATCCTAAGAAATGTGTGTTCGCAGTCACAAAAGGAAAGCTATTGGGTCATGTTATTTCTAAAAAAGGGATCTCCATAGACCCGAAAAGGATTAAATCCATAGAACAGATCCCTTTACCCCATAATAAAAAGGGTATGCAATATTTTATGGGGATAATTAATTCCGTGCGAAGGTTTTTGCCAGACTTTGCTCAAATCGTCAAACCTTTGTAGCAAATGGTTAAGCAGAGTGTGCAGTTCAAATGGACTGATTCGAAGAAGAATGCATTCAATAAGATCAATACATCTATTGCTCATGCACCATCACTTAAAAGTACAAATTTTGAAAAGGATTTTATTCTGTACACTTTCTCTTTCAATGACTCATTAGCACCAGTGCTTACACAGAAAGAGGATGGGGGAGATGAGTACCCCATATCATTTATGAGCACTAGTCTGTAAGGGTCTGAATTGAAATATCCCACAGTTGATAAACAATATTATGTAGTTTTTAAGGTGGTAAAGCAATTTAGGACATACATACTTAAGAACCGCACCAAATTACTAGTCCCACACCCAGTGGTATGATCCCTTTTTGTACAAAAGGAGCTAGGAGAAAGAAGAGGTGATTGGGTGACTGCGTTGCAGGAATATGATCTTGAATTCAAACCAGACTCTGTAAGTTGATGACTCAGGGTCAAAATAATGAACATAACAACTGGGATAATGAAGCTAAATTACACATGGTGGATGTATGTCCCCTATTCATAGCTCCAAACTCCTGGTATCAGGATTTATTCCATTATCTTCAAGAAGGATATTTGTCGGAGCATTGGAGTCCCAAAGCAAAGAAGGGCATTATGACTGAAATCAGCCTTATATCAGATTATTGATGGAGTGTTGTTTAGAAAGAACTACGATGGAGTATTTACTAGATGCTTGGAACATGATGATGCAAAGAAGGTTGTAGCAGAATTACATGATGGACTCGCTGGAGGTCACTTTTCAGCAGACACAATAACACACAAGATTCTTAGAGATGGATATTACTGGACGACATTGTTTAAAGATGCTCATGCTCATGTTAGAAAGTGTGATACTTGCCAAAGGAGCCTTGGGAGACAAGCCAAAGCACCAGGACCATTGAAACCAATAATTATCTCAGAACCATTCGAGCAATGGGGAATTGACGTTATCGTAGAAATCAATCCAAACTCTTTATTGTAGAATAAATACATTCTCACAGCAACCGATTATTTCACCACATGGGTAGATGAAATTCTGTTACAAAAAGTAAACGAGGATGCAGTTTTTGACTTTATATAGAACCACATTATGACTAGGTTTGGGGTTCCAATTTCCATGGTTTTTTATAATGCTTCATATTTTTAATCTATTAAATTGACTGCATTTGCTAATGAAAAAGGAATTAAGCTACACTATTCCACAAACTACTACTCGCAAGGAAATGGTTTGGCAGAATCCACAAATAAAAACTTGATTAGAATTTTAAAGAAAATAGTTATAGAAAATCAAAGGAGCTGGCATCTAGCTTTTCCTAATGCACTATGGGTTGATAGAGTCACACCCAAGAACTCCTTATGTGTGTCACCCTACACTCTTGTCTATGGGAAAGAAGTTATCCTTCCTCGTAATATTCTGTTTCCATCTTCCAGACTAGCCCAAGAATCTAGGGGTACTATTAATGAAGTTTTGCAAATCCGAATTTATAATTTGTTGAAGTTAGAGGAGTCCAAGTCCAAATCCTAGGAAAGGTTTAAACATCAACAACAAATAGTAAAGAGATGGTTTGAAAAAGATAAAGTTGGGAACAAGGAGTTTGAGGTAGGTGATTTGGTTCTCAAGTGGGATCACCCACATGATGAGAAGGGAAAGCACAGTAAATTCCAGCAACTATGGATAGGCCTTTTTTAGATTGCAGCAAAGATAGGCCCCTCTACTTATAATTTGTAAGACTAATAGGGGTGGGAGGAGAACTTACCAGTAAATGGTTTAGTTCTCAAGCCTTATTTTTCATAATGGTTTTGATTTTGTTGTCTTGTACATAAATAAATGGTTTGATTTGTTTTTTTTACTTTAGATTAATTTCAGTTGTTTAACTTTTACTTGCTCAAGTTTGATGACTCATATATTTTGGTTTGTTTATGTTTTGATAAATCAGCATGAATTTTGGTTTTGGAGTTCATCAGAGTTCTAGCTAAACTGAGATCTTTGATCAAAGACTTCCTGCTATTTACCGATACGAAATGTCTAAGGATTTTTCAAGACTAGCAGATTATCTGAATGGATTATGAACACATTTGAAGTCTTGTTTAATCCCTGTAAAATAACTAAGGATAGAAAAGTCTAGAATACTATTTTGAGGCTCCATTCATCTCACACTAAAAACTGTCCTAAGGGTGCAACAGCGAAAGATCCATGGAAAGGAAGCAAGGTAAACATGGTATTATATTTAAATGATCCCATGCCACAGTCTAAATCCAAAAGGATAATAAGAGTCAAAATATCCCAAGAAGCAAATATGTACCAAAACACATGCTAAAACACATCAGTATGAATAATATTGCCAAAGTTATTCTCCATCCATGAGTTAAAATTAAAATATCTCTCACACAAAAGGACACTATGGATAGAGGATCCTGAATTAAAATTCAGAAAGAAAGCAATTAGGGAGGACTCAAAAGGATAGAAGTCCAGAAGCACCAAAAGAGTGCAAATTGGCATGGGAATGAGGAACAAATGGATATATCTATTTATTATATGTTACAATCCTATGGTGTCTATGTTGGAAGCTACCCAAAGGCAGAGGTAAAATAAAACTCATATCTTTGGCCTTAGAAGAGTTATTGATACTTTTAAAATCCTGGTTCCCCTTTCTTTAAAATTGGACTATCATTAATGTTTAAAGTTCATAAATCTTACATTCTAGGAATCTAGATATCTTGAAGAAATCTAATAAAGTGATATCACTAAAACAGTCTGCTTTCTCAAAGGATAAGTTGTTCAGAGATTTGTGTCCGCCATGTAGTCACCAATTGTTGCAGCTGCAATTATTTCCCCAAAACAATTTATTTTTAGGGTCCCCCTTTATTCTTTTAGTTTTTATACGGCTTAAGGTTTTCCATGATTTTTACCAAGGTTTTCCTGTGGCTTATTGTTTTGGAAAAAAATTGAGTTTTTGTCTACTTATATCGGATGCCTAGTCAACTAGCTTTCTGATGCATCAGATGCTTAGTTGACTACCATTCTGGTACGCCCATCGGGAGCCTTCCAAAGTTTGATTTGATGTATATGGAGTCATTTTGTCTATGGTCTCAGAGATAGTCTGCCAATTTTCCAGAAGTTTAGTCTAAAGCATCTCTGATGAGTCAGATCTTTGTTTGACTATCTTTCTCCGATATCCGATTAAGTTGGTGATCTCGCCGTCGACTGTGTATATGGGAATGAGTTGAAATTTTAGTGGTTCCATCGACCGACATTGCGGAGGTCTAGTGTCGAATCTATCCGTGACCTCATGATTTCCTCGTCGATACTAATATAGATTAGTTTTTTCACCTACCGATGCGTGTTTTCATCCAATGTCCCAGGTGTGAAAAGTAGAATCAATCCGATGTTGCAGGTTCTCCCACGAATTTTCTTCCGATGTAAGGTTAAATGTTTCTTTCCTTCCAGGTTAATTGACTCCTCCCACGGTCAAGCTCATAAATCCGTAGAGCTCGTATGAATTGTCACTTTCACTGTAGAGGTTGTCCAATTGATTCTGTGTAGCTGTCGATCTCTTGTACATTTCCTTCACCAACAGAGTTCATTGTCTCTCTAGGTTTCCCACCACATCATCTCCAGGCTAATTAGCAGCACAACAATATGCCACGAAATCAGAAGAAGAAGGCCCAAGCAATTGAGAAAGAACTGGAAGTAGAGATAATAACCAAAGTGGAGGTTCTTTGTGAAGATACTAAATCCACTACTGGAGTTGAGCTGAAGTATAGATGGGGAGAGGTATACATAATTATTTCAAACCAGAGTGTTCCAGAAGCTAGGTTTGAAGATATGCCTATATATGCTAACATTGAGAGATCAGCCATTATGAAAGTGGCTACGAGACCTGAACTTTTCCCATGTTAAAAGGTGATAGGGTGGATTTTGCCTGGGGAAGATGTAATAAGGTTGATACTGGCCAACACCAAGAGGTAGGTTTATGCTACATATAGCCTAGCCTATGTGTCTATGGATTACAATTTACCAACACAACAAACCTATTTGACTGAAAGTTGGTTAAAGGAGCTAAATCTAGATATGGTGGAAACAATTAAGAAGATGATGATATGAGGTAAAAAATTCTGTACAAGGCCTTCTGGAGAGTACAAAACATCAAATCTCCGCAATCCATACAGATTCATTACTTTGATGCTGAACATAATTTTTGGGAGGGCAAATCAAAAAAGTTTTAAAATAGGTTGGGTACCAGTTATATTTTTTGTTGCTACCCAAGGTACAATTTTTAATTGGGAAAATATAGTGTCCAACAGCCTGTCATCTTGTATAAGTGCATCATTGGGAGGAGTGTCCCAAAAGGAGACATAATTTCACATGTGTTCGATATTGATTGATTGCATTCTATGTACTCAACCTTTCCCAGCATTAAAGTGCTAATGGGATAAATATCGGGCCCGTATGTATGCTGTCTATAAATTATTCTAGGCTCACAAATATTATAGCCATTACAAGGTTATTTGTGAGAACTTCATCATGCCATTGTATACATTAATTTTCTTGGCCAAATGTAATTGTATGTCATAAGAAGCCTTGGAAGTAGTCTAAAACAATGGAAACTATTATTTGAGAGAAGAAGGCCTATATTTAAGAATGTACGGTGGTTCAAGAGCCCCTTCCCTTCTACCGAAGTATGCTACAGACTATGTGATCCATAAAGAGGCTGTGAGACAATTGTACATTGATGGGATAGGAAATTTCCTTTTTGACTAGAAGAAGGAAGTATATCTTGTAGTCCCCTTTTTTGTAGGAAGTTACAAATTTTCCACGGTAAAAAATGCAGCAGAGTTTGTTAAGGAGTTAGAGTATTTTCACTTCGGTGAAATGAATTTCAATGGGAATGATTCTGAGGACAAATTTGTTGATTATTGCATAGCAGCTGAAGTACATTTTGAGTATACAAATTTATGGGGTAAAGATGAAGAGATCTTCTAGAATGCTCAAAACATGACAGCTTTGAGGAAAAGATTCAAACAAAAGATAGCTACTATGGGAGGAAAGGTTAAAGCTGTTGATAAACTCAAAAGGAAGGAAGAATATGCAGCAAAGAAAAGGTGAGAAGAAGCTCACCGGTTAGTACAAGAAGGAGAGAACTGGTTGTGAACTGAAGAAGAAGAAAAGAAAAGGACAGTTGAAGAGGCGACAAAGAAGACAGAAGAAGAAAAGAAAAGAAAGGAGGAAGAAGAAATAATGAGAAGGTAGAAAGAAAGTGAAGGATTGAGATTAGAATATGCAAATAAGAAAAAAGAGCAAGCAGAAAAGGAAGTGGAAGAATCAAGAACAGAGACACAAGAAGAATAAGACCCTGCTGATCAAGGAAAGACTCATTCCAATGCTGATCCATTCGAAACTGTTGTTCCATCTAGTAGTACAACCAGAGAAAATCCTCTGATAGTATCTGGGATTGAACTAATTCCATTTATTCCTACAGATGCACAAGAAGTGCCTGATATGAACGCCATTTACTATGACAAGGTAAAAAAGAGGATTGTTAAAAGAACAGAGAAAAATGTGAACACTGGAGGTAAACCAGTAGTGATGGTGACTGATAAGTATGTGGTTCATGGTACACACAAATATCCATGATTAATGGAAAAATATGGGGTATCCCTATCCTTAGCCACGGAAGATAATGTGGACAGAATAATGACAGATCTCGAGTAGTCCTAGAAGAAGTTCGCACAGTTAAAAGAGACCTTAAAAAAAGAGAGAAGTGAAAGTTAGAACTTGAAGAGAAAATATGAAGATATGATTAGTGAAGTTGAGCTATCCAAGGCAGGGTGTCAGACTCTACAGACAGGTAAAGATACTTCGGTGATATCTACAGGCAAGATAGAAAAGGAATCCCAGGCCACCTTGGCAGATTTTGGTAAACTACAACCAGGGTATCAGGTTTTGGAAGCCGAAAGAGATACTTTGAGGCTATCAGTTGAAGAGTTGAATAAGGAAAAGAGGAAGTTAGAAGATAATGTGACAGAACTGGAAGTACAAAGAACCACTGCGGAAGGGAAAGCCAAGCTATATGAAACTTAGAGGAAGATCAAAACAATTCACTAGAATTTTCGTTGAAGACAACTATGGAGCAGGAAGCCAATGTTGAACCTTTAAAGAAGCATGCTCTCATGCTCAAGAATAAGATTCATCAAATGCAGCTTTAGATGGTGGAGGAGAGGTTTAAGGTTCAACATATAGAAATTAGATTGGAGGAAATTATAAATACAGCTTCTTATTTCTTGGACAAGACATAAGACATCTTAGAAACTCTAGAGGGAAGAATGACATGGGTGGAAACAATTAAGGAACCTCCTGCAGATGTACCTCCCAAATACTTGGAGACTATAAAGATAGATTATGAGATGATCGAGTTTGATAGAAAAGCAGCAGAAGACCTAGTAAAGACAGTGAGGAAGATGAAGAATGCCTTTGCAGAATTCTGCAGAAGAGTCCTCCTAACTTACAATCGGTGTCATATTTCTGCTAGTAGGAGATTAGAGGTGCTTCCGGAGCATGATATGTTTTTGAAGCAATTATAGGAACGATGCAGTGAAGATGAACATGTCATTCAACTAGTGAAGAAATTAGATGAAGAGGTGCTTAAAAATGAAATAGCACATGCGGTAGTTAATAGTCACTTACTAGAAGAACAACTTCGCGTGATTCTAGTAAGAGTGGCGGGTATAAAATCTCAGGGTGCTAAGCATGAAACTACTATCAGATTTATAGAACCTTCTGGTTTTGAAAACATAGCAGCAGATGCCAATGCATGGAGGAAATTTATGAATGAGAAAGCTGAGCCATCTTAGTTGGATTATTTAGAACATTTTTGATATAATATATTGTATTTTGAGTCCCTAAGCTAAAGGACAAAATTTTGTAAAGGAAAGGTTAGGGGAATCCCAAAAGGAAATGAGGGAACTCAAGAGTTTTTACTTTTTGTATAAATATAGGAAAGCTTTATGTATAGAGGGACCTTTTTTCAGACTATCTTTGTGCAAGGTTATTGTAAGAATAACTATTTCATCTTATAATAAAGAGTTATATTTTTGGCTTGATAAAACACTGTGGGGTTTCAAATATTTCACACGGATTGGTTAGATGTGAACTATTTCTTTTTTAGCTTGTTTCTATGAACTGTGAGATCGTTTTAACTTATGAATTCTTTCATCTTATGAATGTGCTCCTATTTATTTATGTGAAATTTCCACAATGATATCTGAGTAATGAATGTTTTAATTAACAATGAGTTATCTCTTTGTTTATCTGTCTATTTCTTTTCATGTATTCAGAAATATTAACAGCTATATGTAGTATTCTAAATGCATGTGATACAATACATTACTCATTATTAATTACAGTATTGCTCCCTAGGGATAGGCTAGATAGTCTTAGTTATTTTTCTTTGTTTATGATTTAGAAGCGAGAGAGGTAATACGAGAGGTAAGAACCTGCACATCACATTGTGACACTCCTCATTATCTCTATCAACTGCATTTAGTTAGGAACTTGCATATCATACCTAAAAATAAAACCAAAAAAATACAATTAAATGGTGGATGGGGCCGCAACCAGTAAAATAATATTTAACCGTTACTTGACCTACGATAGTCGGACCGTAAACCAGACGGATTCCCCATACCAAACAATAACGAGCTAATTGGGAGCATTTATTGGGGAGAATCGATACTATTGTTACCTGCGATTTTCTACGCCTCAACAGGAACAGATCTTGAAACTCGTGTAAGAAATCAATTATCTTTCCCACAGTCTCCTCATCCTAGTAATCTCCAATACTAGCAACTTCAGGTTTTCTTTAGACACAATATTTACTTGTTTTATTTTAAGTGGTTTTATAAATTGATAGTAGTTATAGGAGCTCCTTCTACTGTATGTAGACCTTCTGACTCGGGTATATTTATTTCTAGTGGGTCATCATCATCCAGTTCTCCGATGACATTGTAGCACTCCATCCAGCTGTGTGTAGTCATAGGGAGAATAATACAGATTAGAAGGTCTTAACATATGTAACCATTTTTATATAACATCAACCCCAATTCATAGAAAACTTATATAGTATGTTACACATGCTTGTGAAATATATACAGACAAGGACAACGAAACAAGCCTACTGCAACTGTACCATCAATAAGAACATCAAGTCCAACATGTGACTCAACATCTTGTCCCTTCAATTTAAGGTACTCATAAAATCCTTCACACTTGTGAAAAAAATTGTTGAAAAACATACAAATGTATGAGATGACTCCAACATCTGTGATGAATGTACACTATTCAGTAAACCAAACCTTGTGGAAAAAACAAAAAAATGCGTAATAAAAAATAAGTTTGATCACTATGCCACATAGATCACAAATTCACAAATGATAACTTATTTCCATAAAGAACACAAATATAACCATCTCTGCTTCAAACAAGAGTGGGCATTATATACATATAAGAAAAGGATTATGCCATAAATATTTGATCTTTCAAGGACAAAAACTTGGCATATAAATTTTTGTGAAATTTCTTTTAGCATAATCAATGTGCTTTCACATTTCTATAAGATATAAAAGAACTAACCTAGACAAGATCTTAAATGTAAGATTGATATATTTTATGAAACCCACAAAACAAAAGTTGTAAACATGTAGTTAAGGTTGAGGCCTATGGGAAAGGGAAATGTTCAACATCGCTGCATAGGGGTTACTCCTACCAAAATATTTCCATATACAAGTCCAAGATATCAAGTGTGTCCATGTGCAATCACATGATACCCACAAGCGTGACTTCTTTAGCAAAGGCTGTTAACCTTGAAGCTCCCTAAGGCCTTCTTTAAAAGTAAATTTTCAGAGAGGTCATGTCTGTTGGAGACATTTACCATCATAAACACTCTTTTTGGTCAAATTGGCCTAGTTAAACCACTATCCTAAGTATAATTGACATTAATTGACATCAGTGGAGCATTAATTGCCATCATCCAGTCACACCCACGCCTACCTACAGTCAAGGAGGCTAACTGGAGCACTCCGAGGGTGATCTAAGTGATATTAATGCACCTAATTGCTAACTAGTGGTTACAATCAATTCAACCAGTCAGTTAAGGTGCCTCCTCTCATTAAATATATTATTTAATGATTATTTAATATTATTTAATGATGTAGAGTCAACAAGGGTGCCTCCACCAACTTCTGATGATCAGTTTAGCTTCAGTTAACCTCATCGGGGTTCATTTAAGTCATGGAGCACTAGAACTTGATGGTTGGCTTGCTATGATATGTTTTTGATCTCCTTTAGTTGAGATTCAGTCATTTATTGCAATCCAACTTCAGTTAAGGTTTGGTGAGTCAATTAGGGTTTTGGTCAAGTGGTTAACTGAGTGTGATTGAATGGCTGACAATCAATTAAGCCAGACTCACTCATAATTTTGAATTGCCTCCTTAGGTATTCAAATTTCTCATGGATTCAAGCTATTGCTTGACATTGGTATTGTAACCATTCATTGTTTATTACATGTACAGAGAGGAAACCAATTCCGGTTTCGATTAACACCATTTCATGAGTTATTTGTTGATTATTCTTTAATGAGATTGATTATTTGTTCCTAGATCAATGTGCAAGAATAATATGGTATCAGAGCATATGGCGAGATGAAGATCCATCTCTCAAAAATAAGCCTTTTGACAGATTTCTCCATGAAAAATGAGCAATAGCTCAAAATTCCAGCACTGCACCAGAAGCCAAGGCTTACCACTCAATATCCCAAGTAAAGTACTTGTTGATCAAGCTTGCTTGATTGACTATGCTGGGTGTGATGAAAGCCTAGAATGTGTAGGCTGTCCGACCTTATTTTTCCCTTTCTGTTTTGATTTTCAGGTTTCTACAGGTGAAGCATTTGCTACAGCACATCCAGATGGCCTCCTTAGCAGATCTCTTGACTCCATACAATTTCTACTCGTGAAAAAATAAAATGGAGATTCATTTGCACTCCAAAGGACCTTTTAGAGTCGCCATGGACACTGAAGTTGAGCCCGGATCCGCCATAGAAAAATCAAGATTCTTGAACAAGAAGGATGAAGCCTTCGGTTTCTTGTGCCTCTCTATTTCCGAAGACCTTCTCTTCCATCTTATGGATCTGAAGACACCAAAATAAATATGCGACAAATTGGAATCTCTATATGGAAAGCATGATGACTTGAGAGTTTACCAACTCAAAAATGAACTCATGTCTCTCCAACCTTCCAGTTTCGAGACTCTTAATGATTTCTTTACAAAGTTCAACCATATTGTTTTTCTCTTGAAGCAATGCAAGGTGGAGAAGGAGGATGATCAGCTCATCCTTTCCATCCTCTCCAAACTCCGGGTTGATTATTCAATTTTTGTTTCTACATTCCGTGCGGGGAAGATCACAACCCCCGGATGGAAAATGCCTTCATTGAGTCCCTAACTAATGAACATGACAAGCTTGTCCTGATGGGGATCATCCGATCTTCTCGTGATCAAGCCCTCCATGTCTCAGGGCCCAAAGATCTGAAGGGTAAAGGAAAGTAGCAGAAAAATCAGAAAACTAAATTTGATGCTCCCAAGCCTAGAGTTGAAAACCAGCAGCATGATGAATCTTCCGGTTCAAGGAAGAACAAAGGAAAATGGCACAATGGGAAAGAAAAAGTCAAGTGTTATTACTGCGGGAATGGTTTTCACCCTGAACATGCCTGTATGAAGAAAAATATTGATGAAGCAACCTCTCTCCTTGAGAGGAATCACATCAATCTTCCGGAGAGGTTTCGGAGGAGAGATCACCAAGATCGGAAACCATAGCATGAGAAAGGTCATGCCCTCATTAGAGGAAATTTCAACTCAAAATGGGCCTCCTAAAATGAATTAATAAAATAATAGTTAAAATAATAAAATAATATTAATTAATTTTGGAGGAAGAAAAGAAAAAAACTACTTTTTTGTTTGTATTTTTGGCATATCTCCCCGTGTTTTTACTCAAATTTCAATCGGGAGAGCTTGTTGGATGCGGAATTAAATTCCGCATCCAACGAGTACCCACTTGGAATACTTTTTACGGACCCCTCTACCCCCAAAACAAGAAACACCTGAAAAAAATGGAATGATGATGTCATCATTCCATTTTTTCAGGTATTTCTTGTTTTTGGGGTAGAGGGGTCTGTCAAAAGTATGCAGAGTGGGTACTTGTTGGATGCGGAATTTAATTCCGCATCCAATGAGCTCTCCCGATCGAAATTTGAGTAAAAACACGGGGATATATGTCAAAAATACAAACAAAAAAAGTAGTTTTTTTTATGATACCTATCCCCAAATTTATATTAAAAAAGTGTTTAATACCTATACGGTATTTCAAATTTAAAGCATATTCATTGATTAACACATGATGACATGGAATTTGAATAAAAGTTAAAAGGCCAATTTTGAGTTGAAATTTCCTCTAATGCATGGAAAGAACTTCAAAGTCCAAAGCACTGTTGATTGACAGTGGAGCTTTGAATCACATGATGGATGAAAAAGACTCCTTTTCATCCTTGGTGATCGAAAAATCCATCCCCATCCACATGGGAGATGACTCCACCATCATTTCCGAAGGACAAGGTACTGTAGATCTAGAAAATGGTTTTTTCTCTAATGTTTTGTATGTACCGTCTCTAGCAGCAAATCTCCTTAGTGTCTATCAGATGACACATATAGGAATGCCTAAGAGAGTCTCTTTCAGACCAAATGATGTTGAGATAAAAAAAATTGCATCCAGGAAACTCATTGCTAAAGGCCTTGCAAACCATCATGCAAGAGCCCATGAATTCTATTACTTTGTTGCGGATGCAAAGCCCACCGCTCTGCTAATTCATGGAAATGTGGTTAGTAGGATGTGGCATGAGAGGTTTGGCCTTCTTAATTTCAAATATTTGCAAAAATTACATAAAAACTCCATGGTTGAAGGCCTCCCAGTCATCAAGGCAACCACGGGAATTTGCAAGGGCTGTGTGATTGGAAAACATCCTGAGCACAAGTTTGATCAGGCGAAGGCAAACCACGCTACAAGCATATTGGGGATACA
>LPNX010144435.1:0-28166 GCA_001517045.1 Pseudotsuga menziesii | reverse complement strand
GTTAAGGTTAGAGGATTAGGGGGTTAGGAGTGACTGTGTACATCTATCAAAAGGCATCACTGTTGATTAATTGTATCATATATACATTTTCAAGAGAAGGAGACTTGGTATTAGATGTGTTCTCGGGTTCAAGTAAAATTTATGATATTACATATGAACGCATATTTCAAGTTTTATTTATTTTTTATTCTTCATTAATTTTTTTTGAAAGTATGCAGGATTTATGCTATTTGACTTGACTTAACTATTTTTTTGGGTGATTAGGTACAACAATAACATGCTCCTTACATAAAGGAAGGAATTGCATATCCATTGATAATGATCCACTACAATTCAATTACATCAAGCAAAGAATTAGTGCTGTTCAAATTCTTCTAAATGAATTGCAAGAAGTTGGTTTGAAGAAATGAGAGTGTAGTAAAACACTTGTGGCAAAGATGTCAAAATAGACTCAACACCGATTGGGAGGGATGTTTGGAAAGGAGCACTTTGGGAATCTTGCGGACATAGAACACCCAATGGAAGAGGACATTGATGTCCCTAAAGAAAGCCAAGATCAAAAAATTCCAATTTCGATGAAGAATTTTGCCTACATGATATTGTTGATTAGTTTTATGTCTTGAAGAAAATGTTAAATTTGACAACTTTTTGATAAGATATATTAGTAATGTTTTGACTTTCATACTTTATTTTAAAAATAAAATTTCTATATATAATGTTTTTAATATGTTATTTACAAATATATGGTATAATTTTTCTTGAGTTTGTGTGAATCGTTTCATTTTGGAAAATAATATGAAACAATATCACTTTTATACAAAAACATACTTGAAAATCCATTGAAAATGGTTATAAATGTCTTTATTTTCTGAAAATATTTACAATTTTGTCAATGATAATGTCTTGTTTTGTCCATAAAAATGTCTTGTTTTAGAGAAAAAATTATAAAATCTATATGTTTTTCATTAGAACTTGCTTCTAAATGTATGTTATTTTGTTAAATTTCTAAAAACACACTTGAAACTAGAAATTAAAAATAGTTTATGAAAAAGATGATTCAAAGGCCCAAAAAAATGCCTCAAAATGAAAATGTGTGATACTGGTATCAACTATTTTTGAAACTGAGGTAAAAATAGATACTAAAATTAGGAGAGAGAAAAACGAGAACTATGTCGAGTTCGCGTTTCATAGTATAAGTGGTTTCCTCCTCGAGTGGTTCCTCAAGTCATTATTGCCATATATAGCGAAGGATGTTTCCACATCCAAAGTGTAGAATGAGGAACAAGTGATTTTTAGGGCACAGGAACTGGACTTGATCTATGCTCAGTCTGGTTTGTTATATGAGATTATTTCAAACGCTCTGCGTTCCAGTTTCGACCCCAAAGTCAAACCTAGACCACGTGTCGATGGCATTGTGGGTGCAAGTGCGAAACCTGCAGATTCAGTTGCAAAACAAGTTAGTCAATTATCAATCAACCAATCTACTTTGAGACAAACTACGCCTTCATATCAACCCACCCAAATGGTGAATGTACTTTCTGTGCAATCGTCGGACCAGAAGGGTAACCAGCAGCCCGGACGAAATAGAAAAAAGGGTAAAAATAATCGTAAGGGTGGGAATAAGAATGAGAATTCTAATAGTAATGACAAGAACGACCGGAATGATGGGGGGGACAAGCAAGATAAATGTAAGGTTAAGTTCCCTTGCAATTTATGTAAGGATGATCACCTCACTTACTTGTGCCCTCGTATTGAGGAAGCCTCAAGATTCTTGGCACAGGGCCCAGCTGTGCTAACTAATCCTTTACCACACAATCAAAACATGAACTTGAGGTCCCATGACCAGTCTGGTGGTGATAAAGATCCACCAAAGCGTAATGGTCATGGTTTTATTAACATGGTACGTGCTGCGAAAGATTATGGTTCGTCACAACCCAGCCCAGGAAAAGAGCCTGATCCACCAGGGTCTCCTTTGCATATTGAGAAACCTGTGGATAAACCTGAAGCTGCACCTCACATTCCTAAGGGAGTCCTTAAGCATTCAGGGCATAATCCAAATGCCGGAGCCACCGATAACTATTCAGTTGTCGAGGATTTGTGCCACACTCCTTGTGCGATGTCTGCATTGGAAGTGCTTCAGAGTTGTCCTTTCCAAAGGAAGGCGTTGCTTTCTGCCCTTGGTGTGAATGATGATGATTCTTCCTCTGTGATCAAATTTGAAACCGCAGGACTTCAGCCTCACTTGCCTTACTATGTGTCTCTTTTGATTCACATAGAATGTCTTAATATGATCGTCAAGCACACTGTGATTGACGAAGGCGTTGTTGCTTCTGTGATGTCTTTATCCTGTTGGAAGGGTCTGGGTTCCCCTGAGTTGTCTAAATTAGTGACCATGTTAACTATGTTCGATAAGAGATCTTTTAGGCTGCACAGCATCCTTCCTTCCCTTAAAGTCCGTTTGGGAGAGAAGACCACTGCGATAGAGTTCGAGGTGGTTGATGTGCCCCTTGACTACAATCTCTTGCTGGATAGGAACTGGATGTACAATATGCAAGCCATTGCTTCTTCCCTGTTTCGCGTCGTATGCTTTCCACATAACAGGAAGATCCTAACGATTGATCAAATGACATTCAAGAATCTGTCTATTACTGCATATTTGGGAGCTTCGATCCCGATCATTGAATACTCTTAGTCGGAAATTGGGAGTGTGGGTGTAGGCATGTATCCATCCCTCATGGGAATATTTAGTTGTCCTGCACCTATCCTTATGATAGGATCTAGTTTCGATGAGGCTTCGACATCTACGATATCGATGTCTTTTCACACAAGTCATATGGAAGATCCTTGGATTCTTCCTACACCGAGTACTTCGAGTGAGCACATCGTGATGAACATGCCGTTGCCTACAACTATGATAGCTTATCAAGCTAATCTCGAGTGTGTTGCAGAGCCTAGTCCTTCCTCTTCATGGATGGAAGAGGAGGACCCTTATGTGCTGTCGGCATGGGCAGTATAGTCTTCTCACGCACACGACTGCCTTGACACATTTTTCCCTTCAGATGAAGTGATTATTGAGGCTATGTTGGGAGTTGAGGCACCATGGGAGGAACTCCATCATAGATCATACTTTCTTCCTGAGCTTGACCGCTTGGAGCGTGAGGATTTTAGGGCGGTTCTTAGTCAGAGAGTTGGTAGTCCTATGGTTCCATTAAGCTCTTCTGGTCCGATGGCTGATGAAAACATGGAGAACATATATTCAACGATTCCTATCAACATCTCTCACAATCCTGGCACGATAGAGAATGTCTATATTGGGGCGGAATGTTCCCATGCTGACATTCTAGAATACACCGAGCTATTTAAGGAATTTCGTGATATTTTTTCCTAGTCTTACGATGAGATGCCAGGTATTGACCCTCGTATTGTTGAGCACGAGATTAAGACTTACCCCAATGCTAAGCCGGTTCGACAACTGTTGCATGCGGTGAATCCAAGGAAAGCACCCGTGATTAAGGCAGAGATAGAAAAGCTGTTGAAAGCCGGTTTCATCTATTTCGTTCCCTTGACAGAGGTGGTTTCAAACCTCGTTTCGGTGGACAAGAAGCAGGGAACGATCCACATATGTACTGATTTCTGCGATTTGAATCGTGCCTGTCCTAAGTACAATTTCCCCACACCATTTATTGATCAGATTTTGGATGAGTGTGAGGTAGCGAGGTTTTTTCCTTCATGGACGGCTTTTCCAGATATAATCAGATATAGATTAAACCTGAGGACCAACATAAGACTGCATTTAGTTATCCTTGGGGAACGTTTGCATATTGGAAAATGCCTTTCGGCCTTAAAAACGCCGGAGCTATGTTTCAGCGGGCAATGACCTTGATCTTCCACAATATCAAGTCAATTATCGAATTATTTTTGGATGACCTGGCTGCTCATTCTCATATGAGAATGCGTCATCCCTATCACTTGAGATTGGTATTCGAAAGATGCCGACACTATTCGGTTAGATTAAATCCTCATAAGTGCATCTTTTGTGTGAAGTTAGGTCATTTGTTAGGATTCATCATCTCTAAAGAGGGTATAAGAGTCGACCCTTTGAAGGTTTATGCAATACTTCAATTGTCTCCCCTGAAGAATATTCGTCATCTTCAGTGTTTGCAAGGCATGGAAAACTTCTTACGAATATTTGTTGTTAACTTTTCCAATTTGACTAGAGGCTTCATGCGTATCTTAAAGAAGGACACCCTCTTTTATTGGGATGAGTGATCCCAGGAGTCCTTCGATGCACTCAAGCGAGCCCTAGCATTGGCCCCGGTGATTAGTCCCCCAGACTATAGCCATGATTTTCTATTATATGTGGCCGCGTCATTAGAGACGATCGGTATGGTTTTGGTTCAAGAGGATGAGGAGCTCCAAGAGCATGTCATATATTATTTGAGCCAGAACATTATTGATGCAGAGATTCATTATTCTCATGTCGAGAAGCTTTCTTTAGCTACCGTACATGCAGTTCAACGGTTGAGACATTATATTCTCCTTCGCCAGACCTTCGTTATAGCCCATGTCAATCCGTTTCAATTCATCCTCACCCGAAGGATGATTAGGGGAAAATATTATATATATATTGTCATTCTACAAGAATTCGATCTCGAGTTTGTTTCAGCAAAACCGAAGAAGTCTTTAATTTTTGCAGAGCTTATATCGAATTTCCCAAGCGAGGCTGAGGAGTTGGTTTGTGAATATATGTTTGTCGATGAACACATCTTCTTAATATCAACTTTAGACCCATGGTATGGGGATATCATAATATATTTACAAACATTGAAGACCCCTACCCACCTCTCGCGAGATCAATGACGACGATTACGTCATGTCTGTAAGAACTACCTCATAGTGGATAACACTTTGTACCACCGTGGGGTAGATTCCATTTTATGACATTGTTTAACTCATGAAGAGGTTGAGGTTGTGCTGAATGATTGCCATGGAGGGGCATGTGGTGGTCATTTATCTGGGCTTTCTACACCTAAAAATATTTTAAGAGCGGGTTATTTCTGGCCGTCGATCTTTAAGGATTGTGTTGATGCGGTCAAGAGGTGCCACCCTTACCAGGTGTTCACATGTAATATGCACTCAAAAACTACCCCATTACATCCCATTATCACCGCCAGTCCCTTCACTAAGTGGGGGCTCAATTTTATGGGTTGCAACCCAGTTTCAGCTGGGGGGAACCATCATATTATAGTGGTTGTTGATTACTTCATGAAATGGGCTAAGGCTATTCCTACAGTAAAATCCGACAGTTAGACAACCGCTCCCTTCGTATTCAACCAAATTATTACTCGGTTCGGGATTCTAAAAGAGCTTGTCACTGACCATGGCTCACACTTTCAGAACCGTATGATGGAAGAGTTGGCATCAAAGTTAGGGTATAAGCAAGAGCATTCCTCTTCTTACTACCCTCAAGTGAATAGATAGGTAGAAGTAGTGAATAAATCACTCAAATCCATTCTCCAACGAACCATTGAACAAAGCAAGAATAATTGGCACATCATGTTATATCCTGCTCTGTGGTCATATCAAACCATTGTTAAGACTGCCACTGGTTTTTCCCCATATCAACTTGTACATGGAGTGGAGTCGATATTTTCGGTTGAATGCGATATTCCTTCTTTGAAGCTAGCTGTAGAACTCTTACCAGACACTTCACCATTGGAGGAGCATTTGGTTCACCTTGAGCAACTTGATGAGCAGCGTCGGGATGCCTTGGTGGCTCTAGAAGTCAATAAACATTGCGTAAAGGTCTAGTACGATAAGTCTGTCTGTCCAAGGAGGTTTAGTGAAGGAGACTTGGTCCTTTTTTGGGATCAACTGAAAGAACCCTTGGGGGCAAGGAAATTTAATCCTATGTGGCAGGGTCCTTACATGGTCCATCATGTGTTAGAGAAGGGTGCGTATGAGTTAGTGGATTACAAAGGAACGACCTTGGCAGAGCCTAGAAATGGGCTCTATCTCAAGAAATACTATGCATAATCTTCAGCCAAGGCTGCTTATTGTATATTATTGTACAGGTTTTCATAGTTAGGTATTTTTCTTATCGTGATCGGTTTTGTGATTAGTTTTTATTTTTTTTTGCAGATGTCAATGGAATCTTCCACCTACATAGGTTTCGCGGATGGTGTGAGCCGTCACACTCAACACTCAGCCTCTGCTACTTGGGTGATTTATACTCCTATGGGTCGGGTACTGTCTTCAGGAGGTGTATGTTTACGACCATCTTCCAACAATGTTGTTGAATATAGTGCCATCATTGAGCTTCTATGAGATTCCATTTCACATGGCGTTCTCTCTCTTGAGGTATGTCTTGATTCAGAGTTAGTAGTGTCACAGCTTAATGGTTTGTACCATGTTAGAGATTCGATGTTATTGAGAAGATTCTTACGTGTGAGATTGTTAGGATGACAATTTGACAATATAACATATATACATATTCCAAGAAATAATAATCAAGTTGTTGACTCATATGCTAAATACGTGTTAGATTGGTATTTGTTTCATTCATAGTAAATTAATCACAAACACAATTTTTACACTTGTAAATAAATAAACTGATCACCATAAAAATTTTATATATAAAAACCAAAATGTGGTAATACATAGTGTCATGATACAAAATTGGGGCTCTCGAGCCACCAACATATAACACACGGTAGTACAAAATGTATACACTCCCAGGTGTCTAATCTCGTGGAGGAGGAGGAGGGTTGTGATCATGGAAGGTCACTACGGCTCTAGCTAGCCATCAAAATAATTGCACCCATGCACGTGGTACACCCACCACCTATCACTGCATAGCCTCATGAAAGTCCTCGACTTGCGCCATGGGAACCCTATGTGTCAGACTCACAAAATTGGTATGAATGCTCTGGAGCGTCTACTCTGCATCCACCCCCGTGATATCATCTCCTCTTCCCCTTTGTCTATGACATGGGAATCCTTCTGGCCGCTGTGGTCCCACATATGCACATAAATGGTAGATGTCACTATGTATTGTCACACAAAAATATGTCTTTTTGATTCCATATAATCAAGAAAACACAAAAAAATTAAATATCTCAAAAAATTTAAAAAAGAGAGGGTCGAGATTCGTTACCTATGTCGCCATATGCCGATCCTGGCCATAGCGGCATGTACAGGTCCCCTCGAAAATATATCCCTTCATAGGGTTAGTCATCGATGGAAACTATCTGTCATCGCCACCATGAAAATAAGTCAGCTGGATATGGGTTGGCCACCCTACCACCCCCCAGTATGCGCATAGAATTTGGCCAATGCCATTGGGCCAGATCTCAAACCCTGTGAAGAGGAACGTCCACTCTGGGGCTCAATCTTGGAACACGCTCGAAGAAAAACATGCTCAAAATACTATTGAACCTGAATTTCTGCACTCTACCTGCCTTGCACTCACTGAGCTGATGTTTCATGTTGCTCAGTCATGTAGTGCTCCAGTCGTAAATCGTGGGTCTCATGCACTCTACTACATAGAACATCAGAGGCCGCGAGGCCTGGTGGAGTGATGACAAGCCTGCTATCCTTCCCAATGTCAATAGTATGGCCTTTAGGCCCATCACCTGTATAGCGTTGGTAGGGACCTGACTCCCCACCTTCTCTGTGTCTGGATAGCAGTACACCGCAATGTACTCATCGATAGTCAGGCCACCTCCTGGCCCACCACGAGAACGAAGGTTCACTACTTCCCCTCGTCTAGAAATCCTTGTAATGAAGTATATGTCCTCCACCTCTATAGTGAGGGACATCCCATCTATCTGGAAGAACTCTGAATTTGGATCCCAGTAATCCACCAGCATCTGTAATAGTCTTGGTTTTTCCCTCAAACCACCAAGACACCAAAACTTGTAGAGTCTGCATGCACGTAGAGCTTGTTGAGCCATTAGATCGGCCCTTACTGCTTCCTCTACCTCACCATGTTCACACTCTCTCCACTTTAGGACCATCCTGCATAAGAAATTGCAAATTTTCCCATCAGATTATTGAAAAAACCTTATGCGTGGCCTCATACGCGACTGTTTTCGAAACAACCGTGTATGTACGCGGGTTTGGGGGCATTTTTCGCGTATATCCAGCCCTATATGCGGAAAAACCATCAATTTCCATGTGGGTCGCAACGCTCATTTTAGTTTGGCCTAGAAAGCTTAATTGACCATGGAATTTCATAAAAATTGCATCAAAATGAAAGAGAAGAACATGGGTAAATACCTAGAAGAAATGGTAGTGGATTTTGCCGGCTGTATCTCCTGGAATTCGTTGTTGAAAATATGAGCTCAAATGGGTAAAAGTTTCAAATGTTTTATAATATTTTGAATTGTTTACTATTTAGAGAAAATTTTAAAATATTTGAAGATTTGTACCCCTTTCCTATAGTTTCGACATTTTCTAACCATTTTGGACTGTTTTTGACATAATTCATGATGTAGAGGACCTTTTTCAGCGCCGATTCAGCTGTTGGATTGATTTGTTTGTGTCGATCTTAGGTATCATGTCTAAACTGGAATATAGGTTAGGTTTGATCACCGTTTGCATTTTGCATGACCTTATGACCATCTCATCATGACCTTAGGTACGAACCCACTCTATTATGTCACGAAACCTTCTTGTTGCTTTAGAAGTGGCATGATATGAGTGGTAGAGCTTCACTTTACATGGGTACCCTAGTTAGCACCTTATTTGCATTTTGGTGCCCATGCTGACCTTTTCTCCTTTAGGGTGTGGGATTTCGTTGTATAGTACCGCCATGACATTCCGCAA
Organism: Pseudotsuga menziesii; assembly: GCA_001517045.1. Taxonomy (NCBI): domain Eukaryota; kingdom Viridiplantae; phylum Streptophyta; class Pinopsida; order Pinales; family Pinaceae; genus Pseudotsuga; species Pseudotsuga menziesii. Next base: position 19,337 of record LPNX010144435.1, on the reverse strand, counting down.
GAGCCTCATACTCCTGTTGATCTTTTGCTTGCCTATTTCCCTTAGGAATCCCCCATGTCAAGTTGTGAATGCGTTATCATGAGATTTTCTTGCCTTATTGAGCTTTATGCCAGCTCCCCTGACATTGCATATTCAGCCATATAGCCCGAGCTTGTCTCATGTCTAGTCGTGCAGAGCCACCTTTTATATCCTTCACAGCTTGTTTCCCTTTTACCGGGAGGGGATTTTCCCCCGAGTGTTGATATCCTACACATGTATCCTTGCATTGAGCATAGGTATGTTCCACTACTTGGAACTAGTTTGTTTTCCCTTATGACACTCATCTCCTCCTAGTATGTAATTATATAGCCATTTTATTCTTTTTCAAGCTTTTTAAATAACTGAAAAAGTCCAAAAAAAAATTAAAAAAAGAAAAATCCAGACAAGGAAAGATGTTATCCATGGCAGTTGTCGAGTCATGTCGCCTTCGAACAGAGCACTGTATATCACATCCATTGGTTGGGTTATAGTTTGACTTTAGGAGCTGTACTTGTTTATCTGAGTTTATCTCCACCGACTAGTTAAGCTTCCAGTCCCTATGGAGCCTCTGTCGATGCCTCTTGTGTCGCAGAGATGTCCCAGTTTGTATATCAAGTTTATGCTACCTCTATTCAGTCACCATATGCTGTTATGCTCTTCTTCGAAGGAATTTGAAGCCTGTGTCGGCCATTCCTCAGTTATCTTGACTTTGCATATCGGCCATTCCGGGTACAGTTACTGGTTCATGCACCTTATGATCGAGTCCTTCCACATTATACAGCTTTGCTGAGTACCTCGTGTTGGATGATGGGGGATGCCTTAATGCCCTCCTTCCAGCAGATTTCATCCTGTCGAATTCAGATCATTTATTTTGGGATTGGAATTTAGAGTCACTTTGAGTGCCTTGAGACTTGCAGTCATCAGTGGCAGGTTCTCTCGCCATCGACAGTATTTGGGAATACATCAATGTCCCCTGATCGATGGATAATCTCAAGTGTTCGACCTTAAAACATGTATTCACACTTGTTAGTTTGCAATCTAGTACCTTGATTCCCATTTTCATTATCGGTGGGTGATCTTGCATCTATTAACGGTATACATTAATGACCGGTAATCAGACGATGGAATACTATGTTCAACCTCGACACCTCTATTCACATAGTAGGACATGTACTCGTAGCGGTTTGTGTAGAAGACCTTCCAGATTGGTGGCATCTCTTATATGCTACCTCCTTGATCATGCTAGTGTTCATGAGATTTCAGCTCTCATGACTTGATTCTAGTATATGTCAGACATTTCCAGCCATCATGGATATCTTGATCTGTTATATATCTTCAAGCATTATGGAGATCATGGTCGTTTGTATATCTTCATCATGGAGATTCTGATCTATGTATATTGTGCGTGGAAATGACCAATTATGTGATATCTTTTATCATGCCTATTCATGGCCATTGTACTCTTATGTATCCGGGACTGCTATATGTATTTGCAGTTATATGCAGAGTTGTATTATTGTACTATGTTGATTGGATGGTTGGTCTTCCATTTGGGATCCTTCATCACTCCACTTCTGGGATGGACTTATAATGTATTTCGGCCATCGTATGACCCCTCTGATCTCACACATTAGGGGGAATCTATTATAGCTGATTTTACCACTTCAGGTGAATCACACTTTGTATGGCCTTCCCCTGTCCTGCTGCAGACTCCTTAGAACCCATGGACCATTTTTTTTCCTTTGATGTTTCCTTGACCATCCCTAAAAACATGTGAAAGATGATACACGTGACTTTTAAATCTATAAGCACGTATATACACGGGTTTGACCACTAAAACCACGTACATCAGGATGTGTACAAAATCCAAATCCTTTTGGAGTTTTCCTTGACATGGATCCGACTCAATTGACTCCTGGCCTTCCCTATGCCTTGAGATTGCTCGGATTTGACCTTTCATAACCCCTTTGAAAAGCTATATAAGGAACTTTATGGTACATTGAAGGAATATGAGATAATTGAGAGCAAATAACCTATAGTCCATTGTTGTCGGAACTTATTCTTGAGTCTGCATCCCTTTGTCCCTTGGAGCACTAGTGTGTTCTTCCCAAGCTTTCCTTTTGCTTGTGAGCTTGCTATCGCGAGATGGAGGATTGAAGTGGTGGAGGCCCAAGTGGGGGATTCAGTTTCTCGAGTTCGCAGACGTGCCGTCAGAGGTTGTATCTTGTAATCTCTGATTTATATTAATAGAAATATCTTTTCCTATCCAATAATGTGTGTTTGAATGAATATATTATCCATGGGATTATTTCAAATGCTTATACATTGTTGATTATATATGCTAGAATAGATCTAACACCATGATATATAGAATGCTTGTATTGTTTACTTGTTGTTGAGGAAGTAATCTATCAATTCAAGCTGAAGTTGGAAAGCTCAACGGGGATGTACTTCAACCATCCGGAATAAGGTATGAGGTCTGATCCTTTAGTGTTAGACATTTACTTTCTATTGCATATTGGAAAGGATTGATTTCTGGAGTCAAGCTGTCTGTTGTGGTACCCCAAGCCATAGGAATTTCTCTCCGTAACACTGTTTCAGAAAAATGATGCTACTGATGGAAGCACCTACAAATATAAGGCAAGGCTGGTAGAAAAATGTTTCTCTCAGGTCCAAGGAGTGGAATACCATGAGACCTTTGCACCGGTTGCAAAAATGGACTCCAACCGCCTTGTTTTGGCTATTTCAGCATCCAAGCACTGGGAGGTGCATCACATGGATGTTAAGTCATCCTTTCTGCATGGAGATATTCATGAGGAGATATACATGAAGCAGCCTAAGGGCTACATCACTGATCCATATTTGGTTTGCAAGCTAAAGAAGTCACTATACAGGTTAAAACAGGCCCCAAGAGAGTGGTATTCCAAGATGGATGCCTTCCTTCTCTCGCAAAACTTTCAAAGATGTAGATCAGATCCAAATGTGTATTTATAGCAGAATGAGGGTCATCTAATTATCATTGTTTTATATGTTGATGAATTACTGATCACAGGTGTTATACACCTGAATGGCACCTCTCCGTCCGAGTGCCGACATCCCTCATGTTGGCACACAAAAGGACACTTATGGATAGAGGTTTGCCCAAAACACTATAGCTTGGCTTGTTATGAAATACATGCTTCCCTCATCCAGCTAGTCACTTTTCCATTTTTGCCATGTTGAGATGTATTCACTACTCTCTTTATATACAACTCACGCATCACTCACGAGTCTTCTTTGTAGCAAGTCGTGAATCCATGTATTCGCGGGTTGCGTTTATACATAGTCACGAATCATTCGCGGGTTGCTCTACTACATACCCGCGAATGTGTCTCAACATTAAAACATAAAAACACTCGCGCTAATGGGAGATTAGTTAAGTCATTTAACTTAATTTCCTTAACTGCTGTAACCTCCCTAACCTTCGAGAACTGCCTTATTTCACCCATATAAATACAGGCGTTGGGGAGGGTGTTGATTACTTATACTTGGAGAGCAAAGTTATGCTGGTGGAGTTTATACAGAATTCTTTGGAGCAGTGGAACTCAAAATTCCTTGGCTGCAGAGGAGTCCTTGTCTCAGATGCTGGGTTGTATCTGAACTCCTTCCATTATTGATAATAAAGAGATTACTTCTTCCATATGTGTTTCATGTGTATTGGTTTGATAAATGTTTATGCTTATGCATCTTATATGTGATTTATCTAACCTGCTTATACATATATGAATCATCTTGTATCTGGAAAAGTGTTTCTTGATAGGTGAAAGAGGAGCAATCTTGAAGACTTTGGAAGTAGAACAGAGAAGAAGAAGATTAGCAAGGATCGACCTTCGTTTAACAAGTAAGTTCTTTTAATCTTCCTATTTCTTATTTTGTACCTTAGAAGTCAATTGTCTGCAATTAATTGAGTATGTTGGTAACCCCAGAACCTAGGTTATTAGGTGCATAATCCTGTACAACAGAACTGGCGACTCCGCTGGGGAGCCCAGACTACTGTAGGTTGTTTTCTGTCCTCCTGACCAGTTTTGCTTGTGAGTCTGTTTGTGATTTGTTATCCTGTTTCAATACTTGCTTCAGCATTTGAAATTCTTGGGTTTTTTCTTGATTTTTTGAGAAAATTTTTATACCCATTCGCGGGTTGTCTTTCTAGACAGTTGCGAATATTGGTCTGCATTCGCGGGTTGTAATACTAGATAGTCGCGAGTTGCTCTTAGTGACAGTCGCGAACACTCCTCGAAGTGGGGATTTTTAAGATAAGTTTTGCTTGTTCTTTTCTTTGTTTGGTCCCTGTTTCTAAGTGGTCTTTCTTTAAGAATGCTGTGTAGTGGGTCTGAATACTGTTGGTGATCACATTTCTTTGCTTTTTTGGAAGCTCTTGAGTCTTTTTGCTTGGTTTGTTTACTGCTTGCATACTGAAGAGTTTTGGCCTGTTTGGGTTGTGGGTTAAAGTGTCATAGTCCAGATCAGTGATCAGGGTCTTGGGCTTTGTTTTTCCAGTCTGTCTTTTGATAGTGGCTGGTTGTCACTTGCCTTTGTAAGTCTGCAGTGATTTTTTAGTCACTGGTAGCACCCAAGCTAGGGTTCCTAGCCTCCCTTTGTTGGTGGTATTTTGGGTCCTATCTTCCTGTTTGTTTCAGTTTGTTACTTTTATACAGTTTATAAGCGTCAAGTTTGCTCAAGCATAGTGCATTCTAGATGCATAGTAGAGTTTTTATTATTTTTAAAAGTGAAAAGAAAACATAGTTAAAGCTTTTGCATTGTGATTTTTGCATAAGTAGTGTTTATTTCAATTTAAAAATATTATATCAAAAACTACAAAATCATAGGCTTAGTTTCTTTCATCGTAGCTTTCATTTCATCAATACATATTTGCAAAAATTTAAAAAGAAGTTTGTTTTATAATGGCAATTTTGCTTTGAATACACCTTTACTTTCATTTATTTCTTGTTTGAGTCAAAACATCATAAATTATACCACTCCATTTCCTCTTGAGTAAAGAACAGCCCTTTAAAATGAACGCATAAATTAAAATTTATTAGTAAGTTTTTTGTTTTAGGGGCCTTTCACCTACTAGCTTAGGCTAGACTTGTGGGATAGGAAGTGTAAACTTCCCACAAGTTATAAACTCAGACGTAGTGGACCTTTATTTAGGGAAATCCTTGACTGTATCACTGTATCTAGGAAGCTCCTCTCAAACGGGAGTTAAGCACTAGGCCACGTGGAGGCTTGGACAGAGGAGATAATCCTCCGAATCCTTGTCAAAACGTAACCCATGAATTTTATGCATATGGGGATTCTGTCCTAGACAGAGTTTCGGGCTCAGCTACCCTGCCCATGCGTACAAGTTCGGCTGACGACTGTCCCCCCAGACTGTTGGTATTGCCAAGGTATCCTTTAGTCTCTTGTCTTTTTAGGGTTCATACCTAGGTAAACCGAAAGGTTATTTCTGGTTCACCTTGAATGGGCTTGGAAGGTAACCCTTGTGGAAAGTGTAGGAGGGCGGTGGGTGATTCCTCCGCTTGTGCCTAAGAACCACCTCAAGGATGCCAAGTAATCATTTATCAGCTTTCTTCGGGAAAGTATATCTTTTACCCTGGTTTGATTGCTTGAGACTCTAGGAACTTTTTAGTGTATGCTCTGCGGTTTTGCTTGTGTTTAGTTGGCCTTAGGGTGTGATTTGTTAAATTTCTAATTCTAGAGGACCAACCTGTTAGAAGGTCAAGAAGGTTGAGAAACCTTCCTCCTATCACTGCATTGGAGCCTCCACCTTTACCTCAAAGGCGAAGATTAGACACAAACGGTTCATTCGAACCTGTAGGAATAAGTGAGACTCTTGGTGAACCGAAACTCATTGCTAACCATTTCAATCTTGACACAGTTGAGATAGAAGAATTGCAGACTGACGAGTTTGCCAGAAATTTTAAATCCCCCTTGACTGATTTAAACGATCCTGTGATCATTCAGGTTAGACCTTTTGATTCACCAGTGCTAGGTGTCCCTGTGGGTAGAGTCATGTCTTCTGCGGAAGAAAGTTATTTTGTGTTTACCTCAACCCTTCCGGTTGAAGGGGTACTACCTCCCCCGGTAAGTACCCCTAGATCTAGTTTGCCTTCTACACCTTTGACTCCAGCGAGCTGGGTGGTTCAACCACTGGTTCACTCCAACATAGGAGGTACTTCTGGTAACACGGTTGCTGGGATCCCCAGTATACCTACCATTCCTGCTTCCTTCCCTTACACTACCCAGAGTGGTCCGGTAGGATCCTCGGCTTATGTCCAAGGATTTCCTTGGAATGGGGGGCACATTCCCCCATCCAGTCCATACGTAGGTCCATCTCCTTCATATGTAGGAGTGCAGTTTGGGAGCAACACCTCTTACGGGAAGAGCTTCCAAACCCCTATTTCGTTCCCATACACGAGCTCTCCCTTTTCGTTGTTTAGCGGAGGGATACCTGCTCCAGTCTTTTAGACCCCTGCTTCTATGGGGATGGCCCGAACCACTTACACTGCACCTCCCACACAAAATCATGTGGCTTACAGATGGAATCCGTTTCAAAGCAACCTTCCCACTTCACAACTGGTCACTGGGGGCAACCCCACTTTTACCCATGGGAATTCGGGGGCAGGTCCCTCAAATCCCCAAGTTGGCTCATGTACTACCCCGGTTAGGCCCAAAATTCCTTTCCTGGCAACTTTAAAATTGCCAGACTTGTCAAAATTAATGAATGACACGGTGAGGCATGACCCCTTGTGGCCACCTGTTCCCACCAAATTGTCGTCGGACATCCTTAAGTTCGAAGGTAAAGCTGGTGAAGATCCTGGGGCACATGCCACCACTTTTCACTTATGGTGTTCTTCCAATTTTTTGAATGAGGACTCAATTAGATTGAGGCTATTCCAGAGGACCTTGACGGATACGGCGGCAAAGTGGTATATCGAATTGCCTTCTGCTGCCTTTAGTAGTTTCTGGGATTTGGCTAGTGCTTTCCTTAGCCACTTTCAGCTTCCGGTTCGATACGATTTCGGAACGGACTTGTTGTATACTTTTAGACAAAACAAGGCTACCCACATCTTGGATCATATCCAAGAGTGGAGGAGGTGAAAGATCCTTATCAAAGCCACCATTCCTCCCGAGTTTCTATTAGAATGGCTCCTTAAATCACTGTTGCCATACATATCTAAGGATGTTTCCACATCAGGAGTAATGAATGAAGAAGAAGCCATACTCAGGGCCCAGTAGTTAGACTTGATTTATTCACAGTATGGGATCTTGTATGAGATCATCCCTGAGGCACCGAGGCCTTCGCACGAAGCTGAGAAGCCTAAGCCTGGACCCCATGCCGATGGTGTGGTTGGGTCTGTCAATTCTCCCACCGTAGAGTCTTTAACTAAGCAACTTCACCAGTTGTCTATGAAACAGTCTATGGTAGAGGCAGTAAAGGCTGCCCCCTCTCCTCAGAATGCAAATATCTTTTCTCAAACCTCTCAGAAGGGCAATCAGCAGCCCGGCAGGAAGAAAAAGAAAGGTAAGAAGGGAGAGGGAAACCAAAACAAGCCAAAGCCCGCGAAAAATGCTGATGGGGGGAAAAAAAAAAAAAGAAGGTCAAGTTCCCTTGTAAGTTGTGCCAAGAGGACCACCTTACTCACCTTTGTCCCCTTATGGATCAAGCCCAGAAGATGCTCAATGCTCAACAACCCGCTGTCCTGAAGGACCCGTTTCCCCAAGGACAGAACTCAGCTTCAGCTTCTAATGTAGTAGGGGGCACTCAAACTGCCCCTGACCCTAATTATATCAACATGGTTCAATCTTCGACTTTGTTGCAAACTAGGAACAAAAACTATGAAACTGAGACTTCTGAGAAGGGTAAAGTTGTAGGTGAACCTTCCAACCCTCTCACAATAGAGAAACCTGCAGAAACTATGCCGAAGATACCGAAAGGTGTTTTCAAGAAGACCTTGCATAACCCCAATGCTAGGGTTGCTTCAAACTACTCAGTGGTTGAATATTTAGCTCAAACCCCGTGTGCAATGTCAGCTTTAGAGGTGTTACAGAGTTGTCCTTCCCAGCGGGATGCTCTCTTAGCAACTTTAGGTAGCATGGATTCTTCGAGTCTCATGGTGAAATTCAATCTGTCTGATGTCAAAATTCGCCTGCCTTACCATGTATCCCTATCAATAGATGTCGTCCATGGTGGTAAGACCATTGGAAGGGCAGTTGTTGATGAGGGAGCCTCTACATGTGTTATGTCCCTGGCCTGCTGGAAAGCTCTTGGATCCCCAGAGCTGGTCCCATCAAACACTTTACTTACTACTTTCGATGGAAGATCCTTCCGTCCTCATGGTATCCTTCCAACTTTTGAGATTAAGTTAGCAGGAAAAGCAGTGTCTGTTGAAGTTGAAGTGATTGATGCTCCTTTGGACTACAATTTGCTTCTGGGAAGGAATTGGACTTATGCAATGTCTGTTGTTGCATCGGCTGTTCTTCGTGCCGTGGTTTTTCCACATGAGGGCAAGTTGGTTACTGTTGACCAACTTGATTTTACCCGAAAAGGCCGTTTAGAGTCTAAGGAATCCACTATGCCATTGGTTGATCAGGCCAAACCTGCTGCACAGAGCTTGGGAGATGGAATGTACGCATCATTGATGGGCACATTTTACCTTCCAGCCCCGGTGAATTACATTGGTTCTACTAGTGTGGGGAAGTCCATCGCTGCAGTTGTCGATAGGACTGATCCTTGGGTCCTCCCAACTCCCCATGAACCAGAAGTGCCCTTGTCGGCAGTAGAGGTAGCTTATCAAGCCATCACTCAAGCTGCTGCTGATCCCATTCTAGATCCTCTATCAGTCTCAGATGATCTGGAAGAAGTCTATTTGCCCGCATGGGCAGAAAACTCTTCACATTCCATAGATTTCTTAGTTACCGTTTTACCTTCTGATGAAGCTATTCTGGAAGCTATGAGTGGACATGATAAGATTTGTGAGGATCTTCATCATCGATCCTATTTTCTTCCATATCTGAGCAAGATGGAAAATCAAGAGTTTAAAGTGAGACTGTCAGATGATATTGAGGTACCTATCAACCCTTTGCCTAGGGAAGGGGTGTTTACTGAGGGGAATATGGAAAACATTTCTGCCACTATACCCATCAATATCTCTGTGAACCCAGATGTTGTGGAAAACATCTATATAGGTACAAACTGCTCTCTGGAGGATATTGCCATCTACACTGCCCTTTTCAAGGAATTCCTCAATATCTTTGCCTGGTCATATGAGGAGATTCCAGGCATTTATCCATCTATTGTTCAACATGAAATCTGAACCTATCCTGATGCCAAGCCGGTTCGACAGAAATTGAGACCCGTGAACCCGCGTAAAGCGACGGTTGTGAAGGCAGAAGTTGAAAAGTTGTTGAAAGCTGGTTTTATATATCCCATAGCTTTGACTGAATGGGTATCCAACCCTGTTCCTGTTGATAAAAAGCAAGGGACTATTCGCGTTTGTACGGACTTTAGAGATCTAAATAAAGCCTGTCCTAAGGACAATTACCCCACACCATTCATTGACCAGATCATAGATGCATGTGCGGGGAGTGAGGTGTTCTCGTTTATGGATGGTTTCTCCGGCTACACTCAAATCCAAATCAAACTGGAAGACCAACATAAAACTACTTTCATTTTCCCTTGGGGTACATTTGCGTATAGAAAAATGCCCTTTGGATTGAAAAATGTTGGGGCTACCTTTCAACGAGCCATGAACTTTGCTTTTCACGACATAAAAGCCATTGCCGAACCGTACCTTGATGATCTTCCTGCACATTCTCGCAAGAGGGTCCAACATCCGGATCATTTGAGGTTAATCTTTGAAAGATGTAGATACTATAAAATTCGCTTGAATCCCCACAAGTGTGTTTTCTGTGTCGAGTCAAGAATATTACTCGGATTCATCGTATCTAGTAGGGGCATCCAGGTGGATCCATTAAAAGTTGAGGCCATTGTAAATCTATCTCCTCCTCGTTCTCTCAGGCAACTTCAAATCCTGCAAGGAAATTCCAAATTTCTTCGACGTTTTATCGTTAATTATGCTAAGATCACTAAAGGTTTCATGTGCTTGCTCAAACAAGACACTCCTTTTGTATGGGATGAAACCGCACAACTTGCGTTCGAGGCATTGAAAAAATCTTTGCTGTCAGCTCCTTTATTACATCCACTAGATTATTCTAGGGATTTTATATTATATCTGGCCACGTCGGAGTCGACCATTGGGGTGGTACTAGTCCAGGAGGACGATAAGATCGTTGAGCATGTCGTTTATTATATTAGCCATGCTTTGGCCTGACCTGAGCTTAGATACTCCCACGTCGAGAAGTTAGCCTTGGCAGCTGTTTACGCTGTGCAGAGGTTGCGCCACTACATTTTACCGAGGACCACCACAATAGTGGCGGATGTGAATCCGTTCCAATATGTCTTATCCCAACGGATTGTTGGGGGAAAATTTAACAAGTAGATAGTCATTCTTCAGGAGTTTGACTTGGATTTTCAATCCGCTAAGTCTAAAAAGTCCTTAGTTTTTGCTAAGCTAATAGCAGAATTTCCCACTGAAGAAAATGTAGCGGTTGAGAATGACTCATTCCCAGATGAGCACATCTTCTTGATATCCACCTCTGATCCTTGGTACGGGGATATTCTTATATATCTCCAGACTTTGAAGTATCCTGCTGCTTACTCTAGGGAGGAACAACGTAAGTTACGCCTTCATGCCAAGAACTACCTCATTATAGGAGATACATTATATCGACGAGGGGTAGATTCCGTCTTGCGTCGCTGCCTTACTCATGAGGAAGCGGAGATTGTCCTAAATGATTCACATAGCGGAGCATGTGGGGGTCATTTATCTGGGTTAGCAACGGCCCAGAAGATATTGCGTGCTGGTTATTTCTAGCCCATGATATTTAAAGATTGTGTGGAAGCCATGAAGCGCTGTCATCCATGTCAGCTTTACACCAGAAAAATGCGGTCACATCCTGCTCCGTTATTTCCTGTTGTCTCGGTAGGACCCTTCATGAAATGGGGGATTGACTATAAGACATGCAACCCAGTCTCGGCTAGGGGGCATAAATACATCATTGTCGCTATTGACTATTTTATGAAATGGGCAGAGGCAATGCCTACTTTCAAAGGCAACGGGGAAACAACAGCTTTCTTTATTTTCAATCAAATTATTGCAAGGTTTGGTATTCCCAAAGTGATTGTTACTGACCATGGCAGTCATTTTCAAAATAACATGATGACGAAACTGAATACAATGCTCATATTTCGACAAGAACACTCTTCTCCATACTATTCGCAAGAAAATGGTCAGGTTGAGGCTGTAAACAAAACTTTGAAAACTATCCTTAAACGGACAATTAATGCAGCCCGTTCTAATTGGCACATCATGTTATATCCTACTCTTTGGGCCTACTGAACTAACATTAAGACTACCATGGGTTATTCACCCTTCCAACTCGTTCACGGGGTGGAAGCAGTTACTCCGATTGAATGAGAAATCCCGTCCTTGCAGATATCCATTCATGTGTTACCTGATACGACTGAGCTTGAAGAACGTCTAGTACATCTAGAACACCTTGATGAGCAATGTAGAGATGTGTTGACTGCCAATCAGGCTCATAAAAATAGGGTTAAATATCAATATGATAAAACGGTCAAACCTAGGGTTTTCTCTGAAGGGGAACTTGTCTTGCTTTGGGACCAAGATAAAGAACCCTTGGGGGCAGGAAAATTCAAGGCTATGTGGTTAGGACCCTATGTCATGTTGAAAGTATTGAGTAAAGGCACATATGAATTAGTGGATTATGATGGGAATAAGCTGCCTGAGCCTAGAAATGGGCTCTACCTGAAGAAGTACTATGCTTAGGCTTAGCACTTTTTCTTGTATTTTTATGTATTTTATGTACAATAGGTTGTCAGTTTTGTTTTTTATATTATCTGTTGGTTGTTGCAGATGTCTTCCGAAATGTATGTATGTTTCGCTGATGGCACCAGTCGTCACACTTGTAACATAGCTTCGGCAGCATGGGTTATCTATTCTCCCACAGGACAGCTTGTTGCCGCTGGTGGCGCTTGTTTAGGTCCTGCTTCTAATAATGTTGCTAAGTATAGGGCTGTAATTGAGCTCCTATGGGATGCTTTGTCATGTGGCATCACCTAGCTTGAGGTCCGTTTGGATTCTCAGTTGGTAGTTTCCCAGCTCAATCGAGCTTATCAGGTACAAAATCCTACCTTGTTACGTCAGTTCATGCAAATTTGTTTATTGGAAAGACATTTTGAAGTTATTACTTTCAATCATATTCCACGTAACCAAAATTCATTGACTGATGCATATGCTAATTATATTTTGAATTGGAATCTCACACACATTTCATAAAATATACAACAAACATGTAAAGAACACTTGTAAATAAGCCGATAACCAAAAATATATATATATATGTAAAATATCTGTCTGTAGATAGATCGAGTCTGATCCGTAGATCCCGTCATATACAAAATATACAAAATGTGGATCATCATCCATCAAAATGCCCTAGAACTAAGCCTGGCCACCCTGGCCACTGGGACCTCCTTAGTCCCCATGATCTTTAGGCACCCTGGCTTCCTCAGACTCCTCATCCTCGGCAGCCTCTACCGCATCTCTGTATACAAGTACTGCTTTAGCTACTCGCCTGAACAGATGTAGCCAAATCGGTGGAACCCCTACTACAAAATCCTGCATGGCTGTAGGTATATGCTCAATCTGTATCGTAGGTACTCGCTGGGTCAGCCTGGCCAGCTTCCCCTCTAGTACTCAAACCAATCCTGGGTCTCCTCCTACAAACGGACGCACGAACATACGCGGGTGCCCTTCAGGGAGGACTGGTCCAATATCTACATTTTGAAGCATGAATAGGATTAAGACTTGTACATATGTATATTTTCTATCATTTGAAAATTCATAAAAATTTGAAAATGATAAAAAATTAAAAAATCACTTACCCATCTCGCCCCATATTCCTCCTGGAGGGAGGACAAGGTCGGGGTCACCTCGGAAATCCATCCCAGCATATGGAAACTGCTCCAACACCGACAGCTGTCGTTCCCACCATATATAAAAGTCATCATCGTAGACGCTATGTACTATGTCTCCTCCTCCTTGACGGAGGAAGATGTCTCCCCACTGGCTCAGCCTCGGCTGACGTGGATGTCTGACCTGTAGTGGTATCGCAGGGCTCATAGCTGGTAATCTCTCAAAGAAGAATGCTACTAGTATGCTAGCATAGCCAAACATTTTGCGTCTTCCTCTCCTGCAGTCGGATAGTTGCCTCTTCATGATGGGGAGTACTCCCGAGCACCAATCATAGAGATCACCTCTCAAGCAATCAACTGCCACCCTCATTTGATTCTCGGTGGCCATATGTAACCCTGATGATCCTGAAAGTCTCATAATAGTACTAGCTAGTACCTGGAGTGTGAAGTCCTGGATGTCTGCAATAATAACACTGCTTCCCTTCTTTTGCGTACCCAGTGTACAGAACATGTCAACATAGTTTTGGACACTCAAGGGGTCCCCGCCCCTACCAGTGCCCTCCGAATTCACCGGTGCCCCCCGTTGTGACAACCCGGTTATGAAATATATATCTTCCACGGTAAGCTCTAAGGTCTCACCTTGAATATTGAACATCCCCATGTCATGATCCCGATAATTGACATGATCCCAGTAATTGACCATGAATTCCAGTAATCGGACATTTGCCCGCATGGGCAATGTACAAAAGAACTTCAGCAGCCCACAAGTCGTCAATGCTTGTATTGTGGGCGCACTTTGGAGCACCGCATGATCCATTATTTCATGCTCTCTTTCCCTCCACTCCAGCACCATATTTTTCTTGGCAAATACACATAATTTGGTTCAGTATTTCATCATAAAAAATTCAAAATTTTGCATAATTTTTGAAGTTTGCCCTATAGCGCAGCATTCACGACTGTCTACTTAGACAAGTCGCGAGTCGTTCACGACTCTCCTATTCAACAACCCGTGAGTGAAACGTGTATTTGCGACTTTTACTCTTAGCAACCCGCGAATGCACTTTGCGATAATTTAGGATGATGTAAATTGACCATTAAAATTAATATTTGTTCGGATCAAATTGACAAGTTCAGGGTGTAGAATTACCTGAAGCTGATGGATTCCAATTCTGATGGTCCAATTGTCCACGGTGATCGATAAAAGGTAGAGGGTAAACTTTCCTTTTTTGGTTCAAAAAGTTCAAATGGTGAGAAATGTTTTCATTTTCAAACTATTTATAGAAATAATATTTCGTAAAGTGGGTCTTTTTATATAGTTTGAAATGTCAATTAACTAATATCACCCTCTTTGTGCCTTGGAACAGGTTTACCAACTTTTACAAAGTGTTGATGCTTCTATAGGGTGGTTTTGCTATCTCCAACACATGTTGGCATCTTATCACTCCACATTAACCTTAGTATTCAACGTTTTTGCCACGGACTATGGTATTCTAAGCCATTAGTCCCTTGTCGCTACCATTGTTCTTCCATGGCTAGGGTCCTTATTTCATGAGTATCATCTTTATATGCCCTTGTCATCCTTTGGTACTCATACCGTCACTGTTTCAGGCCCAGGGGTTTCCTCATAGCTATTTTTCATGCCAAATAGAGCTTCTTCTGAATCACTTTTTACAAGCTATCCCTTTATAGGACTCCCTGACCTTATGGAGTTTCTTTAGGCCCAGGTCTGACTCCTTCAAAACAAACTTGACTGCCGAGTAATCTTGTCCGTTCAAGCTCGTTAAGAATATGTGAACGAGCATCTGAATTGGTGGTAGGTTATCTCTTTCTCAGACCATGCGGAATAATACGAGTGTGAGGACCCTGCAGCAAATAATTAATCAAAATACAAGATATAGCAGCAGAACTCAAAATCACTTTTATATTAATCGCAGGCCACTTCGAGGGGGAAAACTCCTTTGAGCAAGCTCAATACAAAATAACTTCACGGTTCCTTGCTTGGCCTCAACACACACTTATATACTAAAAATAGGTGCCAATACTATGGGTCAAAACCATGGGCCAATATAAACTATGGATCAACAAATACTACAGGCGGCTTATAAAGCATATACGCCCAACAAAAATAACACAAACTATGGATCAAAAATTAATATGGGACGACTTACAAAGCATATGCGTCCAACAACAATATACTAACACGGTAAAGAGAAGGATTGACATGGGTTCCTAACATCCCCCCCCCTTAGAAAAAGCTTTGTCCTCGAAGCTTTAGATGTGGAAATTGTCGCTGAATCTGAAGGAGTGGTTCCCACGTAGCATCCTCGGGCTGCATTCCGCGCCATTGAATTAAGACCTCTGTGATAGAGCGAGAGCGAAGTTGACGAGTGCGCTTATTGAGGACAGCCTCCGGCTTCAAAAAGATGGATCCTTCATTATCCAGTTATGGTAAAATAGTTTGGCCTTTGATGTTGGTGACAAGAACTTTCTTCAGACAAGAGACATGAAATACTAGATGAATGTGGGAAGAAGGTGGAAGTTCCAATTTATAAGCAACAGACCCAATCTCCTGAAGAATGTAATGCCCCGGTTTTGACCACGTTACATTAGATGTATATGATGTATGTATTGTAATGATCATGGTGTGGAGCTAAAGGCCAAGGCCCCGCCATTGATCGGTAATGCTATGTTTTGGATTTAAATTTGTCACCGACGGTATATCGGGGCATGCGGCACATATTAAGTTTCAGCATCATGTAAATATGCATCTATAATAAAAATAAACACAACCAGCTACGATCGCGGCAACCAAATCGAATGGGGCATGATTTTATAAGGATAAGGGGGGGGGTGAAATATTTAACCTATGGACCAATGGGGAAAAGCCAAATATCTATGAGAAGACCCATCAAGCTGTCAACTACCTTTCTTGTCTTTTCTCCAATCATTTATTTCTGCCAGAATGTGGTTGAGTTAGTTATTGCATGGAATGGGAAGAGTATGGGAAAAGAAATTCGAATTGGGCAGAGACCCATTTTTGAAAATCGTGTTCTGACTTCCTTGGCAACAAAAATGCCCAAAATCGTATGCCATTCTGCTATGCATTCACGTTTTTCAGTTTCCTCACGTTTTGGGAGCAGCTAGAGTTTTTCCTGTGTTATTCATTCCATGTTTTTGGTTGCTGGCTTCATTTTTTCCCATGGATGGGAGGTCGTTTTTGTAGTGCTGGGGAATGGGTTGTCTTCCTCACGTTTTTTTTGGAGCTGCTGGTGCATTTTCCATTCACGTTTTTGTGATTTCATGTGTTTTTACCATGGCTGTGAAGAGCCATTCACGTTTTGGGCTGTCTCACTGACTATTGGTCTCATGCATAGACTATTTGGGGCGTTTTCCCCTACTGTGAGTTAGTTTCCCTGATAAGCTTCAGGACTGTGTGTTTTCCCCCATGTTGTGAGCCATTTTTGCTGTTACGTATGCGGCTGTGTAATTCGTTTTTATTGTTCAAGCTGTGTTAGCTAAATTGATTGCCTGAGTGCAATTGTTGGTCTTTGGACTGTGTGAGGAGTAAGGGTGTTGGCTTGGTTGCTTGATAAACCTGGTGCTAGAAACCACACAGACAGAGCTAGAGGGCTGGCCTTCTTCTCCATCACCCCTGAATAGCACTGGAAGGGAATGCAGGGCCTGAGGGACTGTGTAGCAGAGAAGGGACTGATTCCTTGTGTTGGGTGTGGATGGGTGTCTTAGAGGTCAGGCTAGTTCTGGTGTAGGTGTTCTTGGCTCTGTAATGAGCCCACCAGCTTGGCAAATTTCCTTCTCTAGCTCCGTAATGGCCTGATAAACCCAACTTAGTTGGCTTGGCTGTGTTTTGGTTACCTTTGGCTATGTGTCATCCTGCTAGTTCCCTTATTCCTTGGAGAATCATGCCCAGCTCGGGGGTGGCAGCGTTGCTGAGAGATTAAGCAGCACGCTGGCCTATGGTTGGGTGGAACGTTGCAGCAATGTAGCTGGTTGTGGAGCAAAGCGTTCATAAGATAAGTGATCTTGTGTATTTTACCTCTGCAATTTCCATATTTACTGTTAATTAAAATGAAATGAGCATGTTGTATGAATCCTGTAGAAATGATGATGTTTCCGCTGTGTATGATAAACCATTGTATATGTGCATGTTTTTGCTTCAATGCATTCTACTTCAGCATTCCGTTTTACCATTTTACTTCCTGTACATGTTCATGAGGCTATTAGTATGCTTGGTTAATGCCATGGATCGCGTCCTCCTTGCCGGTCGGAGGCATGGGGACGTGACAAAATGGTATCAGAGCCCATGTTGCAGCAATGGGCCTCTATGGGCCATGAAAGTGCAGGGACATATGCAAAACTTCTTCTTGCCCAGCAGAAATTAGACTGGAAACTTCAAGAAAATCGCCCAAGTGCTTGAACCGTTGCGGAAGGATTGGAGAAGTGGACTTCCGCTGTTGCGAAAGGGTGGGAGAAGTCCCTCGTCCACCATTGCAGAAGGGTTCTCAAAATGTAACTTTCGTCATTTCGGGCGGCAAAGCGATCCCGCAGCTGATCGTAAAGACCTCCGATCGCCGACACGTTAAGGGAAAAAAGCCACGAAATTGGTCTAAGTATCGGAGAAATTGAAAAGGAAAGTGGCCCGACGTCCGACCGTTGCGGAAAGGTTCACGGAGTTAACCTCCGCATTGTGGGCGAGACAACGATATTTCCATTCGCCGTTGCGGCCGTCGAAGCAATCTCACACCCGACTCGAGATCCGTCCGATCGCCGACGCCGCAGAAAAAAAATTTCAAAAAATTTGACTAAGTATGGAACGGTCGGGCCATTGAAGGAAGTTTCCGTCCGCCGTTGCGGGCGAACTGATGAAGTTTCTGCCCGCCATTGTGGAAGCTGAAGACATCCGACGTCCGATGTGAGAGTCAGCTGACGCCCGACGTCGGAAGGATTGGAGCTTCTGGGGAGCCGCCGTTGCGGAAGGTTGGAGCTTCCGGGGAGCCGATTCAGTGGAAGATTCAGAGCTTTCAAGCGTCCGCCGTTGCAGAAGCTGGAGGCATTTGCCAGCCGATTAAGAAGACTGCCGACGCCGCAAGAGAAAGTGCACCGATCGGAAGAAGAAAGGGAGGGAGCGTCCGACGTTGCGAAAGGCTGGAACTTCCAGGGGAGCCGCCGTTGCGGCTACTTAAGATGAATAAACCACTCGATCAGAGAGTCAGCCGACAACCGATCAAAGAGTCAGCCGACACCCGATTTACACAGGAAAATTTGAGTTTTCCACGAGATTTTTCCAGCAGATTTTAACTGTTTTCCAGTGGGATTTTTGACTGTTTTTCAGGGGAATTTTAGGGTTGAAAATAAGAGAAATTGGCAGCGATCTTATGCGCCAGATTGCGCGAAAATCAACAATTTACAAAAAAAAAAAAAAACGAGGGTGCTGCCCTCGACCCGCCCTGCAATGGCGAAGCCACAAGGGGGCAAGCCCCCTTGACCCCCGTCGTCCCCCTCAGACAGTCATTCCTTGAGGAAGAAAATTTTGTGTGTTTGGGCATTTGTAATTTTATGATTATTCCAGGAAGAAGGTAAGTAATGATGTTTTATATAAATATTATGCATCTAACAATTGTGTTGTCATTAACACGTTTGCAGAATTATAGTCACCTTCGAGGGCAGTATTCCAAGTAAGTGCAGTTTGGGAAGTAAGAGGTGGTTCAGTATGAGAACCCATGATGGGTATGATGCTCGGGATTCTGATGAGCATGCCCGAGATGCCATGGGAGAGAATGTTCGCAATAGAAATGACGACATAGAGTCTAATGGAAGGAGATTCCAAGAGACCCTGTCAGATGTTGCAGCTACTATGAGAAGCTTGATTAAAGCCCAGGAAGAGCAGCATCAGCTGAATGCTGCAATGTTGCAGAGTTTGACAGACTTGCATAAGAAGATAGACTCTGGACAAGGTACAGCAAGACCAGAAGGCACTAAGAGCAGTACTAGGAGAAGAAGAAGGACTCCTAGTGGATCATCCGACTCCGAAGAATCCGGTGGGGATTCAAGCTTTTCTTCTCATAAAAGAAAAAGAAAGAGACACCATAGGGATCGCACTCGAGATGAATTCAAGAAAGCTAAACCTCCTACATTTGATGGTGAGATAAAGACTGGACAAGAGGCTGAAGCTTGGCTTCTTGGTATTAAGAAGTACTTTCAA
>LPNX010144425.1:0-67732 GCA_001517045.1 Pseudotsuga menziesii | reverse complement strand
GCTGGAATATTCCACTTAGAGAATTTGGAATTTGTCATCTTTTCATCGTATTCCTTCGGTTTAGCATTCTGAGACAAAATCCTATCATTGCTAAAACATATATTAACAAATCAAGCATGCTCTTTGGTGGTCATTAATCATAATATCGAGTAGCTTAACTGGTGTTGGAAGCCTGGTAAACTGAGTTGTCGCTTAATCAAGATTGTCTAAGGCAGACACTAGCCCCCATATAATGCTTTTTATAGCACCTGTCAATGCAATAACTCCAATCCATGATCCACAATAAGGCTTACATGCATCTAAAACCTTTTTCCCATTGCTCATCCCTTCAAAATTGCCTGTTAAGGTGCTAATTAACTGATTTGAACAAATATTGGTCTCAAAGTTGCTTTGTTTTAAATAACAAACTGTATTTCCTGCTTCAAGACTCAAAGTCTTTCCTAGAGCTTCAATTAGTGTTTGAACATCCATGTGCTCTTTTTTTTTTGGAAATGGGATCTGTGTTGGAGTTTTGAGGAGTATTACTGGATTTGACAACCCTGCATGTATCTGAAGTGCATTGAACATCACAAATTAGAGATCTTGCAGCTATATTAAAGAAATCTTCACATATTAACATAAGTGTCCTAGAAGTATGATCAAGTATGGAAAATATAAGATGTTTTCCAGGATTGACATTCCCTGTCAAGTCATCTTTCAAGAAAGGCTTCCACAGAGCACACTCAGAAAAGCATTGAGCAACAACCTCTATAGACCTAAGTAGCCACAGGAAAGAAGAGGATCTTTCAAAAAGTATGGGCAATAAAGATCTTCTAACTTGAAATTCACCCTCATTGTATGAAAACAAGATTGATTTCAGTGCTCTCCGACATGCCAAAAGTAAATCAAGGAATTCTATTGGATGACAGATACCAACACATTTCTGTATTGCCAGAGGGTCATGGCATGACACTTGTTTAACCTTGAGGAAAGTGATCACCAGAAACCTAGCAATATAGAAGGAAATAAAATTAGAAAGTTACATTAATTATTAGAAAACCCAAATCTACATTTGATTGAAAAGATACATGATTTACAAGTAAATAGCCGAGAGACCAGGATCATGGCATGACACTTGTTTAACCTTGAGGAAAGTGATCACCAGAAACCTAGCAATATAGAAGGAAATAAAATTAGAAAGTTACATTAATTATTAGAAAACCCAAATCTGCATTTTATTGAAAAGATACATGATTTACAAGTAAATAGTCGAGAGACCATAAATTTAGAAAGTCGAATCAAATTCACAATTCATATCATCATGGTACACAGACTATTTGGAACATATCATCATGGTACACTATGTACAATCGTAAGGACATGGTTGTATAGGCATACATCAGTTCTTGGATTTCTGTGCAGGTTTAATTTCTATTCAACAGGCTTTAAACCTCAGGTTTGGGCTGTCTTTGTTTACTGTGCAGCTGCTATTTTTTATAAGCAGCAGAGATTTCCTTGTGAGCTTTGATTAAGCCAATGGTAAGTTGATTTGAAGGAAAAATTCTTGTGTATTTGTGTAATGGTTTCTTTTTAAATTTACTCTGGAAAAAAACTGTAATTTATTAATTTATATTACTTAAAAAGAGTATCAAAACTACATATTGTCCATACATACTAGAGGCATGTATTCTAAAACTGATGTCCATATCTAGCTTAAATAGGCTTGATGTGTAATAGTTTTATGCGCCTGCTGTGTACTTTCCAACTATTTTTCTGATTGTTTCTATGTGAAGAAGTTGAATTTCTGCAATTACTTGAGTCTTGTTTAGTTGAGAACACAAGGACAACAATCACATAGGGTTTGGAATTTTCCTCCCAGTAACTAACTTGTTAAAGAGCAATTGGTTCAGTTTCCATATGGGGACAAAGGGTCTAAAATATGACAGTAACGAAGTCATCCTGTACTCTTTCAAAATGACTATCAGAGCCTTTCCTCCCAGAGTAGGAGAAGAACAATTTACTCACTGAAAAAGTTTTAGAAGAAAGCCACAGATGACCAGTGATGGCCTGTGATGTTCTTTGTTCTCAGGATATTATGTTGGAATACTGAACACTACCAAAAAAATGAGGGTCACTCTGTCTCTTTTTAGTAACTTTTAAGAGGAGATAGGATTAAAGGGGGTCTCTCCTTATCAAACAGTAGAAATAATTCAAATCTAGGAGAGAGTAAACAAGCAAAAGAAGCTAGCAATCAGGGAGGATGGTAAACAAGAGATGGGACACTAGTTGTGGGATTCTACAAGAATGTGTCTTCATCTGGATTGGTTAGTTGTCTCTGTGTGTAGATGTGAAGGATTGCATCTTTATATTAAGTTTAAATGATGATATCACGATAATCAGGGTCATGATATTCATTTATGCTTTGCATTGGAAAAGCATTGAAATTTTGTATTTAATAAAAAACAAATCACTGCATTGATTTGCTTAGTGTACTAGCATAACCACTTAACTTGTGGCTGGTGAACACCAATAGGTCACATGTTAAGTGTCACGAATAAGTTATCGGTTACTTGTTTTTTCTTTCTTCTAGTTAAATGAGTTTTCTGTTAGAAACAACCCATTATCCACGCATTAGCTAAGAGTGCATCAGCTACCAGTTAGCTATCTCTGGAAAATAACTTTTGTGCTTAAGCAGGACCATAAGCTCAGTGCTGTAGGTATTCTTAGGTTTAAATCTAGGCTCCAATACATTCCTGGGGTTTGACAGTTAAAACCTATTTGTGTCCTTCCTAGAATGTGCTTTTAGATTCCAGGTATTGGCTACATTTGTTATTCTATTAAATGAGCATTTAACACCTGTCCTTGTAAGTATTCTTCTATTGGCTTTTTTTCCTTTAGAAGACTAATATCATGCCAAATTCTAAATTGGATATCAATCTTGCAATGGTTATGTTACAAAGTGTATTGTGGTTGTAGGATTCCTTTGAACTAAAATGTCAGTGTGGCTGACTATGAAAAATTTAAACTTGCACTGCTATTAAGCTGAAGTACATGGTCTGTTTGTTTGTCATAATTTTCTGACATGTAGAAATCTAGAGAACTGCTTTGTAACAATTGATAGAATGGCCATTGACCTATTATAATTTGTGATTTTAATTGTGAATGCTACAAGATTCAAGGGATTATCAACTTTTATCTTGAATAAACTTTATATCCTGAATACAATTCAGAGATACATTTTGATTTCATCATTTTTATGTGAGTTTTGAATTTTCCTATCTGCTTTTACATTTTAATGGCCATGCATGAATTGATCTTGTAATGCAGACAGGTTTAAGTTTAACTGTCTAAATCTTAAAAAATTTCAAGCATGTTTACATAATTGGCTTCATATTTCATTACAGTACAAGAAGAGTTTGCTTTGACAGTGCCCTAGTTTTACTCAGATGATTGAAATTCTATGCTTATCTGATAATGTCTATAAAATCTGCTGACCCCCCAGGCACAAGAGAATGCAAAGATGCACTATGCAAATTCCTAAATTCAGTGATGCTAATGATGTGTCTGGAGGGATTTTGGAGAAGTTCCCAAAGCGCCTGAATGCAGTTCCTCCTAGAGTTCTCAGTGGTTCATTATCAGGTGTTACTGCTGAGACATATAATGCTGATACACAGTTGTGGAGAAAGCACGTGAAAGGCTACAAAATAATGAACAAATATATTGGGGAGAGTAGATATCGCAATGTTATGGACATGAATACAGGTCTTGGTGGCTTTGCAACAGCACTTACATCCGACAAAGTTTGGGTTATGAATGTTGTCCCAACCATTGCAAAAACGAATACACTTGGTGTGATATATGAAAGAGGCCTTATTGGAATTTATCATGACTGGTATGGTTACCCTTCATTTCTCTTTTAATTTTTCCAAGGCTTTAATTTCTGTTATAGAAATATAACCTATAGTTGGAGGACCACAATTCACAACAATATACATGCTTAGGTAGAAGACTAGGTTTCCACTCTCATCCCATTCTGGGAAAATGATTATAGGATGAAACTGCATCTAATATGTAGTATAACATGTAAAAACTCTAGTTTTTGTATCCTTATACCTTTTTAATGGCCCTAGTGAAGCATAGTAGATTGACAGACAAGATGCTCACCCAATTGAAATCATGCCATGTGTCTACTACACGATGCGCCAATAGATTCCATTCTATTTTAAAATGAGAGGATCCCTCCTCACCATATAACATAAAAATCATGGTTTTCATAAACCGATATGGGTATCTCAAGTATTGTGTAGAATACATCCAATTATTCTTTTCTAAGAAGGCCTTATATTCAGTCCACCAATCTTTCAATTTTTTTACTTGATTGAATTCCTTGGCTTTGTACTCATCCAGAAATGTTTTGTTCAATAGCACTTGAATTTTCTTCAGCTTGAACATTATTTTGAATGAATAGGGTTGTAAATAAGCTATGGAAACCCTACCTTCACTTATGACTAATCTCATTCCAAGATTAATGTGTCTGAATATCGATTTGACAACATTGTTATATGGTAATATTATTGGTTTGGCGGCAAACAAGTAAAAAATGTTCTTTCAAATATTTCAAAAAACCTCTAAGTCATCATGGTCCTTATGGAAGTCTTCATTGATGAACATTCTATACATGTATTTGGGCACTCAAGGTCATCTTGGAATCCAATTAAATGATTTGTATCCGTGAGCAACATTGGATCTACATCTTTCCAAGCATTGGGACTTTCTTCAACTGCCCATTTTAAGGTAGCTTCCCTATTCCTTGTGCGTTTGACATTTTAAATAATAAATATCCTACAATAAAAAATGAAAAATACAAATATTAAATCTTGTAGACATAATTATGTCAATAGGTGAGTTATGAACATAAATCAAGTCTACCTCAAGTTTCGAGCTAAAACAAATGGACTTTGAGAAACAAGATAGCAGGTGAACAAACTTGTCTTCTCTAGAAAGTTTACAAAGGATAATGGTGAATATTAATTGTGAAATACCTCCCTGAGCTGGTTAAGATTATTAATGACAACTATATATATGCACGGGTGGCAAAGTTTGGTGATAAGTCCTGTATTTTGTTTTTGCAATGATTTATGGAGTTTGAGGATATGCCCTTATCTGAAATCCTTATGGCATGCTTAGGTGGCAAGTTGGGGTGCATAAATTTTGAAGAGAAATGTTTTGACCATGTCATTTGCACCAAGGGATTCACATGAAGCCCAAGTGCATTTTTCTTTGGAGCGAGGCGTGCCTGCTGTGATTGGTGTAATGGGGACACAACAGCTTCCTTACCCTTCCCATAGTAGGGATCAAAACGTCGAGATTTGCGAAATCATCCAACGCAGCTCCTTGTTATTTACAATTCTCCACTGCGTAAATGACTACTTTCATAAATACTAGTTACTGGTAAGTTGTAATAGTAAAATTATGTAGTTTGTAGATTGATATCTATCATAAATTTGTTTGAATATCATCATTGTCAAACAATAACAACTTCTTAAAGGGTGCTAGCTCAATGGTAGAGCGCCTGCCTAATTATAGGCAGGAGGTTGGTGGTTCGATTCCTCCGTTCCCTATCATAAATTTGTGACTACCAAAATGACTAAATTCACATATATACGACTATTAGTAGCTAATTTCTCATATCTTAGTTGTATTTAGCTTAGTCATTAATATGTTAACATCTAGTAGTTTATTTAGTCGTATATTTGGTCATTAATGGTTTCAATTAGTGACTAAATCAACGACTAAATAAATGATTAACTCAGTGACTAAATCAATGACTAAATCTGTGACTAAATCAATGACTAAATCATTAACTATCAATGACTAAAACAATGACTAAATCATTGACTATCAATGACTAAAGCATTGTCTATCAATGACTAAATCATTGTTTATCAATGACCAAATCAATAACTAAATCAATGACTAAATTAGTGACTACTAAGTCAAGCTATTAATGGCTAGTGAAATATGACTAGCTATAATATAGTGGTAATTTGCTACTATTAGTCACCGACTAAAAAATAGTCATTTATAGCTTGATTTTAGTCATTTTTTTAGTCATTAATTTCTCATTTTCTACTAGTGTTTATTAAAAATAAAATATTCAAAATTATATTCCACTTCTTTTGACTCTTCTGAGTCATCAGTTCCTACTTAGCATTAAATTTAACATAATGTCTTAGAAAATAAAATTAAAAAAAATTAACATTATTTTAAAAAATTGGGGTATGTGACATACACACCCCCTTAAAATGTAACATCGTCCTCGATGTTACTTATTATTCATCCTATGTAGTCCCCTGGAATAGATTTGGGTATGCTTCCCACATCTTACTTTCCAGTTCCCAGGTGGCTTCTTCAGGACTAAGGTGCTTCCATTGCACCTTCACCTGTCCAATGGTGCAGTTCCGTAGTGTAATTTCCCTCCTACCGAGGATACAGTCCGGTTCCACTAGAATTTCTCCTTCTATTTCCACCTATACAACATTCCAATCAAACACATGAGTAGCATCATGAGCATACTTTTTCAAAACAGAGATATGAAAAACATTATGTACTTTCAAGTTAGGTGGTAATGCTAGCTAGTATGCAACTTGACCAATCCTAGATAAAATTTCGAATTGACCACAGTAACGTGGTGCTAGTTTTGCACAACTCCCCAGTCTTAGAGAGATTTTATTTGGCCTTACATTTATAAACACATTCTCACCCACTTGGAACTCCTTGGGAGTTCTTTTCAAGTCTTCTTGTCTCTTTTTCCAATCCTGTGCCACCTTCAAATTTTCCTGCACTTGTTTCACAATTTCCTCCATTTCCTTCAATAATTCTGGTCCTAATGGCAATCTATCTACTGGATTATTCCAATAGATAGGAGTGTTGCATTTACGTCCATAAAAAATTTCAAATGGACTAAATTTAGCTGATGACTGATAGTTATTATTATATGCAAACTCTGCTAGATGTAAGTAGTCTTCCCACTTACGTGGTTGATCTTTAACATACATCCTTAATAAATCCTCCAACACCTAATTAACTCTTTTCGTCTGTCCATCTGTTTGAGGATGGAAGGAGGTACTGAAATTCAATGTTGTATTTAATCCTTTAAACAAGGAATTCCAAAAATTTCCTGTGAATTTAGGATCCCTGTCTGAAATTATAACCTTCGGTACTCCATGTAACCGAAAAATTTGCTTTAAGAAGATATCAGCTATATTGGCAGCCTTGTAAGTAGTTTTAATAGGAATGAAATGTGCTACCTTGCTTAACTTGTCAACCACCACCATAATAGAGTCATTTTGATTCTCATTTCTGGGCAGTCCAATAATAAAATCTAAGCTAATCACTTCCCAATTCCAGCTAGGAATAGGTAAAGGTTGTAGCAAACCAGCTGGATGTTGATGTTCGGTTTTCACCTGTTGATAGTCTAAACACCTAGTAATGTATCCAGCTACCTCAAATTTCATGTTTGGCCAAAAATATTCTTTTCTTAGCATCGTTATAGTCTTTTGATAACCTAGGTGTCCTGAATATGGTGTTTTATGGACTTCATCCAGAATTAAAAACTTAACCTTGGGCACATTAGGCACATACAGTTTATCTTTAAATAATAAAAATCCATTTTCATTTAAACTATAACCTTTTATTAAGCTTTCTGTAGGTTCTTCTTTAGCTGTAATTTGCAATTTCTGATAAATTTCATCTTTTTTTACCCCTTATTTAAGCTGTTCATTTAAATCAAAAGCATAAGTGTTGATTGCTGCTGTAAAGTTCAATTTTGCGTTTCTGCTTAATACATCAACCACCTTATTTTCCTTACCCTTTATGTGCTGGATTTCAAAATCATATTCACTCAAGAAGGCTAACCACCTTGCTTGTCTAGCGTTTAAATTAGGCTGATCTAAAAGATATTTCAGTCCTTTATTATCAGTCATTAGAATAACTTTTATGCCTATTAAATGATGTCGCCACATTTTTAAGGCGTGTATAATAGCCGCAAGTTCTAGATCATAAGTTGCGAAATTCTTTTCATGAATTTTTAACTTCCTAGACTCATAGGCAATGGCATGCCTGTCTTGAGTTAGAACACCACCTAAGCCATCATTACAAGCATCTGTGCATACTATGAAGTCCTTATTAGGATCTTCTATTCTTAGAATAGGTGCACTAGTCAATAAGGTTTTTAATTTCTTAAAACTTTCTTCACACTTTGAGTTCCAATCAAATTTCTTGCCTTTCTTTTGTAAGGAAGTGATCGGATTTGCTATTTTTGAAAAGCCTTCAATGAATCTCCGGTAATAACCGGTAATTCCCATGAATGACCTAACATCCGTTACATCTTTAGGAACCGGCCAATCTTCGATTTCCTGAATCTTTTCAGGATCGAATGAAATTCCTTCCTTAGTCACTACATGACCTAAGTACTGGATTTCATCCTTAAAGAAGTTACACTTGCTAAACTTCGTGAAGAGTTGTTGTTCTCGCAACTCTTGTAAAACTATCTTTAGGTGTTCTTTATGTTCTTCTCCCATTTTAGTGTAAATTAAGATGTCTTTGAGAAACACGACCACAAATTTGTCTAAGTACTTATGCATTATATTATTAATTAAGCACATAAAGACAGCTATGGCGTTAGTAAGCCCGAATGGCATTACGACAAACTCATAGTGTCCATACCTTGTTCTAAAGGCTGTCTTAGAGATATCTTCATCCTTAATTCTTACTTGATGATATCCTGACCTCAAGTCTATCTTTGAGAACACCATGGCTCCACGTAGTTGATCGAACAGATCATCTATGCGGGGCAACGGATATCTGCTTTTAATAGTCATCTTGTTTAGCTCACGATAGTCTATGCATAATCACATAGTTCCGATTTTATTTTTAACAAAGATGACCAGTGCTCCCCAAGGAAACACACTAGGTCGAATGTACTTCTTATCTATTAATTCTTTTAGTTGTGATTTTAGCTCATTAAGTTCTAAAATGTTCATTCGATAAGGATCTTTTGAGCTAGGCATTGCACCCGGTACCAGCTCAATGGTGAAATCCAATTCCCTCTTTGGAGGTAATCCTCGAATTTTCTCTGGGAATATGTCAGTGTATTCTTTTAAAACATGAATATCTTCTATTTTCAACATATCTATTTTAGTTTTACCTTCCTCATCTGTAATAGTTACTGCATAGGATTTACTGCATATGTGAGCTCTTGAATGAAGCAGGTATATCTCACCGAGGATAGGCTTAAGACTCCTATACACAACAAGCGGAGGTTCATAACCAATTATAGTTTCCCTCAGCTTCAATGCATACAGGGATTGTGATGTTTGACCCCTACCTAGCTAGGACACCTGCAGAATAACCTCTGCGAAGTACCCCCTCGATAACCTAGGAAAGGAAACTAAGGTCACCTCAATATAATCAATGCTCAGGCAGACAATTGCAGGCAAGATTAACCGTATGGGAAGCGTAGCAAAGCCCAAAAACTCTTGAAAGAGACCCCAGATATGAATACAATCCTGAAAATATCTCTGGTGCTACTCAGTTATTACCAAGGGTCATCCCAATCAATAACTTCTCACACTGCCTCATCCTTAACTCCCTTGTAAGAGGAGGATCCTGAGAAACACTAATTATGTAAAGGAATTTCACACTCTCACCTGGATAGACACATAAATGTTTTGTCTAGTGTTCTCGGAGACATTACTCACAATGAACTATTCCAAGACCCTAAAACCTAATCTTGTTGGTGCACCCTATAAAAAAAAGAGTGTAATTCATTTTATTATGCATTGATTTTAATTGGCTTATTACTCAAAAGGGAAAATGGTCGTGCAACTAATGATGTTATGACGCAACAAGAAGTAAAATGCACACCTAACAATCAATACAAATGCACTGTGTCGAATGAAAAACTGGGTATGCTACTACGTGAAGTGCAAAATTTTTCTTCAAATGAATGTGCAATCATTCCTATATGAAAATATGACTAATACTTCCCAAGCGAACCTAATGCAAGTACCATGCAAAATGCAAAATCCAACAATGCATAATGATGCAAAAGCAATTTTTTTTGGTATTTTTTGAATTAAAATGAGATAATAAATCAAAAGTATGACTCTACAACCCCCAGACTCTACAAGCACTATTAGACAGCACCTAAGCAAAGCACTAAGGTAAAAGAGACCTAATGCACTAATCCCAAAACAAAAAATAGAGAATGAAATGATAAGAGCATTTTCAAAAAAATCAAACTAAAAAGTGTCTCTGGTAAAAAACAAAGGTGTATACAGACTCCACAAGCATCCAAGAAGGCTCAACAATCATCCAAACTCAACCAGCAACACTTAATCTTCCCCAAAAAGGAAAAACTCAGGGCATACGTGACTGTGTGCAGAAAACCCGCATATATACGTAGATATCCGAGCAAAAACCGCGTGTAGACACAACTGTGAAGACAAAACTCGCATATAGGAAGAAAAAGAGATAAAAAAGAAGGTAAATAGATAATCTGAGACAAAATTTACTCCTATCAGACACTACTAGGCAAACATGCCCCTAGACGCGACTCTGAAATAGAGAAATTAGAGCAATTCAAGAACATTGAACGCTGATAAAACCCCCAAAGAAAATGACTAGGAACTCCCCAGTATGGTCACCAATTCTATTACGGAGAAAAATTCCTATGGCTTGGGGTACCAAAATAGACAAAGTAACCATAGAAATCAATCCTTTCCCATATGCAAGAGAGACAAAACATCTAACACTAAAGGATCTCAAAACATACCTTATTTCGGATGGTTGATGTAGATCCCCATTGAGATTTTCCACTCTCACTTGTATTAGCAATTTTCTCTCTCAACATTCAGCAAACAAGACAAGCATGCTATATAATGGTGTTAGACCTACTCTAGCATATATAACCAATAACATTTAAACATTTAAAAGAATCCATGGATTCAATACTCATTTAAATACACATTATTGAATAGGAAAAGATATTTCTATTAATATAAATTAGAGATTACAATAGTGACAACCTCTATCGTCACGTCTGCAAACGGGAGAAACTGAGTCCTCCACCTGGGCCTCCACCACTTCAACCCTCCATCTCTCGATAGCAAGCTCACAAGAAAATGAAATCTTGGGAAGAACATAAAGTTCTCCAAGGGACAAAGGGATGCAAACTCCAGTATAAGCTCTGACAACAATGGACTATAGTTTTCTTGCTCTTCAATTCCTCTCCCTTTAATGTATCCAAAGGGTTGCTTATATAGTGCTTCAATGGGGTAATGGAAGGTCAAATTTGAGAGATCTCAAGGCACATGGAAGTCCAAGAGACAAGTGACTTAGATCCACATCAAGGAAAACTCCAAAACTATTTGGCATTTTGCACACATCCCAATGTACGCAGGTTTGAGGGTCATATATGCATATATACACGAGAATAGGTTTAAAATTCGCGTATGGCAAATAATGCATGTTTTTAGGGATGATCTTGGAAACATTAAAGGTACAAAAATGGTCCATGGGGTCCAAAGAGTCTGCAGAGGGACAAGGAAGGCCATAAATGTGTGATCCACCATGTGTGGTAAATTCACCTGTAACAATAATTATTCTAATTCTTTATGGAGAAGATAACACTAGATCTCCTTTTCGATTTTTTTTATTAGTTGCAATTTTGGTATGTAAATTGTTATATTTATTGTACTTGTACCAACAAAGGGTGTGTTCTACTGACTAATATATTATTCAATTTATTGTCAGGAGAAGAAAATAAGATGCATTAACGATGAAATAAATATATTTAGTACTTCATATAATCTATTATTTGCAACTTATAAAATGTAGCACTTGTAGATATGATAACATATTTTGTATAATTCCTTTTCACACTTTGAAATCACCAATAATGATGTTGAACTAGTGCTTATTTTTGTTGTGGATTGACAAGTTTTCTATCCAGTGGTAGTAAAAATGTGCAAATTTTGAATTCTTTCAATGTGGTCAATTCCTAAATGTGATTGGTTGGTTAATCCAATATAAATCCATCTTAAATATGGATTCCTCTATATGTTTGATCGATCTGGTATGTTGGTTTTAGTTTTTGTTGTCACATACATACATGTCAACATCTTTGAATTTTTACTAGATTTCTTTTGAGAAGCTTTCACTTTTGGTTCTGGATGTGAAAAGTCTATACAATGAGTGAAGAATGTTTCCAAATTTCCAAAAAAAAATTGGGCAATTTGAGCAACACTTTCATGGAAAAGTATGTTTAAAATTCCTTTACCTTTATGTAAATAAAATAAATCATAAATATTAACATGGCATGCTTTTAACATTGATGATGTTGCATATTGTACTAACCTACATGCACCTCTTTCTTTTTTTCTTTAAAAATTTCTCTCCACTATAGTAGATTGCAAACTTGTTTGTAAATTATATTCACGACAATATTATGAAATTTGATTTTCCTTAATCTTTTTTAAATAAGTACAATCGAAGAATACATTGTTACTTTTGAGTTTTGAGTGATGGTAATTAGAACATAAAATTTCACTAATGAATTTTTCAATGAATCTTTTATTGTGGTTTTAAGGAAGAAATGAAATCATGTGTTGAAAGGAATCAACCCATTACCTAGTTGGAGGTCTCTCATCCATATCTTGTGACATATTCCCATCGTAAACACACAAAATCTGTTCCATGACCATGTCAAACTTTGTACCACATAAACATCCTACTCCACCCATTAAGATCCACAATTTAACACATGAAGAAATGGTGGAACATCAACAAAAATGTCTCTATTATTATTGTGATGATAAATATTTCTCACGGCATAAATGTAGGGAACATAAATGATTTATGGCCATCTATGATGACATTTCTAATGATGAAGTCACTAGGTCGATTGTAGAGGAAATCATGTCTCTTATAGAGGATGTTCCCACTTTACACCATCCTTGTGAGGAACCCCAAATATAATTTCATGCCTTGAAAGTAATTTCCTCTCCTAAGACATTGAAGTTGGTTGAATATATTAAAAATAAGAAGGTGATTGTATAAATAGAGATAAACATCACTCACAAGTGTGTTCATCATTGCATCATAGAAGAAACACACTACTATATCCATCTCGTTAACAACTTTGAAATCATGATAGCTAATGGGGGGGTCTATGAAATGTAGTGGCAAGTGTGAAAATGTGAAACTTCAAATTCTATACTTTAATTGATATTGATAGGGGGGGGGGGGGAAATTATCAAGCACAAGTTTTTCTATTTGAACAACTTTCACTTTGTAGATCATACACCTATACCAAAGAAATCAATAGCATTGAAAGACACTATGTGCAAATTATTTAGAAAGAAATGTTATATAGATAAAATATTTTATTACATGGAATCTTGGGAGAGACCAATCTCCAATAATGGTGTGAGAACCTACTCCCAAAATTTGCAAAATACAATATGAAAGGAATACCAATTCCTTTAACCAATAACTAACTTGTTTTCTACAGGAGCCAACCTGTGAGGACACCAATGCTTTGAGCAAGCCCTAACTTGCGGTTTACATGCACCAACCTGTGAGAACACCATTCCTTTGTACTTTCCCTTTCCTAGCTCCCAAGTATAGATCTAAATGTAACTCTATTATGCACTTCTTGAGTTGTTCACTGAGTTCTTGCACAAACCTAGCAATACTCCTTTATGTGCATACTTTACTTCATACCCTTCTCCACACTTTCTCCGTGTACTCTGCGATATTGCACACCTTGACAAAATACTCTACTAAATTTGTGTGACTGACCTTGTTCTCTATTTTATTTTTATTCTATGCGCTCAACTCTCAGATTCTTCTGCAATTGTGACTTCGTATATGACTTCGTATTGTTTTGTCGCATTCCACTGATCAACAAGTTGTTGATCCTATCCCAGAGTATTTATCTTCTGCACATCCACTCTTCTACTCCAAAACACATCAACTTATTGTTTATTTACAAATGTTCTAGAATTAAAACTTATTTATTAGATTCAATTTATTTATCCACAAGTATGGTGTTTTCTACATTGGTGAAACCCCTTCTTGATTTTCTAATGGTAAAGTTTACCCACATAACTATACCCATCTCTTATCCTTTTGTTATCATGTATCCTATTGTAAGGTTTGTCGTTACACAAAAAACTAGAGATTTTGATGAAAATTTGAAACCCATCACAAGGGCCTATCACCAGGTGTGGTGGTTAGTCCACATTTTTTATATTACTAGAGGTGCGGTGGTTATACCATGAGGAGGGTGTACCGATACTCCAACACCCTGCCTCCAGCGTAGCTCAGTGGAATTCAACCTGAGACCTATGCTCTGATACCATGTAAGGTTTTTCGTTACACCAAAAATTGTAGATTTTGATGAACATTTGAAACCTAGCACAACGCCCTATCACCAGGCATGGTAGTTATTCCACATTTTGTATATTCCTAGAGGTGTAGTGGTTATACCATGAGGAGGTTGTACCGATACTCCAACACCAATGCACTTTGATATATTCATTGATTGTGTGGTATTTGTGCAATAGGAACTCATCATTAATTCACATAGATGTTGATACTTATGCACATATTCCCTTTTGGACAAACATTTCTTATATACTTCTTCAAATTGGCTTCTATACTTCATGCTTCTTGTTTGAAATAAATCATAAACATCAAATGGGCATGACTATTTCCTAAAAAAATATTAACCTATGTTTGTCATTGAAACAAGAGGATTGCAATATGTTATTGGGTGTAGAGTACTGTAGACTATTAGGTCCCATTACCATGGGTTTAATGGAATTATACATTATCTTCAACATGAGGAGAATTGTTACATCCTCAAAGGTATTGAAGTCTGATATGTATATATTGTTAGTTCTCACCATATGGAAATTTCCAAGGAAGGGTGATTCAAGTACTATTTCACAATTCAATTCCATCCAAGTCCTAAAGGATGCTTCCTAGTCAATTAATCATAACTTGTAGTTGGTTGTGGACAAAAACCAACAAGTATTTAAAATAATCTAAGGACTATTACACTTATGTTGTGAGAATGATTATAACATCCCATTGATTCTAGGTAGTCAACCAAAATGTTAGGCTATAATTATGATATCATCTACAAGAAGGGTAAGGAGAACATGGTGGCCTATGCCTTAATTCCGATATGAGGAGGGATGCTTCATATTTTATTTATCTTTACCATTTCCCGATTGGATCAAGGAGGTATGCTAATAATAATGGATAATACCATTCAAATTCTCTAATATCCCAATGTCGATCCACAAACCCATACATTATACACTTGGAAATATGGTGCATTGAGTTATAAAGTAAGTGTCATTTTGGTACATAATTCAACATTAGAATAAAGAGTGTTAAATTAATTACATTCATCTCCCATGATGGTCCACTTAGGCTTTTAGAAAACACATGAACATATTAAGCATTTTTTCTTTTGGGATGGCATAAAGAATGACATACATACCTTTGTGGTAGAATGTTGCACATGCCAAAGGAGCAAGAGTGAAATAGTGAAGTTTATTAAAGCATTGCATCCTTTATTAGTTTGTATAACAATTTGAACTAACAATTACATGGATTTTATTCATCAGGGACTACCTAACTAATAAACAAAACAATCATCATGGTGTTTGTTGAACACCTTTCCAAATATGCTCACTTTTTTTCCTTACAACACACATTCAAGGCCTCGACAATTGCACAAATATTCATGGTCCATGTTTTTTAACTACATGGTATGCATCATTCAATTGTGACAAATTATGATCTTACATTCAACATCAATTTTTGGTAGGAGTTGTTGAAATTACAAGGCACCATTAAAAAATGAGCATGTCATATTATCCCTAAATAGATGGCTAGACAAAGGTGGTTAATAAGTGTCTATAAATCTATTTATATGTTTTTTCTTAGATTAACAAGCATAGTGGATTCACTAACTATCGTTTTTCCCAATGGTGTTAGAATACAACCTATTAGGGTGCTACCAAAATGTCACATTATCCAGCAATATATGGATAAAACTCCTCATCCATGGTCTTGTACTTATCATACATATCTAAGGTTCAATAGGTGGAAAACCCATGAATTACCAAGATGAAGGATAAGAGCCACCAGAAGTTGGCACTTAAATTTTATGGACCTGTTGATCCCAAGAAATTCCCAAGCACTGACAGTAGGGATTCTCCCTGTTAATCGATCCCAATTAGATCGTCCACCATTTGGTGTGGGGAATCCATTCAGTTAACGTTCTGGCTACCAGAGATTTATTTGTTTAAAAATTGTTCTATTGGTTATGTCCCAATCCACCATTTATGTTATTTTCTTTGATTAAATATGAGATGCAAGTTTCTAACCTAAATGCATGTAATCGATAAATAGAAAAATCACAAGTGATGTGCAGGTTCTTACCTCTCATCTTACCTTTCCTGCCTTATCAATTACCTTTTAAATCTAAGACTAAGCTAATCTATTCTATTCTAAATTACTATCCCCATAGGGAGAAGATTTAAAATTAGAGCAATGTACTGTGATTATTCATACTAATTTTGCAGATAGTTGTTCAATATAATATGCACATTCATAGAAGAAATAATACCACAGAAATCTCTGATGTAATAAACCATTCAGTGCTCATTTCATACACAGACATCTATGTAGAAAGAAAAATCATTCATAACCAAATAATTAATCAACATAAGTTAGAATGATCTCAAAATATATTATATGGAAGAAATAAGAAGTAATTCCGCATTATCAGTTCCAAACATTCCAAGAAAAATTATGTGCAGGCCTTTCCCAGCAAGTCAGTCCTTCTTATAAGCAGAGAATTCAGTTCTCATACAAAATAGTCCAGCCCTTCCTTTCGCTAGCAAAATTCCTCTCTATCTACTTCCTATATCTATTATATTACAATTAAAATTCATCATCTAGCAACCTTTCATTTACCCTAACCCTAGGGATACCAAAATTTGTCCTCTAGTGCTTTACATAGGGAAATCTCAAAAATTCTATAAAAGACAAAAAATTCAAGTGGGCCCTGCCTTGCTGGAAACATACACTACCCATGCGTTGGCCTCTTCTACAATAGTTTTGTACTTTATTGGCTCTAGTACCTGCACGGTCACCTCATGTGCTGACAGTTGTGTCTTTATGTGTGTCACTTCTTTTGTCACAGTTTTTATCATGTCTTTTAAGAGGTAAATGTTGACACAAGCCTTCCCAACAAAGTGGTTACTATCTTATTCATTGATAGATTCTATCTCTTTGATGTATTCTATGTCTTCTTGTAATATGTCCTGCAAATGTGCCATATGTTGGTATTTTCTTGGAAGTTTGGTGATCTTTGGAACCAACAGAATCCGACACTTTTCATGGAATTGTTGTATCTTCTTACAGAAGTCCTCACATTTTCCCATGGTTTTGGAAATATCGCTGCTAACCTCCGCGTGACTTTCCTAAAAAACACCAGGAGTGCCATTTCTGATGGTATGCCCTCTATTGTCTTTTGAGGTAGATGTTCAGGAAATTATGAACCGACTTCCATCCAAGTCAATTGGATTTTGACCTTTTATGTGACCTCCATCAGTCATTTTCTGAACTCCAGTGATTCTACCGTAATCACTCTTAGTCTTGTGATTATCAACCTGACTTTGTAGATCTCTCCTGCAAGATTCACCTGATCCTGATGTATATATTTTCAAATATTGCAAGCTTGCTCATAGAAAGGGGCGATTTCTTTCTTCTTCTCGCCAGCTACCTTTAATTGATTCTCCAAAGATTCCTTCTGCTTTACCAACTCTTCAACTTGTTGGTTTCTAGTGGAATCTCTTGACTCCAACTGAGATATTCAAAATTCAAAGTCATTTTTTTCTCCCTCCATGATTACCTACTACACATTTAGTGCATCCTTTTCCATCTCCATAATCCGGTATTCGCTAAGTATCCTATCCTTGTCGAAGAGGATGGCATTGTACTTCCTTTTAAACTCTATACCTTCTCCTCGTGTCTTAACTAGATTATCCTTGACTTTGAGAATTTTTTCTTTATTACGTTCCACATCATCCATCAACCGATATACATTGTCAGCACTAGCTTGTGCAACTTCTATGTTTACTGAGGCCATGAATTTTGGGTCCTTGTGGGTACCCTCCATTATGGTACATTTGGTGACGGTGACTACATCACCTTGCGTCCCCATATTCAACTTTTGTTTCGACCACCTTGTGATGGTCTTCCTTGATTTATAAAAAATGATAGTATCTAGGCAGACCACGATGTGTTTCTTTGACGGAGTGAATGGGGTGAGCTCGAGATCCCCAAAAAGAATATGACCATCGGCCATTGTTCCACTTGATGAGGCAGGAGGATTTTATTCCATTGGGTCATTCTTAGCTGATTCTTGTTCCAAAGTCTCCCTAATCCTATCTTCCTCCTCCTTTCTTTTGATTTCTTCTGTTGCTTCCTCGGGTTCATTTTGAGCTCTCTCTTCATTTTCTTTCCTTATTCTCTCCTCTTCTTGTTGTTTCAAGGATTCTTCTTTCCTCCTCTTGGCTCTTATTTTTAGTTTTTTCTTAATGTCTTCCTATTGCAACCTTAAGGACTCTTCTTTATGTTTCCACAACCTCATTTCTACTATAGTTCTACCATCTTTGCTCCTGCTGGCACCACTTTTCTTAGCGAAATGCTTGGTTAACTCAGTCAGATTATTATCCCTTCTAAATAATTCTTTATCTCTATTGAAGAAGTATGAGTATTTATAATGTATTTTCACTGTCGCGTAATGTTCAACAACCTTACCTCTACTATCATTTCTTTGGAAATTTTTTTCTCCAAAATGAAAAGCTTCCAGATCCTTTACAAAGTCATCTACTCCTTTTATCTTGGAGAATTTATATCCTCCTATGCAAAAAGGTAGTGGGGGGGAAGTTGCTTTCTTAATTTCATGCAGGAAACTACCAACCCCATTCAAAAAGATTTTTCTAATAGCCTCCTTATGGAATATGAAGTCCATGATGTATCTTGGCATAAGCCAGAGAGCTATGGAACATACATACATCCTAAGGTAGGTGCCCTCCTATGAAAAGTAGTAATATCCATACTTGCTTATGACCTCCATTACGTTTTTGGATAAGGAATTTGGTTCTTTTAGGAAGATTATCTCATAAAGAGGTATAAGAAACTCTTCACATATCATCTTGTAATAACATGAGTATTTATGGGCCCAGAGAATCTGTTAGGCCACGTATAATGGAACATCATTCTTGTTCCAGATGCATCCCAGCTTAGGGAACAAGTGTCTAATCGGAATGTAGTTAATAAGGTAAGATGACATGTAGAAATCAACCCTCTTCTAAGTCAAACTTCCCTGTCCAGCCGCTACACAGGATTTCAGGCTGTCTGATATAATATCCCCTCAATTAAAAACTGTGCCTTCAAAGGCTACATAGTAGATCAGAGGAACCCAATTTAGTTTATAGATGGTTCCATCAGCTTAACCAAAAATTTTGTTCAACATCAAGGATAATATTCTGAATGGTTAAGCTCTCAGTTTCATAGGACAAAGAGATACATAACAACAAGGAGGATAATACCTCTTTTGGGGTTATATCTTATACATATTATACATCGGAAGTTTTGTTGGGTTTTTCTTCCCCCGTGAGGGTTTCCCAGGATAAATACTGTGTCTATATTATGATTGTGTTTCTTTCATTGATTCTTAATATGCTACTGATGTGAATTTGGATTGAGCACTAATGGTATCTAGTATATCATATGAAATATTAGCACAGTATCAGAGATATCCTGAATAGGACAACTTTCACAAGGTGAATCTCTCTCTCCTCTCCCTCTGGGAGAAATTAGGGTTTCTACAAAATTTAGATTTTGGAAGATATTCTTGCATAGAAATTTGTGCCTCCCTAAATTGCATCTATTGAGCCCAGGATCGAATTTTTTGGGTGGTTTAATATCCGGGAAATCCAAACCCTAGTTTGGCCTTGAACCAGAAAACTGCAGAAAATGAGAACCAAATATTTTGCAAAGCTGCAACCTCGCAAGTAGGATTTGAAGGGTGAATATTTGGGGTCTCTAGAAATCAGTTGGACCAAGCAAATCACCTCATTCAAGTACATCTCCTGGTAAGTTAGGATTTTCATTTTGAGAAATTTCAATTTTTAGTGACCTACTTGACATGATGTCCCCAAGCATTAAGCTTAAGGAAAAATTGGAAGGCATAGAAAAATTCCTAGCATGGAAGTATAGGATTGGTATCATTCTGAGAGAGAATGTTCTTGAGAATTACATCAAGGATGAAGTTGCATAACCAATAGAAGTTGAAGCTAAGGAGAAGTATGAACAAGACCTAATCAAGGAAATCAAGATCATTGATTATTCTATCAAAGATCACTTGATCCCTCAAGTGTCATCTAAGAAGACACCAAAACAAATGTATGATGCACTTTCCAAAATGTATGAGGGAAGAAACATCAACATAAATATGAATCTAAGAGCTCAACTGAAGGGAACCAAGATGAGTAGAGGATAATCAATTTAAGATTACTTCACAAGGGTCTCACTGTTCAAAGAGAACCTAAGTGCTATTGTAGACACCCTTGATGAGGATGAACTAGTTATGACTGCTCTCAATGGTCTCACTATACTTTGGGACTCATTCATACAGACTCTATGTGCCAAAAAATAAAGTATGAAGTTGGACATAGTATGGGAATATTGCATTCAAGAAGAAGCTAGAGTAGCTAACATAGAAGCTCTACTCATAGAATATGGTAAGGCTCTAGCCATCCTTACTAAAGGAAGAAAAAAATAAAACTTCAAGAAGGGTGACCATAAACCTTCCAAGAAGAAGTTTCAAAATAGAAAGAAGGATTACTCAAAGTATCAATGCTACAACTGTCATAATATAGGACACCTTGATAGAGAGTGTCCATCACCAAAGAAGAAGAACAACAACAAGAGACATCATGGTCATCTAGCTGAAGATAAGGACAAGGAAGAAAGACCTCAAAAGAGACTAAAAAAAGAATAATACGTAGATGAATATGTACTATTATGTACACTCTTTGTGTCTATAACACACGAAGAAGATACATGGATTATTGATAGTGGTTCTTCAAAGAACATGACAGGGAAGAAGCAAACTCTGTCAAGACTTGAAGAAAAGAACTCTCCTAATAAGGTATCATTAGGAGATGACTATCAATATCCCATCAAAGGTGTCGATGAATCAAGATACAATATTGACTTTGGGATTTCCATGGAGATGAAGGAAGTACTGTATGTGCCAGGTTTGAAAAAAAAACATTATTTCCTTCTCACCTCTAGATAAGAAAGGATATAGAGTTTCTTTTATAGATTTAAAAGTACTTATGTGTTCCAAAGGAATGACACTTGAAGATGTTTTGGTCACTAGAGAAGAAGGAGGACTGTATAAACTCAAAGGACATACATAGAAACTCTTGTCCATGAGACTAACAACTCAAGTGAACCATGGCATGGGAGGCTTGCTCACATCAACTACAAAGAACTACCCTATGTGAGCAAGGTGGTAACAGGGTTACCATATCTGAATATTGAACATGAGGGAACTTGCAAATGATGTGGAAGAGAAAAGAACATCAATAATGCCTTTCCGAAAAGTGAAACAAAGACTTAAGGTACTTTAGAACTAATTCATTCCGATGTATGTGGTATAATGCCCTCCAAATCGTTAAGTGGATATGAATATTATGTCACATTTATTGACAACTATTCAAGAAAGACATGGATATACTTCTTGAAGAACAAGAGTGAAGCATTTGAGAAATTCAAGGAATTCAAAGCCTTGATATAGAACCATTCAGAAAAGAGAATCAAGACACTGAGATCAGATAATGGTGGAGAATACACTTTAAAGGAATTTGAAGCATTATGTAAGGAGGAAGGAATCAAGAGGGAACTAACCACTCCCTATAATACCCAACAGAATGGTGTGGCATAAACAAATAATAGAACCATTATGGAAGCAGTGAAGACCATGATTCATGACCAAGACCTCCCCATGCATCCGTGGGATGAAGCAACAAGAAAAACCATATATGTGCAGAATAGATTATCACACAGTGCTCTTGGATTCAATACTACTCAAGAGATATATACAGGAAATAAAACTGAAGTGAGCCATCTCAAGATGTTTGGTTGTCCAATATATGTGCATATTCCAAAAGAGAAGATAACCAAGTTGGATCCTTTTGGAAAGAAGGGAATATTTGTTGGATACTGTGAAGTCTACAAAGCCCTCAAGATATACATTTCAGGATTCCATCATATAGAGATTAGTAGGGATGTAACATTTTATGAAGAGAAAACTCTTAATAAATCTAGAAGGTGTCAACTTGAATAAGTTCATGAATAGGATGTACCTGCCAGAATGGTAGAAATTGAACCCTCTCTTGAAATAGTAGGATCTGAAGATCATGATATGCTAGAACCTTAGGAACCCCCTACTATGGATATCTATCGAAAGAGAAAACCTGCATGGGTAAGAGAAATCATCCAAGAATAAGAGATATATGGAGCTTTGGAAGGCTCCATAAGAACAAGCAAAATATCAAAGCCATACTCTAGTTATGTAGCTTTGATGTGTGACTTTGTAGAACAAGAACCCACCAGCTATGAGGAAGATGCACATAAGAAATAATGGGTTGAAGCAATGACAGAAGAATAATAGTCGATAATAAAGAATGATGTTTAGGATATAGTACCCAAACTAGAAAACAAGAGTGTGATATCTTTGAAATGGATCTACAAGATAAAACATGCTACTGATGGAAGTATTCAAAACTACAAGGAAATATTTGTGGCTAGAGTATTCTCTCAAAAAGAGGGGATTGATTATGAAGAGATATTTACTCTTGTAGCAAGGAACACTTCCATTAGAACCATCATGGCACTTGCTTCCATGATGAAGTGGGATCTACACCAAATGGATGTAAATACAACCTTCCTTAATGGTGTGATTGAGGAAGATGCTTACATTGAACAACCACAAGGATTTGAAGTCAAAGATAGAGTGACTTGTGTATGTGAGTTAAAAAAGGATTTGTATGGACTGAAGCAAGATCTGAGGGCATGGTATGGTAGAATAGGTAGATTCCTAGTAAGCTTGGGATTTACGAAGAGTAAATATGATCCTAACCTTTACATGAATATTATGGATGATTAACCAGTCATACTATTACTGCATGTGGATGATCTATTTCCAACTGGAAATGACAAACATATCACAGATTGCAAGAAGAATCTTGCTGAAGAATTCAAGATGAAATATCTTGTATTGATGCATTATTTCCTAGGGATGGAACTGTGGAAGAGCCCAGAAGGAATATTTATGAACAAGGGAAAATATGTAGTGGAAATATTGAAAATATTTGATATGTTGGATTGTAAGACCATGGACACACCCATGGACACCAACCTGAAGTTTTTATCTGATGAGTCATCAGAATTAGTGAATATGAATTAGTACAAACAAATTATTGGTTCATTGATGTATCTAACAAATACAAGGCTAGATATATGATTTGTTGTGAACACCTTAAGTTAGTATCTAGTTAAACCTAGACGGGTTCACCTGATAGCTGCAAAGCATGTGATGAGGTACTTAAAAGGTATCATAGACTTGGGACTTTACTATGGTAGAGATCATGACTACATATTATATAGATATACGGATTCACATTGGGGAGTAAGTTCCGTAGACATGAAGAGAACCTCACATGTATTTTATTGTCTAGGATACACCATGATCTCATGGTTTAGTAAGAAACATTCCAGTGTTTCTCTTAGCATAGTACATAGAAGCTTGCTCCACTAGAAGAAACATTCCAGTGTTGCTCCACTAGTATAACACTCACTTGGGAGTGGTCTTAGCTTTAGCGGAAAGGATGTTCTACGATGAGGGATGCCATTTATATGCAGCTGAGATCTATTATGCAGAAAATACTCTTGTATGGGGAGTATGCCTATATGTATGTGTAGATGTCATAGTATAACACTCACTCAAGAGTGGTCCTAGATCTAACAGGATGAGGATGGTCTACAATGAGTCCTTAGAGATGACAGGGCCTATATCTAGGTGCGGTCAAGATCTACATTCAGTTGTAGAAAATTCAACTAGTCGATACTATGGACCCTCCTCATTACGAGGGAGTAGGATGATGGAGGATTGCATCATCCTTGGATCTATGTCCTAAAGTGATAGGGATTTTTCATCCCGCAAAGAGATCACATGTACTGTAGGTAGCATCGTGGAAATGGATCAAGTATATCAAAGTGTGGTTGCAAATGATCAAGAAGATCAAAGTGCTACTAAAAAGGATTGAAGTGTTGTTGCAAAGGATTGAGAAGATCAAAGTGCTGCTACAAAGGACCAAAAGGATTGAAGTGTTGCTGCAAAGGATCAAGGAGATCGAAGTGCTCTTGCAAAGGATTGAGAAGATAGAGGTACTGCTGCAAAGGATCAAGAAGATTGAAGTGATGCTACAAAGGATAAAAATATTTAAGTGTTGTTGCAAAAGGATCAAGTGATCGTGTGATGCAGAAGATGAAGACATTGAAGAGTAACTATTCCAGTTACTGATTGTGAAAACTTCCTTTGACGTATAGATGTATTACCTCAATAATACTAAAAATATTGTCTCTTGGTTCTCCTATAGCCTATGATCATGTTGTCAGCAGAATAACCTTCTTGTTCAGGGGGAGTGTTGAAATATTTTAACTTCAAAGGATATTCTAACTGTATTTTGCTGATGCAACCCAAGGGAAACATTATTATTTCTCTGTCAGGGTGTTACTATTATAATTGGCCATCATAGAGTCATGAGGTAAAGCCTCCATTGTAATTCAAGTCATTAGTACCCTAATGAATAATATAAAATATTGTTTTGAGTCTTCCTAGGTGAAGTAGGACAAGACAGTGGGTAAAAGTCTATTGGATCAATCTGTATAAATAGAATAATTATGCTTCTTATTTGATCATGGACTCACTCACT
The DNA here is from genome assembly GCA_001517045.1 of Pseudotsuga menziesii. NCBI lineage: Eukaryota > Viridiplantae > Streptophyta > Pinopsida > Pinales > Pinaceae > Pseudotsuga > Pseudotsuga menziesii. The sequence continues at coordinate 42,587 of LPNX010144425.1, read as the reverse complement.
TGTGTAGTGCGTGAGAGAGAGAGAGAGAGAGAGAGAGAGAGAGAGAGAGAGAGAGAGAGAGAGAGAGTAACATATGTTTGTCATTGAAACAAGAAGATTGCAATTTGCAATATCTTATTGGGTGTAGAGTACTGTAAAATATCTTCAAAATGAGGAGCATTGTTACATCCTCAAAACGTATTGAAGTGTGATATGTATAAATTGTTAGTTCTCACCATATGGAAAATCTCCAAGGAAGGGTGATTCAAGTACTATTTCACAATTCAATTCCATCCAAGTCCTAAAGGATGCTTCCTAGTTAATTAATCATAAGTTGTAGTTGGTTGTGGATAAAAACCAACAAGGATTTAAAATAATATAAGTACTATTACACTTATGTTGTGAGAATGATTATAACATCCCATTGATTCTAGGTAGTCAACCAAAATGTTAGGCTATAATTATGATATCATCTACAAGAAGGGTAAGGAGAACATGGTGGCATATGCTTTAATTCCGATACGAGGAGGGATGCTTCCTATTTTATTTATCTTTACCATTTCCCAATTGTATCAAGGAGGTATGCCAATAATAATGGCTAATACCATTCAAATTCTCTAATATCCCAATGCCGATCCACAAACCCATACATTATACACTTGGAAAGATGATGCATTGAGTTATAAAGTAAGTGTCATTTCAGTACATAATTCAACATTAGAATAAAGAGTATTAAATTAATTACATTCATATCCCATGATGGGCCACTTAGGCTTTCAGAAAACACATGAACATCTTAAGCATTTTTTCTTTTGGGATGGCATAAAGAATGACATACGTACCTTTGTGGTAGAATGTTAGCCATGCCAAAGGAATAAGAGTGAAATACTGAAGTTTATTAAAGCATTGCAGCCTTTATTAGTTTGTATAAAAATTTGAACTAACACTTACATGGATTTTATTCATCAGGGACTACCTAACTAATAAACAAAACAATCATCATAGTGTTTGTTGAACACCTTTCCAAATATGCTCAGTTTTTTTCCTTACAACACACCTTCAAGGCCTCAACAATTGCACAAATATTCATGGTCCATGTTTTTTAACTACATGGAATGCTTAATTCAATTGTGACAAATTATGATCTTACATTCAACATCAATTTTTGGTAGGAGTTGTTCAAATTACAAGGCACCATTAAAAATGAGCATGTCATATTATCCCTAAATAGATGGCCAGACAAAAGTGGTTAATAAGTGTCTATAAATCTATTTATATGTTTTTTCTTAGATCAACAAGCATAGTGGATTCACTAACTATCCTTTTTCCCAATGGTGTTAGAATACAACCTATTAGGGTGCTACCAAAATGTCACATTATCCAGCAATATATGGATAAAACTCCTCATCCATGGTCTTGTACTTATCATACATATCTAAGGTTCAATACGTGGACAACCCATGAATTACCAAGATGAAGGATAAGAGCCACCAGAAGTTGCCAGTTAAGTTTTATGGACCTGTTGATCCCAAGAAACTCCCAAGCACCAACAATAGGGATTCTCCCTGTTAATCGATCCCAATTAGATCGTCCACCGTTTGGTTAACATTCTGGCTACCACAGATTGATTTGTTTAAAAACTATTCTATCGGTTACGTCTCGATCCACCATTTATGTTATTTTCTTTGATTAAAGATGAGATGCAAGTTCCTAACCTAAATGCATGTAATCGATAATAAAAAAACTCACAAGTGATGCACAGGTTCTTACCTCTTGTCTTACCTTTCCTGCCTTATCAATTACCTTTTAAATCTAAGACTAAGATAATCTATTCTATTCTAAATTACTATCCCCATAGGGAGCATATTTAAAATTAGAGCAATGTACTGCAATTATTCATACTAATTTTACAGATAGTTGTTCAATATAATATGCACATTAACAGAAGAAATAATACCAAAGAAAGCTCTGATGTAATAAACCATTCAGTGCTCATTTCATACACAGACATCTATGTAGAAAGAAAAATCATTCATAACCAAATAATTAATTAATAGAAGTTAGAACGATCTCACAATATATTATATGGAAGAAACAAGAAGTAATTCCACATTATCAGTTCCAAACATTCCAAGAAAAATTATGTGCAGGCCTTTCCCAGCATGTTGGTCTTTCTTATAAGCAGAAAATTCAGTTCTCATACAAAATAGTCCAACCCTTCCTTTCACTAGCAAAATTTCCCTCTATCTACTTCCTATATCTATTATATTACAATTAAAATTCATCATCTCGTTACCTTTGGTTAACCCTAACCCTAGGGATACCGAAATTTGTCCTCTAGTGCTTTACATAGGGAAATGTCAAAAATTCTATAAAAGACAAAAAATTCAAGTGGGCCCTGCCATGCTAGAAAGATACACTCCCCATGCGTTGGCCTCTTCTACAATAGTTTTGTACTTTATTGGCTCTAGTACCTGCACGGTCACCTCATGTGCTGACAGTTGTGTCTCTATGTGTGTCACTTCTTCTGTGACGGCTTTTCTCATGTCTTCTAAGAGGTAAATGTTGACACAAGAATTCCCAACAAAGTGGTTACTATCTTATTCATTGATAGATTCTATCTCTCTGATGTATTCTATGTCTTCTTGTAAGATGTCCTGCAAATGTGCCATATGTTGGTCTTTTCTTGGAAGTTCGGTGATCTTTGGAACCAAAAGAATCTGACACTTTTCATGGACTTGTTGTATCTTCTTACAAAAGTCCTCACATTTTTCCATGGTTTTGGAAATCTCGCTGCTAACCTCCGGGTGACTTTCCTACAAAACACCAGGAGTTCCATTTCTAATGGTATGCCCTCTATTGTCTTTTGAGGCATATTTTTAGGAACTTATGAACCCACTTCCACCTAGGTCAACTGGATTTTGACCTTTTATGTGACCTCCATCAGCCCTTTTCTGAACTCCAGTGATTCTACCGTAATCACTCTTAGTCTTGTGATTATCAACCTGACTTTGTAGATCTCTCCTGCAAGAGTCACCTGATCCCGATGTTTCTATTTTCAAATATTGCATGCTTTCTCACAGAAAGGATATATGTCTTTCTTCTTGTCACCAGCTACCTTTAATTGATTCTCCAAAGATTCCTTCTACTTTACCAACTCTTCTACCTGAATTTTCAACTCTTCAACCTATTGGTTTCCCGTGGACTCTCTTGACTCCAACTGAGATATTTGAACTTCAAAGTCATTTTTTTCTCCCTCCATGATTACCTACTGCACATTTATGCATCCTTTTCCATCTCCATAATCCGGTATTCGTTGAGTAGCCTATCTTTCTTGGAGAGGATGGCATTGTACTTCCTTTTCAACTCTATACCTTCTCCTCATGTCTTAACTAGATTATCCTTGACTTTGAGAATTTTTTCTTTATTACGTTCCACATCATCCATCAACCGATATACATTGTCAGCACTAGCTTGTGCAGTTGAGTATTCATAATGTATTTTCACGATCACGTCATGTCCAACAACTTTTCCTCTACTATCATTTCTTTGGAAAAAAATTTCTCCAAAATGAAAAGCTTCCAAATCCTTTACAAAGTCAACCACTCCTTTTATCTTGGAGAATTTATATCCTGCAATCCAGAAAGGAAGTGGGGGGAAAGTTACTTTCTTCATTTCATGCAAGAAACTGCCAACCCCATTCAAAAATATTTTTCTAACATCCTCCTTATGGACTATGAAGTCCGTGATGTATCTTGGCATAAGCCGGAGCTCTGGAACACACATACATCCTAAGGTAGGTGCCCTCCTATGAAAAGTAGTAATATCCATACTTGCTTATGACCTCCATTAAGTTTTCGGATAAGGAATTTGGTTCTTTTAGGAATATTATCTCATAAAGAGGTATAAGAAACTCTTCACAAGTCATCTTGTAATAACATGTGTATTTGTGGGCCCAGAGAATCTGGTAGGCCACATATATTGGAACCTCAGTCTTGTTCTAGATTCACCCTAGCTTAGGGAACAGAGTGTCTAATTAGAATGCAGTTAATAAGGTAAGATGACATGTAGAAATCAACCCTCTTCTAAGTCAAACTTCCCTGTGCAGCCGCTACACAGAATGTCAGGCTGTCTGATATAATATCCCCTCAATTAAAAATTGTCCCTTCAACGGCTACAGAGTAGATCAGAGGAACCCAATTTAGTTTATATATGGTTCCATCAGTTTGACTAAAATTTTTGTTCAACATCAAGGCTATTATTCTGAATGGTTAAGCTCTCAGTTTCATACTCCCTGCTTTCCTTTTATCACAACTCTTTCCCTAGTACCACCATCCTCTTTTCATACTCCAAGGGATCAATGTTGATCTCTTTGATCCAATCCTCGGTCATCATGACCTATGTTGAAGGTAATTTATAGGCCATTGTTATGTAAGCTAGATTAAATGAAGCAAATAACTCCCCTTTGACATTGGAAATAATCCTCATGGAAAAATCCGTTCAAGGTAGGATCCAGCTAAGAACTTATGAACAGGGAAAAAGCTCTGGGTGTGTAACATATTTTGTAATGCCTGATCTTTTTATGTTCTGATACCAGAATATCTCTTCAAGACCAACATCTAGGATGCTCTGATTTCTAATCATTTGATAAAGCTCTCCCCATTTGAATTTGGGAGTGATTCATGTAATTGTCTTTGTGTCTTCGAACTTAGTTTATGTCTTTGTTCCTGACATGATTTCATAATCTGAGTCTTCTCTGCTTGGCTTTGCCTTATTTTTGCTACCTTTCTTAGTCATTGTGTTGATTCTTTGTTTCAAGGTCCATTTCCAAATTCTTCTCAGTAATCCTGCTTTGCAAAAATATAACCCATGATATATGGACACGGACAAGTGACTTGAACTGTAATACTATAGTTGATTTAAATAACCAAAGAGATCCATACCAATCATTTTATGTGATAAAAAAATGCATCATTGTGTGAAAATGTAGAAAAATATGCAAGTAATGACAATGCAGTCTTGTCTAATGAATTCTTCTACTCCTAACATGCCATTCTTACCTTCGAAAGAAGAACACTAAGAGTAAACATTTCATCAGTCTTTCTCACTCATCGGAGTACCAAGACAAGTGGTGGCATGCAAAATTAGTGGAGTGTGAACTAAACATAACAACTTTTAAGTCTAATGGATTCGAGAAGGGAAATGGAACTGAGACCTGGTTTTGAGATGGAAGGAAAAAATTGTTACTTCTAGAGTGAAAAGGTTTTCAACTAGGTGGTCTGTAGTCTAAAAAAAAAGTTGTTTTCAATACGAGAGAAAAACCTCTTTCCACGTAGGTGACTCTGGGTTTAAAAATTCTTCTTTCAGATTATGACTGTTTTCCACCCAAATAGATATTTACTAGGTTTTAGTGGCACACTATGTGATGTCATTAAAATCATAAATATAACCAATCCTAGTGATGGCTCAAAGACCACAACTTCTCCCACCATACTTAAAGGGTTCTTCATTTTAATATTTAGAGTCATTTTCAACATAAAAGGAAAAACACAACTTTGGTAGAAACCGAAATAAGGAGAGAAAGATGAAAACTTGTAAAACATGGCTTTATTATGGAAAGGTAAAAGAAAATTGTACTAAAAGCGTGAAAATGGTTTCAAAAACATTCTGTATCCATGTTACTTTCAGACTCTCCATGACCGGATCGGGTTTAACAAATGCTCTCAAGACTAACCTCTCCCCTAAGAAACCAGAGTGAGTAACTTGGCTTCCTGGTGAGTAGGTTTCATCCAAGGTGTCGAGGAAAGAAGCCAATAATACGTGGTTGTAATGCTTTCAAGTAACCAGTTCGACACATCCCATGCCCTAAGTTTTCTCATACTCTACTATCGCTAAACGTGAATCCAGCTGTACTTTCATCTACCCTACGAAAGCGTACCCAAAATATCCAAGAGAATGGATAAATTAATCACAAAGCCTGGGTTTGCACATGTCCTAACACAAAACTAAGTAATGGGCAAGCAATTGTATCATAGGTAAGCATTTAACACATGCAGGGCATAAACCTTGATTTGTAATGGTAGAAAACAAAGATAAATCCCTAAGGGTGTTCTCACTCTACCCGTTGTGGTGTGTAACCAGTCGTGAAGTTGAGAAAAACCAAACATAATCCAAAGTGACTTCGGCTCATGAAAATTGAAGGGAATATAAATTATACCATTATGATGACATCACAGACACTTATATTGGATATGGAGGTGACATGCAGATAAGGAGAGGAGGGAAAAAATTAACTAGACTTGGAAAATCCACAGTACATCTACCCATGTTACAAATAAAAAGATTCAATGTTAGAAAACAAAAGGAGTCAAAATATGAGGTGCCTACCTGTCAAGCGCTCAATAGGCATGGGTTGTGACCGGATATAATGGCTACAAACATCCTTTCACGATTGGCTACTAGGTTAAACGGAGTTTTGTGTGATAAAAACTAAATAAAACGACCCATATATATAGAAAAACGAATAAAAAAGGCCATAAATGCAGTCGTTGGACATTAAATGCGGTGGTTGGGAAAATCCCGTTTGGTCCGAAAACAAATGTCGATCGCTACAAAAATAAAATTCACATCTATAACGTTGACAATATTCTTTGAAAACCTTTGATGATATAGGCAATGTTGCGTGACTGTTTTGGTAGACAAAACCAAGTCTGTTACGAATGTGTCGGGGCCAACTTACTAAGTTCCTCCGATGGACTTTGTCGATGCTCAGTCTATCTACAAGTTCACCCTCGATGTGACTATATTGACGGAATTTTTTGAGTTGCCCTGAAAAGTTAGAAACCTTTATTATCAACAACATTTTCCAAGCTCCTTCAACCGTTTCAATGGAAATTTGTGAGTTACTCCCGATAGTGTCAATAGATTTCTTCAAGTTACACCGAAAGGATAAGAATGAAAAAGTGTATTTTGTTCCAGCCAATTGCTTTGGAGCAACTGTCCAAGTTACTCTGACATGTCGGAGAAACTGGCCAAGTTACTCCAATATGTCGGAGGGAAAAAGTAAGTTTTACTTAGCCAAAACTTATTTTGCTTAAACCTTTTGGAAAAAGACTAAATGTACTCGATGGACTTCTTTGAGTTATAAGACTATTTCTAAGTAAGCTTTCAAACAAAATAGGAGGGTCCCTAAAATACCAAAAAAATTGGGGAAGCAGTTGTAGTAGAAATAGGACCCTATCCAATGCTCATACATATTAGAAAAAAATGCTATAAAATGGCTCACCTAACTCACTCTAATATCTACCTTTATTTCATGTGTCATATTTGAATAATGTAGTATGGACATATTACGAAGTTTGGGCCATGTTCCTAAAACTAACTGAAGAGGGTTATGTTTGTTGTAACTATATGTATTTTTCATCAAAAGAGAGAACTGCCTATGCCAATGCATTATCTAATAAACCTTGATCCATTAGAAATATACATAGCCCAAAGAGGCCACTTGGGAAGTATCCATTATCCTAAAATAATTCCCACAACTCTAGCCTTGAGAACACTACTTTTTAGGAGGAAGGACTTGTTAGTGTCCCACCTTAAATCCCATAGTTAAGTGAGTAGGTTGTTACTTAATTATACTGGCCATCTTGATTAGATGAGGTCCACTAGGTAGTTAGAGTGTGTAATCAATACTGTAAGATGGCCTCATTAAAGAAATTCCACTAGGTAGTTAATGCAGCCTCATTAATGAAGGTCCATTAGGTGGTTGGGGTTCAGAATAGATAGAAACTAAATTTATAGAGGTATAATGGGATTCCAAATGATAAATATTATATTTTATCTCTTCTAAATTGGAGGTTTTCCTATCAAAAAAGGAAGTGGACATTGATTTGTATTCAACATATTCATATAGGTTTTCTTATTTCCACAACTTCAATACTTCAGTTCTATTTTCTTTTCTTTTCATCATTGCATTTCTTTCAATATGTTATAAATTATTTGTTTTAACAATTAGGGTAAACATTAATGTCTTGCATTAGTTATCCTTCTTTTACTTAGGATTTTTTACCCTTATTCTATGCAAACTCTAGTATGACCTTGAGACAACTCACTCCCCTAGTTATCAAACAAATACATTTTTTTTTATAGGCATCCTATCCAAAATGGTGGACATTAAATGTCAAGAACACTCAATGCCAATGTCCTAAAAAGTACAAGTAAATTGTACACAACCTTAAACAATAAGTTTATAAAAAAGTATGCAGTTAATTTTCATATATTAATTCATTAACATTGTCTCAATCTAAACCATGTCCATAACCATTACTGAGCATTTTGTTAATGCTACAAGATCATGAGTCATTCTCTAAGCCAATATTGTGTGCCAAGATTAGGCCTCATGTGTTGAGCTAGTGCCTTAGGGAGCTTGAGTTGGACTCAAGAAACTTGGAGTAGATTCTTAAGTTGGACTCAAGGATGACTAAGAAGCCTAATGTGTAAAGGTTAAGGTTCATGTGTTGAGGAATGCACTTTGATATGTCAAAGTGATGATGTTGTACAACTTTGTTGGACAAGACTAAGGCCTTATGTGTCAAGTCGGATCCTCACGTGTTGAGATGGTGCCTCATGTATAGAGGTAATGCTTTTCATGTCGAAGCATGAATGTTGTGCGATGTTTTACTAACCATGGTCACTCGAGATGGATGAGCTACTAAGTATCCTATATAGACTGGTCACATCTATAGTGAATTACTTTAGCATATTCCCACTTGAACGATAGTAAAATAATATGATTACATCATTGGTCGAATCTCATTAGTAAAATTTATATGATAGATAAATTAAAGTTGGCACATGTGTACCATGCAGATAAGATAAGAGAGAAAGATAAGATGCATTGAGAATAGATAATTAGAATTTCTCATGATAAAGAGTTTAGTGAAATAAGGTGAACTCAAATTGATCACTTCAGTGATACAATGAAGAATGATTTAAGTTAAGAGAATTAACTAAGTGTTAATAAAGAAGATCTAGTTAACTAAAGTTTTTTGCATAACGACACTTTAGTTAAACTAAAATACAACACTTAAGTTGTGAAACATAATTTAAACTAAAAGATGAAACTTAAGTTATGACACTTGCATGATGAAAATTGAGTTAACATCCTAAATAAGTGGTATAACATCCAATTGGAAGGAGAGTTCATGATCCTAAAGTTAGAAAATAAAATATATATGCCAATGATGGAGATTTATTATGCAGTTATTACAAAGGATTCGAGAGTTCAAGGTGCAGCATTAATTCTCCATACAGTTATTTGCTACCTTCTACATGAGACCTCTTCCTTCCATGCATGCATTCACTATCTCTTGCATGAGACCTCAATTAGCAAATTGATAATGTGTTGGACATATTGTAGAGTTCTTATATATATCACTCTTCTCTCTTGCTAAGTAATCATCACTGAGGGTGTTTGAATGCTCTCTTATTTCACACCAAGGGTGTCAAATCTAATATGCAAATGTAAAAGACATTCTCGACTATCTATCATTGTGTTAAGGATATTTGATGGGGTTTCCCCCTCATTGTTTTGAGGGTTTCCCCAGGGTACATACTGTGTTATGTGTGAATGCGTATGTGTATGATTGATTCATTGATTTCAAGTAATACTATAATTCCGCATTAAGATTAAAAAATCAACACATTTTTTTAGTGGGTATCATATAAATTAGTGGCAAGTCAAAAAAACATAAGCAAAAACGCATATCATCACATCAGAAATCCTGATTTTTGTTGAAATAATGTAACTTCAAAGGATATTCTAAATGTATTTTACTGATGTAACCCAAGGGAGATGTTATTATTCCTCCATCGAGGTGTTACTATTGTAATTGGTCATCATAGAGTCATGAGGTAAAGCTTCCATTGTAATTCAATTCATTAATACCCTAATGAATAATATAAAATATTGTTTTGAGTCTTTCTAGGTGAAGTTGTGATCCGAAAACAAGATCTTTGCTACTCTATGACGTTAACATGAATTGCATAAAGAGCATGAATTAAGCTCACAAATCCATAAGAAGAGAACCAAACAGCATAGACAATACACACATAAAGACAACAAGTTGATAACAGAGTTCGTCCAGGATGGACTACGTCTCCGGGCCTGCCTCTCAATAGGAGGGCCGATCTATAATCTCAGCATAAGGAAAAATACATGGCAATGATACAATGATACCTTGGTGACAATGGTCAAGAAGAGAACTGCTGCCCAAAACACAACCAGACTACTTCCAGCAACTTCGAAGCATGAAGACAGTGTAAGTGACGAGTATAAACGCTCGTACCTTCCTCCTGCAGAGCTACGCAATAACCCTTCTCTCCTTTAGCTACAAAGTCTCCACTCCAAAGCATGAGTGGCCAATGGCAACTAAGGGGGATTATATAGCCATGACTTGCTCCTCTTCACAATTTCCTCATGTTCTCTTTGGTTACAACAAATTTTCCAAGATTGGCATCTTGTTTCAACTTCTCAAGTTTTGGTTGGGTTCACTTAAAGATCCTTTACTATGTATTTGACATAATTAAAAAATATTCCAACCACATACCCAAGTATGGCATTAATAAAATCTGGTTGCAAAAATACCCAACCAAACTATGTATAAAACCCAAAAAATTGTTATAACAGAGAAACAATTTTCAACCCACTTTTAACCCAAACTCCATAGTTTATAATTCAACATGTGCCAAATGCGCTGGGCTCCCATGCTGATCGGAGATCCCGGTCATGCTGGAGGAAGAACCAAGGTTGGGGATAAGCCCCAGCTCCTTTGGGGCTCGAAATGCCACTGCATACTTTAAATAAATTTATTTCCATGCATTATACAAGGAACACCCTGTGGGCTAACGGTGAGGCGGAGCACTATGTAGGAGAGGTCACAGGGTCGAACCCCATGGAGGCCAATATTATTAATGAAATTTTAACCAATCATCAAGTGGCATGTGTAAAAATATTACTGGGCCAACACACCTTCCGTATAGACACGTGTTCCCTCTGGATTGGACCGTACCATTGAATGGGTTGACATGTCATCTGTCTGTACATGCCACATGTCGTCCTATCATTGGTTTGTAAACATGCCATGTCATCATGTCTGTATAGTATGGATTCCATGTGTCACGCTGTCGGTGGTGCCACGTGGCACCTCTTTTTCCAATTTTGCATGTTGACCTCATAGAACAGAACGCGATAACTTTCTCATACGGATTCCGTTTGAGGTGAAATGAATGTCATTGGAATCATCTCGACGAGCCCTTCGGTATGGTGCTGGTTTCACTGAGATTTGAGGACATTGAAAATTTGGCCTTCCTAGATCCTCCTAGATCATTCCTCCCCACTGAGAAGCTTTTGGCCTCCAAAAGCCTTTACTAATCAACATATAGGTGAGGGAATTGCTTCCTCACTTTATCCTTCTCAATCCACTTGGATTTACTTGGATGAGTGCCTCTGATGCCCACTCGAAGATAATCAACATCACCTCTGCGAGAAGTCCTTGTCCTTCTGTCCAAGATGACATCTTCCTTTAGCTCATCCATGTACTCAGGAGAAAATTCATCAACTGATGGCAATGAGACATTCTCCATTTTATCCATGATCATGGGAGGCTCATAGAGTTTCAAGTTCTCCACATTCACCACTGATTAGATCTGCATGTATGGCGATAGCTCTAAGTGAAAGGCATTCATCCCAATCTTCTCCAAGATTGTGAAGGGACCATATCTAATGGGCTTGAGCTTCTTGCCTTCCCCTTTCATCCTCTCCTTGCTGATATGAAGCCACACTTGATATCCTACCTGAAACTGATCATCAACTCTATGCTTGTCATGGTGAGCCTTGTTCTGGGCTTGACTATTCTCCAACTGCTCTTACACTGCTTGATGTACCGGTTGAACTCTCTAAATGAATCTGTGGGCTTTGTCTTCATCCTTGGAAGCACTTGAATCACCCTCTCTCCCGTAAGTCAAGTCCAATGGAGTCTTTGGCAAGTACCCAAAGCATGTCTCAAATGGCGAGCTCTTAGTGGAAGAATGCATAGCCCTATTGTAGGCATGCTGCACATACTCGATCTGCTCATCCCATAACTTAGGATGCTTGTTGCAATAACCTCAAAGCAAATGAACAACTATCATGTTGACTACCTCTATTTGTCCGTCGGTCTGTGGATGGAAGGCAGTGCTACTCTTCAGCTTGGTGTCCATCATACACCATAACTTTGTCCAAAACTCTCCAAGGAATCGGGAGTCCTGATCCGAGATAATGGACATAGGAAGTCCAAAGTGAACCCATACATGTTGAAAGAAGAGAGAAGCAGCCTACTCTGCAGTGACCTTCTTTTTACATGGCATAAGAATACACATCTTGCTAAACCTATCCACAACCACATACAAGTAGTCATGATCCCTCCTAGACATAGGCAAACCCCCCACAAAATCCATGGAAATGCTTTCCCAAGGATGGGAAGGAACAGAAAGTGGTGAGTACAGCCCCAATTTTCTATTAGTGGGCTTACAAGTAGAGCACATCACAGACCCCTTTACATATTTTGTTACAATGTCTTTCATGCGAGGCCAATACATGAGTCTTTGCAAATGAGCCAAATTCTTACCTACCCCAAAATGCCTTGATACAAGAGAAGTATGAGCTTCTCGTATTACATGGACTCTTTCTTTGATAGGAACACATAGCTTGCCCAAATGATAGAGCAACTTTCCCTGCAAATAGTAGTCTTCCACCTGTGTGCCATTGGTTAGATTCTCATAAATCTCCTTGAAATCATCATTAGTAGCATACTGCTCAATATAAATTTCGTGGGATAAAGAAGCATTTTTCAAAACAATAGATGCAACAATAGGAGGTCTAGAAAGCATATATGCCACTTTGTTACTAGTACCCTTCTTGTACTTGATCACTAGATGGAATTGTTGAAGAAATCCCATCCACCTGAAATGATGAGCTTGCTGGAGCTTAGTCGATACGGATGATCGTCTCCTTACCCATCAAGTAGTGCTTCCACTTCTTGACACTCTGAACCAAAGCATACAACTCTTTGTCATAGGTGGGGTAGTTGATCACTGCTTGAGTAAAAGTATCTAAATGGTAGCAAATAGGCTTGCGGTGCTGGATCAATACTGCCCCCATGGCATATCCACTGGCATCTGTCTCTATCTCAAATGGTTGTTGCAAATCAGGCAAGGCTAGGACTAGGGCGGTGCTGATCTTTCCCTTCAATGTGTCGAAGGCTTTCTGCTGCTTACCTCCCCACTGGAAGGCTTTCTTTACACTTGTTAAGGCATGCAAAGGAGATGCTATGTATGAGAAGTTCTGAATGAACCTCCTCCAATATTGAACAGCTCCTAAAAAGCTTCTCACTTCAGTAGTGCTAGTGGGCTTAGGCCAATTGACAATTACATCAACTTTTGAAGGATCAATTTTTAAATTTCCACCTCCTACAATATGACCCAAGTAAACTAATGAAGTTTTGCTAAATTCACACTTTGACAATTTTACATACAATTTCTCCTTTTTCAAAGTATCTAATACTTCCTTTACATGCCCCACATGTGCTTCCCAAGTTTTGCTAAAGACCAAGATATCATCTAAGTATACAATGACAAAATCATCTAAGAATGGCAGGAAAACATCATTCATTACCCGCATGAAGGTTGCAGGTGCATTGGAAAGCCCAAAGGGCGTCACCAACCACTCAAATAGACCTTGCTTGGTCTTGAAGGCCATCTTCCACATATCACTTTTTGCAATTCTGATTTGGTGGTAGCCACTAGGCAAATCCAACTTGGTAAAGAACACAGCATCATTCAACTGGTCGAGCAAGTCATCTATGTGAGGAAGCGGGTATCGATTCTTGATCATGATCTTGTTGAGAGCCCGATAGTCAACGCACATCCTCCATGTGCCATCTTTCTTCATCACCAACACAATCGGCAAAGCACATGGAGAGGAGCTGGGTCTAATCACTCCATGGTCCAACAAGTCTTGAACCTGCTTCTTAATCTCTGCCATTTCAACTTCGAACAACCTATACATGCCCACATTAGGAAGAGGGGCATCCTGCTGGAGATGAATCTCATGTTGAATTTCCCTTTTGGGAGGCAAACCTGTAGGTTCCTGAAATATTTCATCATAGTTAGCCACAATATCAATCATAGCCTTTTTATGAGAAGGATCACAACCTTTGAAAGCATCAGATGCCTCATCATCTTTTGCTCTCACAACCATGAGCATGTATCTCTTATTAGTGTTGATGAGCTGCTTCATCTGTCCTGCACTAACAAGAGTGGTGTTAGCCTTCATACTGTGAGCTCTCACAATGTACTCCACCACATTTTTGGTGATATGGTACTTGTTCTCATGACGAAAGAATACTTCTTTTCGATCATACAAATATGGGCTTCCCAATACGATACCGTAGATGTCAAGAGGAAGAACATCTAAGTCCACCTCATCGATAAACTTTGAAGCAATAGAAAACCTTAACCTGCATTGCTTAGTCACCTGTAGCTTAGCATTATCACATACCCATCCAAGAGAATAAGGCTTGGGGTGAGGTTTAGTCTGTATGCCCAACTTCTTAAACACTGATTCTGAGATCAAATTTACTTGAGAACCCGGATCAAATAATGTTTCAATCTTTGTATGCTTAGACACAACTCTGATGCGAAAAAACTCACTTCTTCTTTTATCATTTTCTTTAGAAACATGATTAGAACTTGAACTAGTATGAGGAGTTTTGTTACCTTGCATTCCCACAGCTGTAATCCTGGTTTCGACACCTGAGTTGGAACCCAAATCTCGTTGCGCTGTTGCAACGGTCTTTTTCTTCTTTTTTCCTCCATAATGCTTTGGCCTATGTTTAGGATACAACTTCCAACAACTTTATTCATCATGCCCATCAGTGTCACAATGTTTGCAATGGATCTTTCTTCCTTCCTTCTTGGCAGTAGTTGTTTTCATGCTCTTGTCTTTCTTTTTGGACTTGTGGTTGTTGTTGGGATTGAAAGGCTTCTTCGGATGGTCTTCTTGCAAATGCTTCCCCCTGCTCTCAAGATGAGTAACCTGGAAACTTTCTTCATCCACACTAGTAGGATTCAACAACAGCAAAGTATGGTGTAGATAATGATGAAGAGCACCAATGTACTTCAAAAGAGTGTCAAGAGAATCTAAAGAAATATTCAACTCTAGAGCTTTCTTTCAAAATTCTTTAGTAAAATTCTGAACACTCTGACCCTTTCCTTGTCTAAAACTTTGCCAATCCATCATAGCCTTTTGAACATAACCCAGCGGATAAAATTGCTTACGTAAAGCAGAAATGAAAGAAAACCACAATGAGAGAAGATTACCCATTTGTTTTCTACCTAGCTGAAGCTTGCTTTCCCGCCATACAAGTGTGGTTCCTGTCAGCCAAAGTAAATCCAACTGAATCTTCACATATTCTTCTTTGATCTACTGGACTCAGCAATAGACCTCAATTTTCCTTATCCAATTGTTCAACTTCTCTGCATTCGCTTCCCCATTGAACATGGGAAAATCAAACTTCACATCGAGCTTCAATAAGGGCTTCTTTTGAGGCTCTTTGTGAGGAACCTTGGAATGCTGAGAATGAGATGAGGAAGAAGCACTTGAACTTGTGCTTGAAGCTGAAGGTGAAGAGGGAGGCTCAGGAGGCTCTTCGCCACCTCCTCCTTGGTTAACTGAAGCGTTGCCTTCGTCCTTCACTTTTTTGTCTTCCTTCTTTACTTCACTTCCTTTTCTTTCTTTTGCCATGCGTTCTTCATAGTCTGTAAATAACTTGTCTACCTTGTCGGCCATCATGTAGAAGACGTTGTGAAATTTTGCCTCCATCTCGATGCGGACATCATTAGCATCCATCTTCCTCCTTCGGTGTGCACGTCCGATCTCAGAATTGTAAGGCTCTAATGTACCCTCACCAACTTGTAGTCTAGCCCTCGTGAGCATCCACACTCACAATCCAACGTCAAATAAACCTACTCTGATACCACATGATCCGAAAACAATATATTTGCTACTCTATGACATTAACATGAATTGCATAAAGAGCATGAATGAAGGTCACAAATCCATAAGAAGAGAACCAAACAACATAGACAATACGCACA
The DNA here is from genome assembly GCA_001517045.1 of Pseudotsuga menziesii. Taxonomy (NCBI): domain Eukaryota; kingdom Viridiplantae; phylum Streptophyta; class Pinopsida; order Pinales; family Pinaceae; genus Pseudotsuga; species Pseudotsuga menziesii. The sequence continues at coordinate 26,414 of LPNX010144425.1, read as the reverse complement.
TAAAGACAACAAGTTGATAACGGAGTTCGTCCAGGATGGACTACATCTCTGAGCTTGCTTCTCAATAGGAGCGCCAATCTATAATCTCATCATAAGGCAAAATACATGGCAATGATATAATGATACCTTGGCGACAATGGTCAGGAAGAGAACCACTGCCCGAAACACAACCAGACTGCTTCCAGCAACTTTGAATCCTGAAGATGGTGTAAAACGAGTATAAACACTCATACCTTCCTCCTGCAGAGCTACACAATATCCCTTCTCTCCTTTAGCTACAAAGTCTTCACTCCAAAGCATGAGTGGCCAATGGCAACTAAGGGGGCTTATATAGCCATGACTTGCTCCTCTTCACATTTTCCTCATGTTCTCTTTGGTTACAACAAATTTTCCAAGATTGGCATCTTGTTTCAACTTCTCAAGTTTTGGTTGGGTTCACTTAAAGCTCCTTTTATCATGTAGTTGACATAATTAACAACTATGCCAACCACATACCCAAGTATGGCATTAATAAAATCTGGTTGCAAAACTACCCAACCGAACTATGTATAAAACCCAAAAATTTGTTATAACAGAGAAACAATTCTCAACCCACTTTTAACCCAAAATCCATGGTTTATAATTCGACATGTGCTAAATGTGTTGGGCTCCAGTGCTAGTTGGAGCTCCCGGTCACGCTGGAGGAAGAACCAAGGTCAGGGCTAAGCCTCGTCTCCTTTGGGGCTCGAAATGCCACTGCATACTTTAAATAAATTTATTTCCATACATTATACAAGGAACAACCTATGGGCTAATGGTAAGGCCGAGCACTATGCAGGAGAGGTCACAGGGTTGAACCCCATAGAGGCCATTCTTCTTACTAAACTTTTAACCAATCATTAAGTCCCATGTGGTGAAATATTACTGGGCCAACACACCTTTCGTACAGACACGTGTTCCCTCTGGAATGGACCGTACCATTGAATGGGTTAACATGTCATCCGTCTGTACATGCCACATGTCGTCCTCTCATTGGTTTGTACACATGCCATGTCATCATATCAGTACAGTATAGATGCCACATGTCACCGTGTCAGTGGTGCCATGTGGCACCTCTTTTGCCAATTTTGCATGTTGACCTCATAGAACAGAACGTGATAACTTTCTCATACAGAGTCCGTTTGAGGTGAAATGAACATCGTTGGAATTGTCTTGATGAGCCCTTCGATTTGGTGTTGGTTTTGCTAAGATTGGAGGACTTTGAAAATTTGGCCTTCCTGGATCCTCCTGGATCAAGTTGGCCCAAACAATTTAGTGGGGCTGACTTGTTTAGGGTAAAAATGAGTTGGCTTAATGTGTAAAAATAGAAGAGTTGCACTTCTTATTTTAACATAGAATCACTCACTTGTGTAGCACATAGGAGAGAGAGAGACATAACAACAAGGAGGAGAATACCTCTTTTGGGGTTATATCTTATACATATTATCCATCGGAAGTTTTGCTAGGTTTTTCTTCCCCGTGAGGGTTTCCTAGGATAAATACTGTGTCTATCTTATGATTGTGTTTCTTTCATTGATTATGCATATGCTACTGATGTGAATTTGTATTGAACACTAATGGTATCTAGTATATCATATGAAATATTAGCATGGTATCAGAGATATCCTGAATAGGACAGCTTTCACAAGGTGAAACTCTCTCTCCTCTCCCTCTCGGAGAAATTAGGGTTTCTAGAAAATTTTGATTTTGGAAGATCTCCTTGCATAGAAATTTGTGCCTCCCTAGACAGCATCTATTGAGCCTAGGATCGAATTTTTTAGGTGGTTTAATATCCGGAAAATCCAAACTCTAGTTTGGCCCTGAACCAGAAAACTGCAAAAAACGAGAACCAAAATTTTTGCAGATCTACAACCTCGCAAGTAGGATTTGAAGGGTGAATATTTGGGGTCTCTAGAAATCAGTTGGACCTAGAAACTCACCTCATTCAAGTGCATCTCCTGGTAAGGTCGGATTTTCGTTTTGAGAAATTTCAATTTTTAGTGACCTACTTGACATGATGGCCCGAAGCATTAAGCTTGAGGACAAATTGGAAGGCATAGAAAAATTCCTAGCATGGAAGTATAGGATTGGTCTCATTCTCAAAGAGAATGCCCTTGAGAAGTACATCAAGGATGAAGTTGTAGAACCAACAGAAGTTGATGCTAAGGAGAAGTATGAACAAGACCTAATCAAGGAAATGAGGATCATTGATTATTCTATCAAAGATCACTTGATCCCTCAAGTGTCATCTAAGAAGACACCAAAACAAATGTATGATGGACTTTCCAAAATGTATGAGGGAAGGAACATCAACAGAAAGATGAATCTAAGAGCTCAACTGAAGGGCACCAAGATGAGTAAAGGAGAATCAATTCAAGATTACTTCACAAGGGTCTCACAGTTCAAAGAGAACCTAAGTGATATTGTAGACACCCTTGATGAGGATGAACTAGTTATGACTGCTCTCAATCGTCTCACTAGACCTTGGGACTCATTCATACAGAATCGTCTCACTAGACCTTGGGACTCATTCATACAGAATCTATGTGCCAGAAAATAAAGTATGAAGTTGGACATAGTATGGGAATATTGCATTCAACAAGAAGCTAGAGTAGCTAACAGAGAAGCTCTACTCATAGAATATGGTAAGGCTCTAGCCATCCTTACTAAAGGAAGAAAACAATCAAACTTCAAGAAGGGTGACCATAAACCTTCCAAGAAGAAGTTTCAAAATAGAAAGAAGGATTACTCAAACTATCAATGCTACAACTATCATAATATAGGACACCTTGACAGAGAGTGTCCATCACCAAAGAAGAAGAACAACAACAAGGGACATCATGGTCATCTAGCTGAAGATAAGGACGAGGAAGAAAGACCTTGGGACTTCCATGGAGATGAAGGAAGTACTGTATGTACCAGGTTTGAAAAAAAAAACTTTCTTTCCATCTCACCTCTAGATAAGAAAGGATATAGAGTTTGTTGTATAGGTGGAAAAGTACTTATGTGTTCCAAAGGAATGACACTTGAAGATGTTGTGGTCACTAGAGAAGAAGGAGGACTGCATAAAATCAAAGGACATACATAGAAACTCTTGTCCATGAGACTACCAACTCAAGTGAACCGTGGCATGGGAGGCTTGCTCACATCAACTACAAAAACTACCCTATGTGAGAAAGGTGGTAACAGGGTTACCATATATGAAGATTGAACATGAGGGAACTTGCAAATGATGTGGAAGAGAAAAGAACATCAATAATGCCTTTCCGAAAAGTGAAACAAAGACTTAAGGTACTTTAGAACTAATTCATTCTGATGTATGTGGTCTTATGCCCTCCATATCATTAAGTGGATATGAATATTATGTCACATTTATTGACAACTATTCAAGAAAGACATGGATATACTTCTTGAAGAACAAGAGTGAAGCATTTGAGAAATTCAAGGAATTCAAAGCCTTAATAGAGAACCATTCAGAAAAGAGAATCAAGACACTGAGATCAGATAATGGTGGAGAATACACTTCAAAGGAATTTGAAGCATTATGTAACGAGGAAGGAATAAAGAGGGAACTAACCACTCCCTATAATAACCAACAGAGTGGTGTTGCATAAACAAATAATAGAACCATTATGGAAGCAGCGAAGACCATGAGTCATGGCCAAGACCTCCCCATGTATCCGTGGGATGAAGCAACAAGAAAAACCATATATGTGCAAAATAGATTATCCCACAGTGCTCTTGGATTCAATACTACTCAAGAGATATATACAGGAAATAAAACTGAAGTGAGCCATCTCAAGATATTTGGTTGTCCAATATATGTGCATATTCTGAAAGAGAAGAGAACCAAGTTGGATTCTTTTGGAAAGAAGGGAATATTTGTTGGGCCAAGTGTGCCTGAAGATGTTGAAAAGGTATGACATTCACTTGTGGAAGATAGTATCCTCTCTCGAGGATGGAATGTATAACACTCTATTCATGAGAGTGGTCCTTACTGGCTAAGGATGAACCTGCAGATGTTACTCTCGCATGGAGAGTACATACATTCATTTGTGTATACTGTAGAACAACACTCACTTGGGAGTGATCGTAGCCTCAGTGGCAAGGATGCTCTACGATGAGTCGTTACAAACGACATGGCCGACATTTACATGCGGTTGAGATCTTCTTTGCATACATTACTCTTGTATGGAGAGTATACCTACATTTATACATGTAGATTCCATAGAATAACACTCATTTGGGAGTGGTCCTAGCCTCAATGGCAAGGATTCTCTATGATGAGTCTCCACAGTCGTCATAGTATAACACTCACTTGGGAGTGGTCTTAGCTTTAGTGGCAACGATGTTCTACGATGGGGGACACCATTTATATGCTGTCGAGATCTGCTATGCAGACAATACTCTTGTATGGGGAGTAGGCCTACATGTATGTATAGATGTCATAGTATAACACTCACTCAAGAGTGGTCCTAGCTCTAAGAGGATGAGGATGGTCTACGATGAGTCCTTACAGATGACAGGGCCTATATCTAGGTGCGGTCAAGTTCTACATTCAGTTGTAGACAATTCAGCTGGTCAATACTATGGACCGTCCTTGTTAAGAGGGAGTAGGATGATGGAGGATTGCATCATCCTTGGATCTATGTCCTAAAGTGATAGGGATTGTTTATCCCGCAAAGAGATCACATGTACTATAGGTAGCATGGTGGCAATGGATCAAGTAGATCAAAGTGTGGTTGCAAATGATCAAGAAGATCAAAGTGCTGCTACAAAGGATCAAAGTGCTGTTGCAAAGGATTGAGAAGATCAAAGTGCTGCTACAAAGGACCGAAAGGATCAAAGTGTTGCTGCAAAGGATCAAGAAGATCGAAGTGCTCCTGCAAAGGATCGAGAAGATCGAAGTACTTCTGCAAAGGATCAATAAGATTAAAGTGTTGCTACGAAGGATAAAAAGATTGAACTGTTGTTGCAAAAGGATCAAGTGGTCGTGTAATGCAGAAGATGAAGACATTGAAGAGTAACTGTTCCAGTTACTGATTGTGAAAACTTCCTATGACATATAGATGTATTACCTCGATACTACTAAAGATACTGTCTCTTGGTTCTCCTATAGCCTATGATGATGTTGTGAGCAGAATAACCTTCTTGTCCAAGGGGAGTGTTGAAATATTGTAACTTCAAAGGATATTCTAACTGTATTTTACTGATGTAACCCAAGGGAGATGTTATTATTTCTCTGTCGAGGTGTTACTATTGTAATTGGCCATCATAGAGTCATGAGGTAAATCCTCCATTGTAATTCAGGTCATTAGTACCCTAATGAATAATATAAAATACTGTTTTGAGTCTTCCTAGGTGAAGTAGGCCAAGACAGTTTAGTGGGGCCGACTTGTTTAGGGTAAAAGTCAGTTGGATCAATCTATATAAATAGAAGATCTGTGCTTCTTATTTGAACATGGACTCACTCACTTGTGTAGCGCATAGGACAGAGAGAGAGAAAACAATAAGGAGGAGAATACGTGATTTGGGATTATATCTTATACATCTTATACAGAGGAAGTTTTGATAGGTTTTTCTTCCCCTTGAGGGTTTCCGAGGATAAATATTGTTTCTATCTTGTGATTGTGTTTCTTTAAGTGATTCTCCATATGCTACTGTTGTGAATTTGGATTAAACACCAATGATCTATCTAGTCTAGCATATGAAATCTTAACAATTTTATAGTGGGAAGTTAACTTGTGATCAAGAAATACAATCTACTGTAAACAAGATAGATTCCATTATCTCAAGCTATTCTTTACCTAAACAAACCACATGATCAATGTATCAACTTAGTCAAATGTCCATGTCTTAGGTCTCAATTGTGTCCATTGTTCCACAGTGAACCTCTCTCACTAGTGCATCTCACTAAAAGAGTGATGAATTCACACACATTCATATCATAAAATATCTTTTATAGAACAAAATCCTTTCTTAAATAATATCCCATCTATAAATAAAACATCACAATTCTCAAACCCTAACATGGCCCTTGAGGCCAAATTACAACCACATCCCATAATGTCCTAACATTAATACATAATGGTTACAAGTCCTTAAACAACAAAGGTCCACTAATACATTAATTACATACAAAACCACAATAGAACTAGGTCAAAATCAAGGGAAAATCACATACAACAAGCACCAAGAGGTATCATGAAGGTACACGATCAAACAATAAATATGTTAAATAATACACAAATACTAATTGAATTTCTTCATTCTTTCAATAAACAAACTTAGCAAATAATGTTTTCAAAAAATTTATTCTCATTGAAGTGGAACATTACCATGTTATTGACATAAATGCAAACGCCAATGAAAATACATTAAAAATTATAACTTAATTTGAAGAATTTCATATGCAAATTACTATAATCTTGAAAAATAATATCATAGCAATTATGAACATTTGGCTCAATACCTTGTACAACTTTGAAGGATATCAAGAAGGTGACAATGTGTCCTTCATTTTGGAAGTGTATACTTTCTCTAACTCATTATTAGCAATGGGTCCTTCATTTTCGAAGTTTATACCTTTTATAACTCATTACTCAATAAGAGTTAGTGAGTGAATATATTTGTCAATCCCACATTGTTTATCCATATCAACATGGAATGTTTACATAACATAAATAGGACCATATAGAGACAAACTTTTTAAATAAAGAGTTAGAGGTTTTTAAATGAAGAATTAAGAAAAAAGATGTGAAAAGATCCATATGCTCATTTACTCACGATAAAGGAAAATCTCCATTAGCTAGATGATATACAATGCCTTGCCTTGAGGTTCAAAGTTATAAGAAAAGGCCAACAATACCGTGTCTTGTGTTTCAAAAGCTATAAAAAACAACATGCTCACTTACTCATGTGTAGACGTTGCACAATGCCTTGTCTTCTGTTTTAAAAGTTATAAAAAGACATGCTCACTTACTCATTGACAAAGGAAGATCGCTTTAAAAGTTATAAAAAAACATGCTCACTTACTCATTGACAAAGGAAGATCATGACGAGCTGTGTTTCAAAAGTTATAAAAAAAACACTAACATGCTCACTTACTCATGTGACAAAGGAGGATCATGACGAGCTGGGCATTGTATTGATGATTAGGATGTTCTGCAAAGCTTTATCTTTGTATTCTGTAGTGTTACAAAATCCTGCGCTTCCCGGATGTTTTGTGTTTGTATCGTAATTTGCTGGACAGTTGTAATACATGAGACTGCATCTGAATCATATGCAACAATGAACGGTTTCATTGAGGGTCGAATTCCAGAACAGAAGATGATGATTGCAGGAATATCAGATGAAAAAAAATCATTTCCCACTTTGTTGAACTTCAGACCTGAGTATGGCGAATTCTCCATTAGAAGGTGGACATGCATTGATCAATTTTTTCATTGTGCTGTTATTTGAATTTGAAGGTGGAAATGCATTGGCAATTTTTTTTCATTTTGCTCAACTATTTGAATTTGACCGTTCTTTCAGAGAACTGTTCTGGGCAGAGTGACAAGATTACAGTTGTTATTGGTTTTTGCTGTATGAAAATTCTTTGAATTTTTATATATTATGATAGATTTATTTTAAATCAGTATTTATCAATCATATAGAGAGATTCAATTCAACATCTTGGATCCGGTTCAACATCGCTCAGGTCCAATTCAACGTCTCTCCCATGCTGACTTTATAACAACTTCTGCCATCATGAATCATTTTATTTGCTTTCAAATTCAACATCTCTCCCAGCACAACACTTCGTTGCCATCAATAAATCAATAATTTTGTAAGTGTTTATATATATATATAGTAAAGCACCTGGCTATGCAATCAATAAAATGATTTTTTTGTTTACTAATTTAATTTCAAACTTAAGTGTAAAGCACCTTGTTATGCAATCAATAAAATGAATTCTTTTGTTTACAAAGTAATTTCAATTTAAAATATAGATAAATGAATCAGTCAATCGTGTTCTCTAATTTTTTTTCCTTTCCGTAACTCACTTCAAGGAATTTATCGTCATTTTGAAAACTCTCTACCCTATGAATGGGTTGACACAAAAACAGAAAACATGTGTACACAAAAACCAAAGACTACTTATCCTGAGTGTTTTTATTACATAATATTATAATATAATAATCTAAGTAATCAAGAAATCAATAATACAAAAATTTACTTGTTAACCAATCAATGAATTTGACCTCTTATTTGGCCTCAAGCTTAGTACCACGATTTCTATAAAACCTTTACCTAAAATGCATATAACTAAATGTTTTTCTATCTGAGCAATGCCAGAAATTACTTAAGTTAATTATAACATTAAATGTTAAGAGACAATCCGGGTGGGTATGTCGTGTTTGTTGCATGAACTTGCAATGTAGCACCTATCCTTGTTACACCGCCATCGCCTTGCAGTTGCAATGTGGCAAGTGTTTGTGGCCATACATATTATGTATGAGGCAGAAAGCAGTGTTTGTGGCCATACATATTATGTATGAGGCAGAAAGCATCTTGGTTAGTTCTTGTTCCTACATGAACTTAGCCACTAACAACCTGACATGCAAAGCATGTGTCCATGTGCATGTACCTTAGGTTGAACTTAGCAACGAACAACTTGCCATGCAAGGCATGTGTCCAAGTGCATGTACCTTAGGTTGTTGTTGCACCCAAGCCTCTACTGGTAAATGTCTCCAACTTATGTATATGCAAGCTTGGATGTCTCAAATATTCAATGTTACACCCACCATTACGTACAAGGCTCTTCCAAAACTGGATCTTCCACTGAAGGATATTAAAATTATGAGATTTATCTTTAACATTTTATTGTTACCTTATGTACGGTAGTCCCTAAGCAACAAGATACAAGCTTTGGGAGCTATAAAAACTTAAGCTAGCTAGAAAAATATGATAATCCTGGATCCTTGTTTACTTTGTCCTCGAATGATGAACAACTTCTTCAAATCAAATGCTTATTGCCATGAAAACATGTAGATGCATTGGGGAAACATACTTTTCAGACGAATTACGTTGTTGCAGGTGCTCTCATAACAAGAGTTTGGTGATGTTCTAGAGTTTGGTGGTGTTCTAGGCTGCAATTTCTGCTAGCATCATCAAAAGACTAGTATGTAACAGAGTCCATACATTCAATACATTATTCTATCTTTCAAAATTTTGAAATTAAAAGACTGAAGCTTTACCTAGGCTTAGATGAGTCTGAAATGGAAATTCTACAATGGCTGCAGGCTACCGCTAGTCACTATTGAAAAGAAACAAATGAACTAACTTGGGTTATGAAAACAATTCTAATTGTCATTATGATATTGGAAACTTTCATTGACTACAAGATTTACAACAGCTGTACAATGTGCAGAAAGAACTATGTAGTACCTAGCTGTATGGTTTGAAAAATACAAAGAATTGACCTACTGCGAGCTTTCTCTTAAAACCCTAAAACTACAATACCATATATGTAAAATCTATATGAAAACAACAAATCAATATAGAAAGAAAACTTTGATTTTATGCCCATATCGAAAAGCCTTTCAAGAAATAACTAAAATAGCCAGACATTATGAATATATGTATACAAATTTAAAAACCATATATGCAATCACTTTCTTAAATTTTCCATATAGATTTCTATTATGCTGTGCCATAAACTGCATTTTCTTGTTCACATCTAAAGCTTCTCATCAGCAAAATGAGAACCACTGTATTTTACGAACAAAACTTGCAATGATTAATCCTCTTGATCATTGTAAAACAAGAACACTTAACAAACAAAGAATGTTAGGAACTTGAAAGAGAATTGAGGGACACTCCAAGTACGAATAGATATTATAACCTAGTAATTTGGTTTGTTGTATATCTCATTGCGACAAAGGTAGCTTTAGATATCTTAAGATTAGATTTTTTTAATCGTAGATTAATATCACCAAAGACCAAGAGAAGAAGAGAGAGAGATAATTCATTCTTCCCAATGGTTTCCACTAGCCAGCTTCCCACCCACTATGGTCAAATATCTATATCTATATTTATCTGTTTATATTTATATAGGGAAATCTAGTGAATGCAGGATGAACCAAAAAAGTGCATCGAAAAGCTACTTAGTATACTCAGAAGTATTCTCTTCTCTCTGAATAAAAGCAACACCATTTGTGAAGCCTTTTGGGACCCTGGGTATACTATGGTGACAAATAGCAGTTAGTTAAACACAACACTATTAAGGAACACTATATTTTTATCAGGTTGGTCTTATATACTTCACTAGGAGGTAGGTCATTTTGCTAAATAAATTCCAATGAGCAGGCGGGGGTAATTGCAGATGCTGGGTAAGTCTGAAAAAGTATTTCATTTACCTGTTGGAACCAAAACTCAAATGCAAAGATATATAACCACAATGTATCACCTATGAGGCGGCAATGCATGCTGCAACGTGCAAGTAAGGGAAAAGATTTTATATTTGGTAGCTTCAGAAATACACACATCCCCTAGGTCTACCATGGTTGCTGTGATTTTCGTGAAGCAATTAAATTAAAAGAGTTGGAGAACGAGCACGGACAAAAAATATAGAGTATCAACCTGAGATATCCATCCACTCGAGGAATATGCATAGAAACAACTCATTGAACTAGACTAGTCGTCCTTCACACCCTTCTTTTTCTGCGTGATCTCAGAATGTTAAATTAACTGGTTTTGAGATGTCTTGCCTGATCTATTCACGATAATTTGCAGAAGAATGTAAATCCTTGAACGAACTAGTCAAGAGCATATACACTTCAAACAAAATGGGTAAGATGAATCTGTAACTCGATCTCCCCATCACGATGAACATACACAGCTGAATGTAAAACAAATATTAACACCATAACTGAATATAAAAATTTGCATATGTTGTTTACTACTTATTACAAATAAAATTTGCATTTAATCTTTTTAAAAATCTACAATTTGATAGAAAGACCAATCTTTACAAATTTTAACTCTAGTGGAAGCTACATAGCATGTGATCTAAATTTCTATCTTTTTATTAAATGTTATTAACTCTTTTTCTATTTAAAATTTTCAACAATAATATTTATTGATTTACAACCCTATTTATGAACATGAGTTTAGGGGTAGAAGTGCCTAACCAAAAATGAGAAAAACCCTGGAATTAGCTACCACATCAAAATGACTTGGAATGTACGTCATATGGCCGTGTGAACTTTGGGATTTTTCCATGCAGAGCCAAGCTTGAATTTGTTTGTGAGATTACTCCTCCAAGCCATCTCGTTGATGCATGTAAACGATACCGGGCGAAAAAGATTGAAAATCATGCCACATCTGCCCAAGAATACAACAATCTTAAGCTAAAAACCTTTAGGCTGAGCGTAAAGATCTTTGAGAACTTACAACAATCTTAACCTAAAAACCTTTAGGTTGAGTGTAAATATATTTTAATGATAGGGAGGGCGTCCACTGCTTGATGATTTGGGAGACCCATTCTCTGCTACTCTCTTACTCTACCTCGCCTAAGAATATGTGTCTCGAACTTCGAAGAAGACAGATAGGTGCGGAATATTGGTAAGTTTGATAGAAGAACACATAAACTATAGAATAAATACTGCCTCTGAAGGCTAAGGCTAGACAAACTAAAACTCCTTACATTTACAATTGTTAAAACTCCTTACATTTACCATTGTTATCTCGTACACGTTTCTTCTTTAGCATAGATATTGTATAAATGTCTAATTTGTTCTTTGTACAAACTTGAGTAGCAGAATATTTCGTGTAATTTAAGAATCCTTGAGACATGGATTGACGAGCTTGCTAATAAATACCTTCAAGAACAGGTAGCCTGCCATCATGACAAGTGGAATAGCCAGCGATATCTACTATGATTCAAAACTAGTGGCAATTAATGCATTTTGTGCGAGTCAATTCAACAATAGCTGGCTAGTCCACTACATTGAGTGACCCTTTTTTGCCTCGGGACCAATCGAAGCTCAGTAGCGAGAGGTATACTTTTACTGTAGGTCATTAGCAACATGTTGATGGAAGTTCCCTTAATGCTCGAACTTATAGTGGTTAGACTTAAAGATCTATTTAAAAAAAAAATGTACTCTTTATGACTCTCGATTATAGGATCTACACTTCACTTAAATTAGGAATTATGTTCACCAAATATCTACCATAATAAAATCATCGTCTCTTAGTTATAAAGTACTCCCATATTAAGACACCCAAATTATTACTTATTTACTGATTGAATAATTTGCCCCTCCCTATTCAATGGAACAAGAGCCGACACTCTGACTCATCAATGACGAGTTATTACTTACTCGAATATGTCACCATAACAAGCGACTACTCAACCATTTCACTGAGAAAAAGGTGTGTCTTTGATAAACCATGATTCATTCTTACCCGACCAACCACCAGGCTTTAATTTTCCTACACATCCTTCATAGAAAATCCATTGCTTCATGTATGTAATATTGTTGTCACTTCATTGTCGAACATCAAGGAAAATCTCCCCGGGGAACAATCCAATAAAAGGAAAATCACTAACTATTTTTCTTCCCTCTTGGCTCTCTTACCCACCTCACTCACTCCTCCTTGCCTCTTCTATGCCCTGCCGTGGTCTCTTACTCGCGTGTCAAAATATTTCAATGCTCTAGTTGCAAGTCATAGGGACAGACCTAGGTAATTGTTATTATGTATATATGGTTTGTCCTCAGACTACAAAATCGGATAATGAGTTTCTTCTTGACATCGGAGGATAATGAGTTTATTGACACTATACATTAAACAACCATTCATATAAATAAGTAATTCAAGTTTTTAAATTTAAATATATATATATATATATACTTCAACAATTTTCGTAGATATCTTTGCTATAAAACTTTATAAGTATTCAATATTATTAATGAATTTTTAATAAGACCTTTAATATTACTGAATGCTTTTATGTTGTTGGGATTTTATGTTCTTGTCCCCGGCCAACCCAAACAATGGGCATGGCTGAACATACGGATTCCACATTGTTGACTGTCCTTTATCAAGAAGCATCCAAGGCCTTCAAATCAAGCGTCGAGATGACATGTGGATTGTAGTCCCCTCAATACCTAATGCATTTGTCATTAACATTGGAGATCTTCTGCATGTAACCATCATAATTGAGCACTTCTCGTCCTTTTAACATAGCTATCGAAGCTGCTGGGAATAATAATATATACGATTGGATTTAAATTTTAAATTGCATGTAGGTCCTCAGCAACAACAAATATAAAAGTATGGTTCATCGAACCGTTAACAATAGCAATCCCATACTTTCTTTTGCATATTTATGGGGTCCTCATATAACTACTGTTGTAGAGTCTGCTCCACAACTAGTCGATTCCAAGCACCCTCTCATGTACAGATCTCTTTCTTGGAATGAATATCTGGTTGCGCAGGCCAAACAGGCCAAACATTTCCACAGAGCCCTTGAATTCTTCACAAACGTTCAATAAGCTATACAGACAATAGACAATGTCCATCTGCATCTGCTGGCATCTTGTGAGTTTGCATCTACTGAATCAAAGAATTTCACTTCAGAGTGCCACTTGATAAGGCTCAACGTTAAAAAAAAAACACAATTACAATTGAATATTCTATAGATTTTCTATTCAATAGAGGTTCAATTTCTAAAGGCAGGGACTTGCTGCCTTTAGTAGCTCCTCTTGTTGAATTTATCATCATTTTGAAAACTCTCTATATGAAACTACTATTTAAGGTACCATTATTGAGTATCTTAGACCTGTGCGTGGCAAATTCTCCACTATGGTATTATTGAACTTAGGAACCTATTGAACTTGGAACCTCGGTATCTCCAAGTCTTATGTTGACTGTTATTTAAATTTACCTTCAAAGTGGGCTACTCTTCACGTGTCTTTTATTGAACTTGAACTCAAGACCTTGTTTTGTTAATTCTTACCTTCGATGTTACCTGTGTTGGGAAAGCCACCTTGAATATGAAATTGCCCCCAACAAATTCTTCACTTTTCACTTATTATTTTGCCAATTCTCAACTTTGTTGTTACTTGTGCTGGGCAGCCCACCGTGAACAAGAAACTTTTCACTTATTAAATTCATACTTGTAAATGCTCCATGTAATATCCCAAATTTTGACGTAACACTTATGGGCATAAGTTCCATTGCATGTGATGCTGCTTTGATGTTTATATTTTGTATATTGAGCATAAGACCCCACTGCTTGCATGTGTTGGGTGTGGACCCTGAAGCACATGATTGGTTTATGTTTGTGTTGAGTGCAAGCTCTCGAGTACATGAGTGATTTGATGATTGTGTTGAGAAAAAGCTATGAAGCACATGAGTATTTAATGTTTGTGTTGAGCGCAAGCTCTTGAGCACATGAGTGATTTGATGTTTGTGTTGAGCGCGAGCTCTGAAGCACATCAGTATTTAATGTTTATGTTAAGCTCGAGTTATGAAGCACGCGAGTGATTTGATGATTGTGTTGAGGAGAGCTTTGAAGCACATGAGTATTTGATGTTTGTGTTTGTAATGCCCCCATGACATTATTTTTATTTTTCATGTTTTGAAAAATTATTATTTTTATATTGTAATGAGTTATAAAACTCAAAGACTGAAATAACATTTGCACAAACAAACATTTTATTTATTTATTAATAAAGAAAATGACACTTGGAGAACTCAACTACATGAGGGGACACCAACCATGGCACCAATGAACATGTGTAAGCAAGCTAAGAGTGATTGATACCAATCAAATCCAATCCAAAGCTCAACAACCAGACAAGATCCTAAATCATAGGGATTTAGGGATCTTATTGGAGATTTGATTGGGATGGCATAAGACTTGGGAAAAGTTATTTATATGAGTGCACTGGAATAACGTGGGACGCCGTGTTGTGCATGGAAAAAATTATTGTTGAGCTTTTTTCTATTTTTATAAGTCCATCATGAGAACTTGGTACGGACTCGAGATTGAGTGCCACGACGAAGTGTCTTGCTATTCTAGTGCATGGTTGCTGATCCAGCTCGGGGGTGGAGTAGAGCAAACTGTTGAGTTGCTGCCTCCTATGCTTGGGAGGAGTTGAATTCTCCAAGCTTTATTTTCAACATCATTTTCAAGTAAGTATCTTTGATTTCCACTGTACAGAGTATGTTTTTGAAATATTTAATATAGATCCAATCCCTATATGCGATCTATTTTGACCCTGATTTATCAATCGACGGCCATTGAAGCTTTCATCTGGATATTAAATAATTTAGATGGTATCGTATAATTATGGTAATGATTTCTCAAGGATCCGATTGGGATGCTAGTGCAATGCATTTGACAATGTGCTCATTCCAGAAGATGCGTGTGAGAATGGGGGCGAATTAATCGAATGAGCATTTTGATGGAAAGTCTGGAAACATTTTTGCATTTGCGAGATCTAGATCATTTAGATATCTGCCTATTCAGTTAAAAACGTTTCTGCATTTGCTAGATCTAGATCATTTAGATTTCTGCGTGTTCAGTTAAAAATGTTTTAGCATTTTCCAGATCTAGATCATTTAGATCTCTACCTGTTCAGTTGAAAACGTTTTTGCATTTTCCAGATTAAGATACCTCTACGAGCTCAGTTGAAAATGATTTTTCTTTTTCCAGATTAAGATACCTCTGCGAGTTCAATTGAAAACGATTTTTCTTTTTCCAGATTAAGATACCTCTGCGAGTTCAGTTGAAAACGATTTTGCTTTTTCCAGATAAAGATACCTCTCGGTGCTCAGTTGAAAACATTTTTGTATTTTCTAGATCTAGATAATTATAGATATGTGATTTTATAATTTGTATTCATGTGTTTTCATTGAAATCAATTATGGATCTAGAAGTCTGGAAATTGGGAAAACATCCCATCCACCATCTGCGTTATAGATCTCAGCCATGGATCCGAGAATTGGGTATGGAGTATTTGGTAATAAACCTTTCCTACATACTTTTGTTAATCGATCTAGATTTTGGTAATAATCCTTGTCGACTTTCGTTGTTAATTTGTTCTGGAATTTGGAAAATGATTCTTGCCTCCGTTATTTTAATATATTCCGGATAGCCTCAAATAGCTAGAAAATTCATTTCTTGATATTATTTTCCAACTCTTCATGTCTATGTTGAAACGGTCTCACTTAGTCAGAGAACAATCTTGTGCTTCTTCTTGTGATTTACTTTACCTTTATGATAAACATTGAAAGCGACGTCTCCGGAGAAGACAACCATAATTTTATTATGAGTAATAATTGTGGATACAAGATGGTTTCTTTGTATTTATATATGTATATACATCTCGTTTACTGTATATTTTGTTTACCCTCGAGATAGAAGGGAAATTTCCCTATAGATTTCTGCATGCGATTTACCATGGAAAACAGTTTTTCAATTGAATATGCGTTTACTGTAAATAATAGATCCATCCCAGTATAGATTTTTTGCACGCGACTCCCCATAGAAACTCCTTCAATTAATCATGTGTTTGATTTAAATCATAGATCTATCCTAGTATGGATTTCTGCATGCGATTTACCATGGAAAACAATTTTTCAAGTGAATATGTGTTTACTGTAAATAATAGATCCATCCCAGTATATATTTTTTGCACGCGACTCTCCATAGAAACTCCTTCAATTAATAATGTGTTTGATTTAAATTGTAGATCTATCCTAGTATGGATTTTTGCATGCATTTTACTATGGAAATATTTTCAATTGAGCATGTGTTTGATTTAAATCATAGATCTATCCTAGTATGGATTCCTGCATGCGATTTACCAAGTATGTGTTTGATATTAATCATAGATTTATCATAGTATATAATTGTTGTATGCGATGCAAACATTTTCAAATAAGTATGTGTTTGATATTAATCATAGATTTATCATAATATGTAATTGTTGTGTGTGATGTATTTATGTGGATATGGGGAAGACCTTAATAATCCACACATGTTGAAAGAATGCATTTTATTTTATATATTATAAATATTAAATTGTGTTTTTTTTTTCCCTTTCTATAAAAGGTAATCTCTTTCTTCCAACAAAAATGCAAGTCTTCTTATATGCTCCTTTATATATATATATATATACTAAATTTATGTAATCTATATAGCGTGGTATTTTCATTATTACTATTATCAATTTAGATGATCATAATTATGTGTTACTTTAGGGATATGATTTTTGGGTACGTTACATTGTGGTATCAGAGCCCAAGTTATGACACGTGGCCATATGGTGTTTACACACGTATTTATGAAAACTAATAGCTGTAACCTTTTGTTCTTATTTCCCTTGATTCAAAAGATATGGCCAAAAGACGATCCCCTACCCCACCTGCTTGGGTTGAACTTAATAATTAGGATCCCCCTAATAACAACGTTGTTAATTTTGAGATTCTACAAACAGTGAGGGACTTACAAGAATAAATTATGAACTTTAAGACTGAACATGAAAGGGTACTGAAAACCCAAGAAGACTTAAATGAAGCCCTACTTTTTAAACTGCGTAAGATAACTAATGAAAAGAAAAAAAAGAAACATAGACAAGAAAACTCATCCTCTGACTGTCCTACTCTGATGGAAGCCATTTATCTAGTGAATCAGAGTATTCTAGTGACAGTTCTAAGGGTAGACATAAGAAGAAAAGAAAATATAAAGATGAGCTAACAGGAGAATTCAAAAAGTTAAAGCCTCCTACCTTTGACGACGAAGTCAAAAATGGAGAAGAAGTTGAGGCTTGGCTCTTCAGAATGAAGAAGTACTTCACTATGTACAATTACTCCAACTCCATGAAGAGCAAAATGGCCATCTTCAATCTCGTCGGAAAGAATGAGATTTGGTGGCAAGATTTAAAAAGAGCAAAACGAATAAATGATAGGAAAGTAAGTTGGAACTGGTTTAAAAAGGAATTTAAAAAAGAATACCTCTCCGAATATTACTATGAAGGGAAAGCTAAGGAGTTCTATGAGCTAAGATTAGGATCCATGTCCATGCATGAATTTTGTACTAAATTCTTATCCCTCTTAAGGTATGCTCCTTACTTAAACAAAGAAAAAACTAAAATACAAAGGTTTCTAGGTTGCTTGCCTAACTTTTATAAAGACAAACTAGAGCTTGATGAACCAAAAACTTTGTATGAAGCAATGAGGAAGGCCAAATTAACGTATGACCAATCCAAGAGTAAAAGTGAAAATTCTTTTAGTTTCAAGAGAAAAGATGGAAACGGTTTTAAGAAAAGAGAGTTCAAATCTTTTAATAATAAACATAAAAGTTTCCAGAAAAATACCTTCAAGGACAAACAACCAAAACTAAGAACAAAATATAAACAACCTATGAGAACTGCAGAGTATAAAGATACTACCTTTAATAAAAAGAGTGAAGAAATAAAAAGAGAACCCTTGCAGTGTTGGGGTTGTGGGGGGGGTCATTTCTATCGAGATTGTTCTCATAAAAAGGATAATCAGAATATTCACACAGTTCGAGGAGCAGCCACAGTAAAAGAATTTGCTCGAAACATACCGCAGATTAGCGCAGCGCTGAACAATCATCAAGCGGATTTTTAGCCCTCCATGATTGAGGTAGAAGGTAAGATCCTTGACAAACATATTTCTATATTAATTGATTCTGGTTCTACCCTAAGTTATATATCTCCTAAGTTAGTAGATTTGTGTAAAATGGGAAAGTATGATTTTGAAAAATCGTGGTTAGTGCAGTTAGCCACTGGAACAAAAAGAAAAGTAATTAGTTTTATTTCTAGTTGTGAAGTTCATATGCAAGATTTGATTACAAAAGTAGATTTGAATGTTTTACCATTAGGATCTTACGATGTACTGATTGGCATGGATTGGCTAGAAAAACATAAAGTGGTGCTAAATTTTTTTGAGAAAACTTTTGATTGTATTGATGAAAATGGCAAAAGTAAAATGGTTAGAGGAATTCCAAAGAAGATTCTTACTAGGAAAATTTTTGCCTTGCAATTGAAAAAGTATGCTAGAAAAGGATGTAGGGTTTTTGTGGTACACATCACCGAAACTAATGTTAAGGAAACAAAACCTAAACTAGGGGATCTTCCCATTTTAAATGATTTTAAAGACATCTTCTTAGAAGAGATACCGGGACTACCTCCAAGGAGAGATATTGACTTTACCATTGAATTGATACCTGGAGCAGTACCCGCCTCGAAGGCCCCTTATTGAATGAACACACCTGAATTGGTAGAATTAAAGTTGCAATTACAGGAATTAATAGATAAAGAATATATTAGACCAAGCGTGTCTCCATGGGGAGCACCTGTCTTGTTTGTTAAAAATAAGTAAGGGACACCGAGGCTATGTGTTGATTACAGATAATTAAATAAAATGACAATTAAGAATAGATACCCTCTCCCCCGCATTGATGACTTGTTTGACCAAGTACGGGGAGTGACGGTATTCTCTAAAATCGACTTAAGGTCTAGATACCATCAAGTAAGAATTAAGGACGAGGATGTCCATAAAACTGCATTCAGAACAAGGTATGGGAATTACGAGTTCATGGTCATACCATTTGGCTTGACCAATGCCCCAGCCACATTCATGTGTTTAATGAACAGTTTTCTTCACAAATATCTAGATAAGTTTGTAATAATATTTATTGACGATATATTAATATACTCAAAAAATGAAGAAGAGCATAAAGATCATTTAAAACTGGTCTTGCAAACCTTAAGAGAACATAAAATTTATGCAAAGTTTAGCAAGTGTGAATTCCTTCAAGATAAAATTCAGTACCTAGGTCATGTAATAACTAAGGAAGGTATTTCGGTGGACCCAGATAAAATCAAGGAAATCAATGATTGGCCAGTCCCTAAGGATGTAACCGAGATTTGATCCTTTATAGGAATCACAAGTTACTATCATAGGTTCATTGAGGGGTTCTCCAGAATTGCTTATCCAATAACCTCACTTCAAAAAAAAGGAACTAAATTCATATGGTCTAATAAATGTCAAGAAAGCTTGGAAAAACTTAAGCACTTATTAACCACCGCACCTATTCTAAGGATTGCATATCCTTACAAGGACTTCATTGTATGTACAGATGCATGCTTATAATGATTAGGTGGTGTGTTATTACAAGAGGATTATGTAATAAGTTACAAATCGAGAAAACTTAAAATACATGAATGAAATTATGCAACACATGACTTGGAGTTAGCTGCTATAATACATGCTTTAAAGATGTGGAGACATTACTTAATTGGAAGAAAATTTACCTTAATGTCGGATAATATAAGCTTAAAATATTTATTTGATCAACAAAATTTGAATGCTCGCCAAGCAAGGTGGCTAGCATTTTTGAGCGAGTATGATTTTGAAATTAAACACATAAAAGGCAAAGAGAACAAGGTGGTGGATGCCTTGAGTAGAAATGCCATTCTGCTTTGTTCAACTGCCTTCAGTAGTTATAAAACAAATCTCAAAGATTTAATAAAAGAAGCAGCTAAAAATGATGAAGAGTACTTAAATATTAAAGAACAATTGGAAACAGATGATAAGGGAAGTTATTCATCTTATTCTATAAGCTCCGAAGACTTGTTAGTCTATAAAAACCGATTATACATACCAGATTCTGAAGAAGTAAAACGACTAATTCTTAATGAACTACATAAGAAACCATATTCTAGACATCCAAGTTACCAAAAGATGATAACTAAGTTAAGAAAAAGATATTATTGGCCTAACATGAAGAATGATGCTGCAAACTACCTAGCTAGGTGTATTGAATGTCAACAAGTAAAAACTGAACATCAACATCCTATTGGGATACTACAACCCTTACCTATTCCAGAATGGAAATGGGAGATAATAAGCATAGATTTTATAATAGGATTACCTAAAAAAAATAAGCAACATGACTCAATAATGGTAGTTGTGGATAAGTTAAGTAAAGTTGCTCACTTCATACCTATAAATTCTACTTTCAAAGCCATTATTATAGCCGATATTTTTATGAAAGAAATATTTTGGTTTCGTGGTATTGCAAAGGTTGTGATTTCTGATAGGGATGTGAAATTTATTGGTAACTTTTGGAAATCCTTGTTTAAAGGTCTAGATACACAACTAAATTTTAGCACTGCTTATCATCCTCAAACAGATGGACAAACTGAAATAACTAATCAAGTGTTAGAAGATATGCTGCGAATGTACGTAATGGATAAACCAGGTAAATGGGAAGAGTATTTGCATTTGGTAGAATTTGCTTATAATAATGAGTATCAAGCTTCTTTGAAAATGAGTCCATTTGAAGTTTTGTATGGCCGGAAATGTCGCACTCCTGTGTCTTGGGATAACCCTGCTGATAGGATTGTTCTAGGACCAGACATGTTAAAAGAAATGGAACAAATGGTGAAAGAGGTACAACAAAACTTAAAAGTTGCCCAGGATCGACAAAAAAGTTACGCATATTTAAAATGAACTCCAAGAGAGTTCAATGTTGGAGATGCGTATATCTAAAGGTAAAGTCAAAGAAGAGTTCTTTGAGTTTGGGAAGATGTTCCAAGCTGGAACCAAGGTATTGTGGACCTTTTGAAGTGTTAGCTAAGATAGGGTCATTAGCCTATCAGCTTGCACTTCTGCCTAATGTAAAAGTGCACGATGTATTTCATGCTTCATTGTTAAAATATATATATACATGATGCTCCTCATATAATTGACTGGGATGTGATTCAGGTAGAACCCGAGGGCGAGTTCCAGACCGAACCTTTCCGCATTCTAGACAGGAAGGAACGTATGCTTCGGAATCGAGCCATCGTTCAAATAAAAGTGCAATGGAAGCACTTCAGCCCTGAAGAGGAAACTTGGGAAATGGAGGATAAAATGCGGGAAGCATATCCCTCCATGTTCTAGAATGAGGAAGGAAGCTCAGAATAAAAAGAACATTGAGGACGGTGTTAAAAATAAGGGGAGGAGAAATGTAATACCCCCATGACATTATTTTTATTTTTCATGTTTTGAAAAATTATTATTTTTATATTGTAATGAGTTATAAAACTCAAAGATTGAAATAACATTTGCACAAACAAAAATTTTATTTATTTATTAAGAAAGAAAATGACACTTGGAGAACTCAACTACATGAGGGGACACCAACCATGGCACCAATGAACATGTGTAAGCAAGATAAGAGTGATTGATACCAATCAAATCCAATCCAATGCTCAACAACCAGACAAGATCCTAAATCATAGGGATTTAGGGATCTGATTGGAGATTTGATTGGGATGGCATAAGACCTAG
This sequence comes from Pseudotsuga menziesii, assembly GCA_001517045.1. Taxonomy (NCBI): domain Eukaryota; kingdom Viridiplantae; phylum Streptophyta; class Pinopsida; order Pinales; family Pinaceae; genus Pseudotsuga; species Pseudotsuga menziesii. Next base: position 4,034 of record LPNX010144425.1, on the reverse strand, counting down.
GCAAAGTTATTTATATGAGTGCACTGGAATAACATGGGACACCGTGTTGTGCATGGGAAAAATGATTATTGAGCATTTTTCTATTTTTATAAGTCCGTCATGAGAACTTGGTACGGAATCAAGATTGAGTGCCACGAGGAAGTGTCTTGCTGTTCTGGTGCATGGTTGGTGATCCATCTCGGGGGTGGAGCGGAGCAAGCCGTTGAGTTGCTGCCTCCTATGGTTGAGAGGAGTTGAATTCTCCAAGCTTTATTTTCAACATCATTTTCAAGTAAGTGTCTTTGATTTCCACCGTACAGAGTATGTTTTTGAAATATTTAATATAGATCCAATCCCTATATGCGATCTATTTTGACCCTGATTTATCAATCGACAGCCATTGAAGCTTTCATCTGGATATTAAATAAGTTAGATGGTATCGTATAATTATGGTAATGATTTCTCAAGGATTCGATTGGGATGCTAGTGCAATGCATTTGACAATGTGCTCATTCTAGAAGATGCGTGTGAGAATGGGGGCAAATTAATCGAGTGAGCATTTTGATGGAAAGTATGGAAACATTTTTGCATTTGCAAGATCTAGATCATTTAGATATCTGCGTGTTCAGTTGAAAACATTTTTTACTTTCTGGATCTAGATCATTTAGATATCTTCCTGTTCAGTTGAAAACATTTCTACATTTGCTAGATCTAGATCATTTAGATCTCTGTGTGTTCAGTTAAAAATGTTTTAGCATTTTCCAGATCTAGATCATTTAGATCTCTACCTGTTTAGTTGAAAATGTTTTCTCATTTTCCAGATTAAGATACCTCTACGAGCTCAGTTGAAAACAAATTTGCTTTTTCCAGATTAAGATACCTCTGCGAGTTCAGTTGAAAATGATTCTGCTTATTCCAGATTAAGATACCTCTGTGAGTTCAGTTGAAAACAATTTTTCTTTTTCTAGATAAAGATACCTCTCGGTGCTCAGTTGAAAACATTTTTGTATTTTCTAGATCTAGATAATTATAGATCTGTGATTTTATAATTTTTATTCATGTGTTTTCATTGAAATCAATTATGGATCTAGAAGTCTGGAAATCGGGAAAACATCCCATCCACCATCTGCGTTATAGATCTCAGCCATGGATCCAAGAATTGGGTATGGAGTATTTGGTAATAAACCTTTCCTGCATACTTTTGTTAATCGATCTAGATTTTGGTAATGATCCTTGTCGACTTTCGTTGTTAATTTTTTCTGGAATTTGGAAAATGATTCTTGCCTGTGTTATTTTAATATATTCTGGATAGCCTCACATAGCTAGAAAATTCATTTCTTGATATTATTTTCCAACTCTTCATGTCTATGTTGAAATGGTCTCACTCAGTCAGAGAACAGTCTTGCGCTTCTTCATGTGATTTACTTTACCTTTATGATAAACACTGAAAGCGACCTCACTGGAGAAGACAACCATAATTTTATTATGAGTAATAATTGTGGATACAGGACGATTTCTTTGTATTTATATATGTATATACATCTCGTTTACTATATATTTTGTTTACCCTCGAGATAGAAGGGAAATTTCCCTATAGATTTCTGCATGCGATTTACCATGGAAAACAATTTTTCAATTGAATACGTGTTTACTGTAAATAATAGATCCATCCCAATATAGATTTTTTGCACGCGACTCTCGATAGAAACTCCTTCAATTAATCATGTGTTTGATTTAAATCGTAGATCTATCCTAGTATGGATTTATGAATGCGCTTTGCCATGGAAAACAATTTTTCAATTGAATATGCGTTTACTGTAAATAATAGGTCCATCCCAATATAGATTTTTTGCACGTGACTATCCATAGAAACTCCTTCAATTAATCATGTGTTTGATTTAAATCGTAGATCTATCCTAGTATGGATTTCTACATGCGTTTTACTATGAAAATATTTTCAATTGAGCATGTGTTTGATTTAAATCGTAGATCTATCCTAGTATGGATTCCTACATGCGATTTACCATGTATGTGTTTGATATTAATCATAGATTTATCATAGTATATAATTGTTGTATGCGATGGAAAAATTTTCAAATAAGTATGTGTTTGATATTAATCAGATATTTATCATAGTATATAATTGTTGTGTGCGATGTATTTATGTGGATATGGGAAAGACCGTAATAATCCACACGTGTTGAAAGAACGCATTTTATTTTATATATTATAAATATTAAATTGTGTTTTTTTTTTCCCTTTCTATAAAAGGTAATCTCTTTCTTCCAACAAAAATGCAAGTCTTCTTATATGCTCCTTTATATATATATATATTGTTAACACCCAAAAATAGTTAACTACCTCATCTACCCCATTTCATGGCTCATTTGACCATTTGCCTACCATATTTCCGTGAAAATCCCACTAAAAAGCCTCCAAAAGGACTAAAATGCCTCCAAAAGGCCATAAAACCATTTAAAAAGCCTCCAAAAGGCCTAAAATACCTCTAAAAGGCCATAAAACCATTTAAAAAGCCTCCAAAAGGCCAAAAAACCCCTTTTTCCTCCAAAAATAACCAAAATTCCTCTAAAAATAGCAAAAATCCCCAAAAGGGAAGAAAATAAATAAAAATAATGAGGAAAAAGGAGGAAAACCCTAAAACAGCAAAAACCCTAAACAAGTTTCCCTAAACCACATGGTTTCCAAAAACCATGGGCAAGCACTCCACCACTAAAAAACTATAAATAAGTGATGGAGACCCCTCATTTCAACATCCACAGTCAAAAGCATCCTGCCTCTGCCGAAATTATTCTCGAAACCCTAGCTTACCATCAAGCTACTTTCACCATTGAGAACCCTTTTGGCCCATTTCCACCACCGGAAAAGGAAAAGAAGCAGCTTGGAGCTCGAAGCCACTGACATCGGACCAGCGCAACGGACTCCACCAACCTCCTCATCGGAGGTAATATCAATACAATCACCATTATACATTTCTTTACTGTTTTTGCTGCATTTCTTTACTATTATTTACTGTTAGTTACTTTCCACTGCTTTAGCTTAGTCTTTATTTTAGTTTATTTTTCTTTACATTATTGAACTGCTACTAAGGATTCCAGATTCCTTAGTAGGTGCTCATCAGCACAAGCTAGGGTGAAAACCCTAGCTACAGTTTTGGCGACTCTGCTGTCTCTTTTTATTGTTAGTTTTTCTTTTCGTACTGTACTTTCATTCGTCGTTTTCGGCCGCCGGAAAACACGTTTTTTCCTTCCGCAGCCGCGGCCTGACCGCGCATTTCAGGCCCTAACCCGCGACCAGCCCGCCACTGTCAGCTTTTTGCCCTGCGCCCCGACTGCGTTTTTTCCACCCACAGTCGCGATCCGACCGCGCCTGTTCATTACACAGGCGCGCTCCGACCGCCGCTGTCAGCCAAAAACCCGCGAACTAGACCGCGTCTGTTTCCTTCAAACCCGCGATCTGCACGCGACTGTTGCCTTCCAACCCGCGGTTCGACCGCGCGCGTCCGCCCCATACCGCGGACCGCGAACTGTTTTTGATCTTGTTTCCGCGCCGAAATCCAGCCTCTTTGCCTCCATTTTTCCTGCACTTACACAGCCACCTGTACCACTTGCAGACCTGCAGCCATTTCTGTTCCTTGTTTCCAGCATTGTTTAAATTTTTAGCATTGTTTATTAAAATAAATAAATAAATAAATTTTTTTTTCGCATGGTAGAAGTTTTTACAGTTTTTTCATACATTCTTATTGTTATTGAGTAAATATTTTGGATTCATAACCTCACATGCACACAATCTATCCCCTAATTCAAAGTGAGACCTAAAAATCTACTTAACTCAACCAACACTATAACCTCATTTGAGGAACATAAAAGAATCTTGTAGTTAGGTAGGATCGGGGGGATAGGCTTCCAATAACACCCCTCGGTTATTTACATTTGAGACATAGTTGTTGTCCTTTAGGGAACCAAAATCCCTTAGTATTTTTTGACACGGTCACCACCAGTTTGTCAGAGGGCCTCTCCCTCAGGAGGGTTGAAGTC
>LPNX010144423.1:107877-130264 GCA_001517045.1 Pseudotsuga menziesii | reverse complement strand
AGGAAGTAAACTTTCGAACCGACGATATGCACCGATCGGACGACCGGCCACGAGTGACCGGTCTCGTTCGACGCGGCCGGTCGTCCGATCGGTGCATATCGTCGGTTCGATAGGTCCCGGCATTGTTTAGCCCCTACATCCATGAAAAAATAAATCCTTTCAGGTTAAGAAATCAGCCCAAAACGCAGCCGTACCAACCATTTTTGCAACAAATACAATACATACAGCCATGCCCAAATTATTAGTTAACCAATTTTTTTATCAAACTATAATAATAATAATAGCTATAAAAAAATTGCCACATTTAATCTTCTTCATTACAAAACAAAACACATACATTGAATCTCTTATTGTAAGGTGATACTGTATCAATCGTGATTCGCTCTGTCAAAAAATTACGAAATGGTCACTATCCATCATTTGGCAGAGCTGTCTGCATGTCATAAAAACTAATAAAGCATCGCCGTGTTACCTAAAAAAAATCGTACACATTGGTTATGATTGAGCTTGGGAATATCCACGTCAATCATACAAGTGTGCACAATATTTGTCGTTGACAGTTGTCAAGTGGCCTTGCGCTTTATATATTGGACAGATTTTTTCTCGGGAGAGGAGCTTGTCAAATAGGTATTGTTTGATCTCTCATCCAATGGTGCTCATTTGACAAGTTCCTCTCCCGAAAAGAAATCTGTTGAACAAATAAGTTTCACCGTTGTCAAGTAGCCTATAAAAGAAAGCAAGTCTGCGCTAAAGTCAACAAGAAAACACATATATAAAAAATCAAAAAATAATTTTTTTTTAAATATTCAATTAAATACGCATATTTTAACTTCTTCTATAAATATTTATATGAAAAGTCAACTTAGAGGGACTAAATAGAGACATCCAACTACCAAAAATTAGGTCATCTCACCTAAATATTTTATTAACAATATTTATTAATTTTAGCATNTTTTATTTTTAGATACAACATAGTCATAATTTTTTTATTTTGATCATATTTTTATAATATTTGAAAAAAAATTATATCAAACTTATTTTATAGAGTGATAGGTAGAAGCTTAGGTGTCTTCCTTTTTATTTAGGAGATTGACATAATTCATAAAAGAGGCATCCATTAGAGGGCACTAACCACTTTCTACTTTTCTCCCATGTAATGAACATAGCTACTACTCCAAATCCTATACACATTCTCACCCAAATGTTATAAACAACATATTTTCGTTCAAATGAGTCAACCATCCTTCTTTAATAAATTTCTCTTACTATAGTCATATTTCACCAGGCTTCACTTTTGATGCTTGAATGATTGAAAAAAGTACTCACATAAACACTTATTCCTCTAAAATGAACCTTAGTTGAATTTGTTAAAGTACTTGCCTATTGAAGTTGGCCCTCAAGGATTGTTACATGAAACATTTAGAAACTCTAAAGAAAATCAATAAAAGAGTTCCAAGAAATATATCCACTCAAATTGCTATCCAACTTTCTTTGAAAATGAGCAACTTTCCTTTTGCTTTGCAGAAACAGATAATGCAGACATCCTTTGCTAGTTTCAAAGAAAATTTATGAAACCATAATCTACATAAGAAGACTCTTTTTAAGTCAGCTATAATGTTTTTGTTTTTTTGTTTCCTCGATGAAAAAGCCGATAGACACAAATAAATCTACCACTATGTACTATTCGAATATATGTTTCTTGCATATATTAAATAGCTTGCTTAATAGTTTAGAGACTTTGTCATTGATTTTTCCTTGCAAGTTGCTTTTCTCCCTCATAATACTGAATAAAAAACGTAACATCAATGTCGCTGTTCATCGATCATCCTGTCCCTCCAATCTGAACGAGTGGTCATCGATATTCGTCCTATCTGAACGAGTTGTCATCAATCGTCCTATCCGTCCGTCGGTCCAATCTGATCGAATGGTCATCGATCATCTGTCTGTCTTTATCGCTTAGTGATCTCCATGGATCATCTGTCTGTCTTTATCGCTTAGCGATCACTGATCTCCATGGATCATGTGTCTGTCTTTATCGATTTTATATGACTGGCCAAGCAGACTGACTCAACTTGAGATCCCCTGTCTTGTTACGGTACTGCCGAAGGGGAGTCTTAAAGAGAAGATATTTTATAGTGCTAACCTAAAGACTATTGATTTATCTCACTGTTGTTTCACAAAACATATCAATGGAATCGGCAATCAATGGTTTGCTGCATGTCGTTGCAGTTCCATTTCCACTGCAGGGTCACATTACTCCAATGTTCAATTTCGCAAAGAAACTTGCAGCCAAGGGCGTTATTGTCACTTTTGTTAATACAGAAGCTTGCCATGCCAACATCATCAAAGCGAATAACGGCGATGACCCTTTATCTCACGCCCGGAGCTTGGGTCTCGATATCCGCTCTGTTCAGATCGGCGATGGATTGCCCTTGGAATTTGATAGATCGTTGAATGCGGAGAAGTTTAGAGAATCTGTCCAGACCAATATCATACCACAGCTTGAGGAGCTGATCGCCCATCTCAAGAACGAAGAACCTGCCGTATCGTGTATCATTGCTGACACATTTTTTCCTTCGCTCAACCGCGTAGCAAAGAAATTTGGGATTTCTCATGCGTCCTTCTGGACAGAGACGGCGACTGTTTTTTCCATCTATTATCATTGGGATCTGCTTGTGAAAAATGGCCATTGTCCATTTCTCAACCACGGTATTTTTCCATTTCTTGATACAAATTAGTCCACCAGTATGTAATGATAAATGTGATATAATTAGATTTGTCAGAACTTAAAGCTGTAAAGTTAATAGAATATTAGGATTGTTTAAGCTGTGTCAAACCTGTTTTTGTGGTTTTGCAGAGAATGAGCATGAGAACGATATAAATTATATCCCTGGAGTTCCATCCTTAAAGTTAACAGATCTTCCCTCCTATCTTCAGGAGTTGGATCTATCAACTAGAGTACACAAAATAATATACGAAGCATTTCAATCGGTTCGAGAAACCGATTGGATTATTTGTAATACTGTTGAGGAAATCGAAAGCCGAACGATTGCAGAAATACAGTCCAGAAAACCATTTTGGTCCGTTGGTCCTCTGCTTCCATCAGCATTCCTCGATGGAAAAGGTCTCAAAAACGAAACACTACGGGCCAGCATTTACCCTGAATCCGATTGTACCAGATGGCTCTACTCCAAGCCCAAACTCTCAGTCCTCTATGTTTCTTTCGGCAGCAATACTCATGTTTCTATAGCTCAAATAGAGGAAGTGGCCATGGGATTACTAGAAAGCAAGCGACCGTTCATTTGGGCGCTTCGTCCAGATATTGTCGCCCCGGGCGTTCAAAATATACTCCCTTCAGGATTCTTAGAGGAAATCAAGGAGCAGGGTTTGGTGGTTCCATGGTCATCTCAGCTCGAAATTTTATCTCATTCTGCTGTGAGTGGATTTCTTACTCACTGTGGTTGGAATTCCATTCTTGAGAGCTTATCACTGGGGGTCCCCATGTTAGCGTTTCCGTTATTAACAGATCAATACACAAACAGAAAGCTGATTGTAGAAGACTGGGGAGTGGCTATGAACTTGGGTGGGAGTAGCAGGAGATTCCAAAACTGTAGAGAACTGGTTGGTAGGGAAGAAATAGCAAGGACCCTCAACAAATTCATGGACGACGAAGAAGGGAGAAAATTGAGATTGAAGGTCGAGCCTATTAGAACGCTTTTGAAGAAGGCGGTGATGGACGGAGGCACCTCTAATAAGAATTTGGATTTATTTATTGAAGCTTTAGGAATCAGAAATCATTGTTAAGTTTAAGAATTTGGAGTATTTAGTTGCCCGGACTAGAATAGCATCAATCTCGCTCAACTGTTTTCTTTTCACAGCTGGGTGTTTGTTTTGGGAGTGAGCTAGCTATGGAGCAATTCTCCCTCCATTGGACTGAGGAGGAGCAAAGTCAAGGCTAACTTTGCTCCTCCTCCGTCCCATGAGGGAGGATTGCTCCATAGCTAACTTACTCCTTTGTTTTGTGTTCCGCATTTTATTTGTGATAAGTTGAATAACTTATCTGAACTTTATTGATATATATATTTATTAGTTCCCCCACTGTTTTGCTTGTTACAAGTTAACATTACTTCTGTTATCTTCCTTACCTTCGTTTATACGTAAATTTGGATTTTTTTTCTTCTATATATATTCTACCATTTTCGTTTTTTCCTTGATCATCGGCTCATGTGTATAGTTTTTCATTTTATCCTTAAGCTGAAAAATATGGAGAAAGGGATCGTTAGGGCAAGCATTTGACTCATTTGATAATTTTATCGGGGAAAAGCAAAATCTTGTAATTTGAGGTATTGTCAAAGAAAATGGCGTAATAATTCACAAGTAGTCTTTAACAGAAAATGGGAGACTTTAACTCGTGTTCAAGAGAAGGTATGGCCATCTATTCAAAGATTCGGTGAGATAACTTGTCTCAAATAGAAGGTTTAGATGAACATCCATTCCAGGATTTGGTAAGACATAAGACAACACTTGTAGGAGGTATGTTCATAGAAAATTAAAAACATGGTATAATCGTATTTATCTCTTTTTATTTGTAAACTTGATTTTATTATTTTTATTTTATATATTTAACAAAAATTATAAAAATGGTTTACTTAATATAATAATATTAGAAAATCATTCATTGTATTTATGGATCCACAATGTTACATAAGGACGTCTCGTCTCAAGGGTAAGAAATGTGCTTCCATATTATAGGCTTCATAAACTCGAAAACTCCATTGAAACTTTCTTATACTTCTCTTGGAAAAGGGAAACATTTTCCTCTAAAAATTAGAGTTGATAAAAGCTATCCTTTCCACTATTTTCCTTTAGATTATAAAATTAAAAACTTTAAGAACTTATACTCCATCATTTAAGGTTTACGTTTATATAGTCTAATAAAAAAATTTGTAATATTTTTGGGGAGGTGTTCTATGTTGAAGGTCTTAAGGTCCCCTTTGAAGTTTCCTATAATTTGAGTGAAACTTTTATATAGGATACTCTTAAGCTTCCACGTCCCTTTCCCTAAAACTGGGTGGAACATTATGAATAAGAATCATTAATTGATGATTTACTCTATTCAAATAATCTTAAAAATGAAATATCATAAAATTTTAAAAAAAAAATTAATAAAAATTATTATAATGAGAATATAAATTTATAGATAATTAAAAGAAAACAAATTTAAATTATTAAAAAAAATATTTTATAATGTATCAGTTAATATATATATATATATATATATATAACATAAATTTTAATATAAAATTATATTAATTTTAATTTCTTAAATATGGTTTTTTATTCATTTCTATATTTAGTAGTTATCATCATTAAACTAAATTGATATTTTAAATTACACCCAATCAATATTTTCATGTTTATATTTATTATAATATAATACAAAATATTTCAATTAAAAAATAATTTTATCTCATTAAATTTTATTTTAAAATTTATTAATTATTTTAATTAATTAAAAAATTACAAAGGGCCAAGTAAAAAAAACTATAAACACTTAAAATAAAAATTAATAATTACTTATGTGTTTGGAGACGGTGCTAAGCCAATAAAGAACACGACAATAAATGATAAGATATAGGTATGATAGAGTATCATTATGAATATGAATATGGAGATAATATTTTTCTAAATAGACAGCAACTTTATAATATGAGATTATATTTTTCTAAATAAAAGTGGCATATAGAACAAGATTATAATATAAAATAATAAATTATTTGAATTTTTTAATAATATTTTATTTTATTAATATTTAAGTATTTTTCGTAAAATAAAAAAATACTTCACAAATTTATAAAATGTGATTCAATGAATAGACTTTTTTTTGCCAATTCAAATTTATTTATTTTAACCATTTATGTTATGTTATGTCAATAAGCTTTTTACAAAATGATATAAATGATATAAAATTTCAAAATTAAATCCTATGTATAAACTTTTTTTTTGCCAATTCATATTTATTTATTTTAGCCAAGACCTAGCCACCCAATAAGACCACCTTTTTAGAAGAGAATTTACCATATTATAGTTTTTAGAGGAGAATTTACAGGATGGAGGGATAAGGAATGTAAAGCCACCTTTATAGAAGAGAAATTACCATTGACAAGGCTATGCTATTAGAGGAGGATTTACCAAATTAATTAAAACATGAAGTAAAACATAACATCAAATTAAACAATATAATGCATAAATGAACAAGCTCATATATATTATAATAAAAAAGGTCAAAGTATACTATTAATGATTTTTCAACAAATAAAAAAATTCAATAAGAACACATAAATATTTTCAACTTAAATATCACTAGTATATCTTCATGAAAGACATTAATCCAACATACATTCTACAAATACTAAACTGCATAAGGAGTGGGCCAATTAGTTGTTAACAACTAGTACATGATAAATAGCATCTACATTTTTTGCAAATATTTTAATGTTCACTATACAAAGCTTCCTTCCACCTCCTTTAGATGGTTATGTATTCATCTATTATGTCTTCATAATGAAAGAGTATGTTACTTGTGACCATTAAAATAAATTCACATTTGCATCTTTTGATATAGTCAATTTCACTCCATGGATAATAGATAGTGAGTGTATCCGTTCAGTGTGTACAATGACACCATCATATGGATCGAACACTTTGACTTTGTCACCATCTTGGAGTTTATCTTGAAATTATGCAAAAACCAGAAGGCACACATTATGTCGAGGTTTGAAAAATGTTACAGTGGATATTGCATTCTAATTTCCATATTATTGGAAAAACATTATTGAACGCACTCACCTGCATGTTAGCATTTAAGATATCATCGTGCATACCCAATGTTGATTACACAACATCAAGTGATGCCCCCATCGCTGATTTCAGAACAATGATTTGAGGACCACTATTGGTTTGATTGTCAACTAATGTATCCTTGCGTTCAACATCAATGTTGATAGTTGTAGTGATTTTAATTGGAGACTTGATTTTTCACTGCATGCGGTTTCACCATCCAGAAAAAATTTCAATAGTATTAACAACGTATAAAAAGATGCAAAAAAAACATACAATAAACTCCATGAATTCAAGATCAACAATGGTTTTCTTAATGGTTAACTCAAACTCAAAATAGATGGTTTAGTCAAAATAGTTATTATAAGAACATGGAAAGAGTCTCTCTTATCTATAGGCTAAAAGCCATTGATAAGGTACATGTAAGATAGGTTATCCCCTTAGATTGAAAGAGGTAAGGGAAATATATGGAAATATAAGATTGATGGTTGAAAAATATCATGACATCTTTACACCATCTATATAGATGGATGTTTGTCCCTTCATGATTATTTCTAGTGGTTCTTATAAGCCACTATTTCCTGCTTCCACTTCAAGGTAGCTTTTCCTGGAATTTGGTGAGGCAAATACACACCCTAGTTATTTAAACAAGTTCATTCATTAGTGCTTGGATCACCTCTCTTGCTAGTTGGGAAATACTTACTTTATGTGCCCAGGTTTCAAGATAACAACTCAAAAGGATATAAAGTACGCTATATCCAACTATATAAAAAAAACCCTCATCACCATCCCAATGCATTCATGGTCAAGATTATGCATAAATTTTGTTGATCTCTTTATTTTTTCTAACATGACTTCATTTCCACGTGTATATCCTAAATCATATTTATTAGTTGTGGCAATACCATAAATCAATACAAGATATTAACCTGGAGATGAGTGACTACATTGATCAATTGAAGGAACTGTATGATAGTGCCAAACTTCCATTTATTATGGATGAGCCATGACGGATCTCTACACATTGGGGCGTATGCAATCAATGGTTTAAGAATCATTTACATGATTCATCAAAACTATGTTTCAAGTAGTCTATATAAAGAAAATGGATGATTTTCACAAGAGCATCATCTAAATAATGTACCTAGGTTGCATGGTTATCACGGTATGTGAAGTAGTAGTATTAATATAAGCAAATAGAAGACAACATATCATAGTTGTAGGAGAGATTTATTTCCATGTTGTTCTTCAACCTTCAAATATCTAATCCAAATTTAAAGATATATTTTATCCATATGTAAACCAATCTACCAAGCACGATACATTAGTAACTCCACTTCCATATTAGAAAATAAATTGTTATAACTAATTGAACCAACACAATATCCCATAACATGGAAAATAGACATAACTTATAGATATAAAGAAACATAACATGGGAGACATGCTTCATTATTATCCCATCAACAAAGAAGCAAGGTAATACACATACATAAGGTTTCTAAGGTTTCTCTTCATATACACAAGAATGTCACAATCCAATTCAAGGGTTAGGAACTCTACTATGTTTTGAACATACAACTTTAGAAAAATATGCACAATATCTTATAACATTGTTGGTCTCTCAAATGCACATCCTACACCCTCTCTAACACATATACTAGATATGGAAATTCATTCTCTCAACATTATCAATGTGAAGGACCATCACACCAAATGTGAATATTGTAGATGATGACAGTGAGGAAGAAGCTAGTTCTTCACATACTCCTCGAGAACATGTAAAGATTGTTATAGTGAAAAAAGAGAAAGACATAGTTATTCCAATCATAGTAACACCCACTATACCACCTGTAATACCAATACTCACGATCAATTTGGGTCACTCCTATGAATTTTGAACACCATGGGAGGTGCAGTGATAAGGCACAAACCTACATGATAGAGAAAGGAATACCATCCAAAGGTGCTTCTCACTTTGAAACAAAAGGGATGTAACCCACCTAGAACTAAAAGGATTTTATGTTGTGGAAAGACATTACTTTAAAATTTATTGTAAAGTTTTATGTTGTTGACCAAGGATGGTCAAGGATGACTGTAATTGAATATTTTATTATTAAATAATTAAAAGAAGAGAAAGAAGAGAAACCTATCCAAATAGGACTATTGAAGAGTGTTCACTGACCCAATAGGAGGAATGATCTGGTGTAGAAGGAAAAAATGACAAATGGAAGCAACAACATTCACTTTCTAGCTGATGCATGAGGCAACTTCCCTTAAATTGTGGTCATGTTCCGAAGAAAGGAGGAACTGAGCAGGTGGCTCATTAAATTAAAAATTGAACCAAAGACCTAGGAAAACATATATCCATCGAATAAGCAGGAGCCTCACTACATACACACATTTTACACATTAGAACCTTGTGGATTGATGCACACTAAAAAGTTAGGCACACACGAGGAATTCAAAGAGGGGAAAGCTAAAGTGAATTGATGAAGTATGGACTGAAAATGTGACTGCTGAGTTACAAAGAGGACATAACAAACTTCTACACAATACCTTTGTCCTGGTGGTTCATTGAATAGGTTCAGGGGTCCTAAAGCAAGTAATCTGGGCTACTTTCAGGAGACAATTGGTAGGAACGGTCTTCTTTGGATATTTGTTCCCTTTGAAATTTAACAGGTTCTATATTGTTCTGGATTATTATCTTTAATTTGATTTCTGTTTATTTCTGAAAGATTTCATGGATGATGAAAGTTTCCAAATTATTATTTGTCTTCAAAATAAAGTAGGAAAGTTCTTATTTCCTATAAATTATAAGTTAAGAATAGAAGAAATAAATTCTACTGTTTAAACAGATTTTCATAGTAGGAATTATAGACTCTCTTTCATTATTATCTCAAAAACAATATCATTTTACTATATCTAGCTTCACCTAAGTAATAACTGATTAGCATTCCTTTAGTTTTCTTATAAACTCATACAAAAATATCAAAGAGGTTAAGAAGAACTAGCATCGACATCCTTAGTAAGGATTCCCTGTCTTTTCATTTTTAACCAAACATTAACTCCTTTTTTCAGATAGGGATTGTCCATAGTTAATTACACTAAATCCATAAATCAAAATCTAAACCTCCCAAAAGCAACAAATATAGATTGAGATGCAATAGATTTTAGTCAAGGGATCGAGACCCATAAAGGTGAAAATATATATGAAAAATAATACTTACTCAGTATCAATTTTCTTATAGGCGAAAGGCTTATCATTCCAAAAACAATTTAGGAATAAACACTTACAACTAACGCAGTGGTAGGTTCGATATAATTGCAAATCCAAAAAAACTCTGTATAAATTAGAATAGGATTTGTACAGTATAAAAAAAAGGAACAAACTCTATATAATTTACTATCTAAGAATTTTAACACAGGTCGAGGTTTCGAGGCCTATAAGGCTAAATTTCCAGGAATTTTATTTGATAACTAAAACCTACAGCGAAAGCACCCTAAGATCAAACATCAAAGAAATGTTGTAACCATTTTAGAAACCATCATGGCATCCTTTTAACAAAAGTATGGATGCAGTAGTCATAACCAAGAAACATGATTTCATTCACATAATAATAAAAAATAATATATCAATTGCATATTAGTACCGAGAGCAAATGGAAGGATTTAAACAAAAATTGAATCAAAAATTGCAGTGACTATATTGCTTATAAACCTTGCCAAAATTTTACGGTAAAAGGTTCAAACGACTGCATTACAACTTCCCACAAAGACTCCATGGTGTGTAAACAAAAAGGGGAATTTACAAACATTAACTCTATATAAACCCTATCACACCCCAAAGGCTTTTAAAAACAACATTTATCTATGCATTAACACTACAGAGACAAAACACGAGAGTGTTTAACATGAAAATGAAGGAGGCTTGTAGAAACCCTTGTATCTCCCAAAACGAAGCCAAACCAGAAAGGAAACTATGTTCGAGCTATGTCGTTTTCAGTTCACACCTTAGACTGTGAAGGACCATAGGGTTTCAAGGTACATAGGTCTTACCAGGACCCATCGACGCCAGGTACCCTCGACCCGAGCTCTTTCAAGCCAATCTTCATCGAGAAGCACCTATCTAAACCTCCTACCAGTCAAACAATGGATAGAGGTTAAAACTTTGGCATTTTGACATTATAAAACAAATTGCAGCAAACTGAAAACAAACTTTGTGAAGGAGAAACTTACCCATTTCTGTGAAGGAACCTGTGGCAGGTCGAGACTGTGACTAAAGATTTGGTAACCACTGCCTTGGTTAAGAACAACAAAGGAGGTGTAGTGGTGCATTTGAATACTGTTGTTGTGGTTATGAAAACATTGGATTGTGATGTTGGAGGTCATGGAGTCGAGTGCTAGAAGGGCCGAGATCCCTCTGCTCTCCTCACCAATTCAACAATGTAGAAGACAACATAAAAAAAACCTATACTTTGGATTTTTTGCATAGGGTTTACTTTTTATCCATCCTAGATGGCACCACGATCCATTCACGTGGGCAATTTAACTTTTAACCTGCCTCCACATGGATTAATTTTAGTTACCCACTTTCTATAGTTGCAGAGTGAACTTGTTGTTTTATTTTAGTATTTTATTTTGTCACCTTGGTACTTGTTGGCTCGTTAGTTGTTTAGGATTGCAAGGGGGGATAATTCTTCATTAGAGACACCTGCATTAACACAAGGTTAAACAATGCATTAGATATCATAATCTAAGTCAGATCCATAACCTTGTAACACTCACGTCAAAATAGGGTTTGTAAGTAGAGGGTTTACATTGTTCAAACATGACAAATCCATCCCTATGGAAATACAAGTTAAGCATACAGATGGTAACATACGACAAGGAAGGAATGACACATCAACTTTTGAAACAACTAATTTATCTTAAAACTTAAAACCTTCGTATACTAGTATAGTGTTATAGGTAGTTTTAGATGGAGTTATCTTATTCAAGTTTTTTTAACAGAATTTTCATTATAGGCTAAGTCCTAAGTTAATAATGGGATGTAGGGGTTATAATAATTCTTAAAGCTATGTGAATCCAGGTTAGGTCTTAATGGATCTATGTGAAGCCAGGTTGGAATTTTTGAGTTTTTACATGTGGTATCAGACCACGGTTTCAAAATACTAGGCCTGAAGTTTGGCTCAACTCGCATGCTCAATATAAAACAAGAAAAAAAATACTGACTTATGTAAACAAATTGTTTCTATATAGAAATACAAATCTTTATTATGCAGGAAATGGAAGGAATAGAGGTATCTATTGAGGATGGATCACATCAAAATGAACAAAATAGTACAGATAATTTATACGTGGAAGTGAATGATCAACCATCTGAATTAATTCAAATTGTAAAAGATTTAAAGGATGAACTACATAATGTTAAGGAATATAATGAAAGAATCCTAAGAGCATAAGAATAATTAAATAAAATATTGTTGGATAAATTACATAATGAAGGAAAGGATAAAATAAAAGAACTTGAATCTAAATTTGGAACTATATCTTACAAGCATAAAGGTAAAAAGTTAAAATTCTCTGATAATGAAAGTAATTCCTCCTCAGAAATTAATGTTAGGTCACACAGAGAGAGACATAAATATTCCAATGAAAGTAGTGATAGTGACATCAGTCCTAAAAAGAGAAATTATAAACCTTACGAAGACATTTCAGGAGAGTTTAAGAAGATAAACCTCTCAATGTATAATGGTGAGGTGGAAAAAGGAGAAGAAGTAGAGGCATGGATGTCTGAAATGAAAAAGTATTTTCAAATCTATAATTACTGTAATGTCCCCAAAAATCGAAGGAAAAAAAATTACAGGCTAGTAAAAACTACCTAGGTGTAACATTATTCACTTGCGGAACTCTATCGTACACTTCATGTACCACTATTTATTCGTAAGTTGTTCTTACGTTCTGTCTTTTACTTCCAGTCATGATTTTTAATGTTTTTACTTATGATGTCGTACTGATATTTACTGCTTAGTATTATGTTTATACTTTTGTTGCTTATGTGTCGTCACTGGATTTATATGCTTCATCCTTTCTGCATTGTCGCACTTGTTAATTATAGAGTCCTAACTTAACTTTGTTGGTGGAAAAAAAGTGGGCGGAGTGGTGGGAATTTTTCTCCCATGACGGTTTGAGAGGTAAAGGTGTTTACTTGTTCACAGGCTTACTTAGTTCTTTGAACTAAGGCACCTATTTTATTTCATATGCAGTTCATACTTTATGACGGGGTCTTGTTTAACAAGTACTGGAAGTCTTAATATTAAAGAACATACTGCTGGTTGACTTGGTTCCTTTACTGACTCTGAATCATAACAATTATAAATACTACTTTTACTTTATTATGGTTTCGTATCTTGTTGTTTACACATATTAGTAAAGTTTTGTTCTATGTTCATTTTATCAAATCTTATTAACACTTCTTATGTTTTCTATTTGCAGGTTAAATTCATGGCTTTCAAAACCAAGCCATTGATTTTATGAGAGTTAAAATATTTAACATGGCATATTACATATTCCATGTTCACTAAGCATAAGCTTATGGCTTAATTGTTTTGTATTAAGTTATGGATTAATGCCTAAGGTTTACACGAAACATACCAAATGATAGGACTTTGGGATAACGCATACTGTTAGAGGAGCAAGTCGGTAAGCCGACTTGGATGATAGCTATCTTAGTCGATTAGCCGACTAAGTCAGTTGGCCGACTAGTTAGAGATTAGGTTGGCCACCTAAGGTCGTGTCGGTTGAGTGAACTGACAGGTAGTTATTTGTAACTGTTTGTAATTCATATATATTAGGCTATTGAGCCAGATGAGAACTCGGGTTAGTTCTATGTATGGTATGGACCCTCTCATATTATTATAACTTTGTTATTCTATCTACTTTCTCTTATCTCTTGTCTCTGTTATGTATGTATGTTTTATTATGTATTATTGGTAACCCTATGTGATATGTGAGATTACAACATTAGTTCTGTTGCCGGTAGTACATATCTAAGATGTATGGAAGCAGATGATATTAGATCAGGAGATTAAGGACTAGTGGGAGCATAAAGTAGCAAAATATTTACAGAGTTATGCACAGAGGAACATATTGATGACTACTCAAACAAAGGAAAGATTCTTTACGGAGACACATGAGAATTTTGTAGAATCAGTGCCCCAGCTGCTGAAGAAACTCCTGGATGAAAAATCCAGAAGGAACTAAAGATCAATAGTTACTAGAAAAACTGATTCGATGGGGAAGAACAAACTTTTCGGAGTATTTTGAAAATATCGCCGACAAATTATGTGAGGAGAAAGCAGTAGAAGAAAGGACTTCAGTGGAAACCATCAAAAAGAAATTCTACACAAACCTCACCAAGAAATTTTTGTGTTCCTTACCGACCTTGATGTTTAAGTTCCTAATTGAGAAAGGAGTGGGTCATATTGTCGAACCTCGTCCATCACTTCACGGACTGCCATTAAACCCTACCTGGGTGGAAAAACAAAAGAGGTGGGAAAAATTCATTGCCGAAAGGGAGTGGGAATACTTCCTAAGAAAGTAGACATAACTATATGGGATTTCTAAAGCATCGGGTAGGCTATGGGGGGGTAGTTTTTCATATGTCGGGATAAAGTGGAGTGGATTCTAGTCGACTAAGGAAGATACCAATCACCAATAATGAGAAGTCATCCTAAAAAGGAAATCGAGAGGACAGTGTCACACAAAGGTAAGACGGACTTCCCAAAGATAGAGAGGGAGAAGAGCCTACAAAGAAGGGAAGAAAGAAGAGAAAGAGCCTTAGCGCTGCAGAGAGGAATGAATACTAGGGTGATTGACCAGGAAAGAGATCCGTCGGAGTTAGGTCATGACCAACAAGAATAATAAAGTGTGGAAGAAGAGATGTCCCCTATGGAAGAAGAATTGTGGATAGAGCAGTGAGAATCTCTCCAATTAGAAGTTCCCTAGGAAGAAAAACCTCTACCTCCGACGGATCCGTGTACCCGGATACAAGCCATTGTTGAAGAAGACCTCAAACTAGGAGTTGGTGACTTTGGTATATGGAGCCGACTAGACAACGAGACATACACTGGAAGACATCTAATTATCTATTGACCAGAAGAAGGAAATTGGGTTACACTTCAAGCGGTACCCTCCAACTGAAGTATCCACTTACTTTTATCGACACATGAAGGAGCACCCCCCTGCCAAATACAGCTTTGGAGAACACAGAACATTCAGAACTGTAGACAAATAATTGCAATTGGACATCGACAGAAGAAGTCGACACTAACCAAATACTGGTCGAAGAAGAAACGACAAAAACAACCAATGAGAATGAGAGTTCTGTCGATGATAGTTCCATAGAGAGGAATAAGCAAATAACCCCACCACCCCCACCACCACCTCCACCACTGCCACCTCCTGAAGAAGACAGTGGTAGTGACTCCGACATCGGTCACGGGTTAGCACATATCCCTCTATATGAGGGTGATGAGGACCCCAGATGACACTAGTTCATCTGGGAGTTGACTTGGGAGGCTAACCAAGTTCCAGATGAAGAAAGGAAGATGGCACAGTTCGCTGGTGCCTTGAGGAAAAGGGCATTAACTTGGTACATGACCTTTTCTGAAAGAACCCCCTGAGCAACCAAAGTCGAAGTCAAAGTGCAATTCCTATCATTTTTTAAGACTCCAAATGCAAAACATCTGGCAGCAAAGAAGCTAAAGACAACATCACAGAAGCCAAGAGAAATTGTCCACGATTACGATAAATGATGGAAAGACCTTCTTAGCCAATTGGACTATGTTATTGACAAACAATTATTAATCCAGTGTTTTCTTATAGGTTTATCACAGAAAATTTGTCGACACATAATTCTGGAGACATTTAAGACTTACAAAGATGCGCTTACAAAATATCTCCAAGTAGAAATGGATGAATACATCCCAGCATACTCCACCGATCACAGAATAGAAGAACAACTTGAGATCGTATAGAATTCATTAAAAGAATTAAACCTCAAAAGTCAGGATATCTGGTGCACGAAGTGCTCGATGGACGGACATTCCAAAGAAAACTGTCGACAGGACATCAGCTGACAAGACGTTCGATTCATACAGACAAAATGTTTTTGCGACATTTGCTAAGAGCATGGAGACGACTCAACAAAAGACTGCTTGTTCAACATGAAGAACGGCAAGGCATCTTGGTGTGCAATCCGTGAAACTAAAAATCATAACATTGCCGACTACCATCTAAATCTCAAGAATCGATAGAATTATCATGTAGTCTATCAGACCAATGTAATTGCACAAAATAATGAGCAAAACAACGCAAACGATCAGAACAATCAAAGATACTAAGGTCGAAGATACGAGCACCAGTCTGAAAACCGATGTGGAGGCTATGGAGGTCGAGTTCGATTCTCTGGGAATCAAGATAACCGACCACGTCAACCCATCCAATGTTTTACATGTTATAAGAAGGGACACCAATATGTAGACTGTCCATACAAGGACAGAACTGACCTCAAATTTTGTACTAGTTGCAGAGTAGCGGATCACTCATTAGAGGATTTCCCTACCATGCTGGAAAAAAAAATTAAAAAGAAAAATGTTAACGTCTTGTCATGTGTGCAAAAAAATGATGTAATAAATACAAAGAATTTGCATATCGTAACTCGACAAGGGACAAAAACAAGAAGCAACAACCCACGAATCAACAAAATAAAAGAAAAAAATGTCTACCCTGATCCCATTAAAGAAAAACAAATATATAAAGATGCAACCAATGTATTTAAAGAATTTTCTTGACAGGAAGAGGCTAATGACAATCATAACACAGTCAAAAATTTAATACAGTTACTACAGAAA
Organism: Pseudotsuga menziesii; assembly: GCA_001517045.1. Taxonomy (NCBI): domain Eukaryota; kingdom Viridiplantae; phylum Streptophyta; class Pinopsida; order Pinales; family Pinaceae; genus Pseudotsuga; species Pseudotsuga menziesii. Next base: position 113,507 of record LPNX010144423.1, on the reverse strand, counting down.
GACAACTCAGTATCTTAGTTCATTGACTTGCTATATGAAATAAAACACAACAACAATGAAAAACAAACAAAAAATATTTGCAGTCTAAATCAAAAAGATAAAAGTGATGTCGACCCACTTGTCGACCTGGAAATTGAAGGATACCATGTCCGACAAGTTGTGCTCGACTTCGGATCACAAGTAAACATCATGACTCATGACACTTGGGAACAACTGGGAAGACCTCGACTATATGAGTCAGGTATATACCTAAAACTAGCCGACCAAGGCCTAATTGAACCTATTGGAGTTTGGAAAAATGTTGACACAACAATTAAGGGAGAATCAACCAATGTCGACTTCGAAATTATTGACCCCAAGGAAGAATCCAGTTCCTTCCCAACGTTAGTAGGTCGACCTTGGGGAAGAAAGATGAAAGCATCATTATCCCTAGACAAGGAAAGAATAAAATTTAAAGGAAACAGACAAAAGGTCATTGTACCTATTCATCCATCTCAAGGAGAACCTTGTACTGAACCTATCGATGAAGAAGTTGACATTCAACAACTCTATCAGATACAAAACAATGCAGATTATACAGAACCCAATATCTATGGAGAGCTTCATTTAGGCAATCAAGACTCATTAGGATATAATTCAAATGTAGAATTATATGACTAGGAAGTCGAGAACTACAAAACACAAGCAAGAGGGTGTTGGACTATCCAAAAAGTACAGAAAAATCCCACCCAACAGTGCTTCATAGTGTCCATTGTCCCAAAAATATTTGAAAAGAGAATTAGGGAATACCCTAATCTAAAACCAATAGATGTAAACACTACACAAATACCAAGATATAAGGAAAGAGAATCAGCAGTCATGCATATAGAAGAAGTATCCAAAAACATCGGTGAACATGGCCGACTTCAAAGCCTAGTGGAGAATTTTACAGGACAAGCTACTAGATGGTGGGATACACATCAAACAAGACTGCATACATGGACCACAACTTCAACTTTCTTCATAGAAATATTTGGAGGGAAAAAACTAACTAATCAAGCCCAAATATCTATATTCATTTAAGGAAATAATCCAAAAGACCATATCAGAGCATGTGAAAAAGAATGGAGAAGGCTTGGGTACAAAGATGAACGCGCATGGCCACACTTGTTCCCATCAACCCTCTCCAACTTACCAAAAAAATGGTATAAAATGGAAGAAGCCTGAGGTGAAACATTCCTATGGAATGAACTCAGAGAAAACTTTATCAAATATTTCAACTTTATACCACAAGATGAGAATTTGGTCGAAACAACAAAAAAGATTAAAGAATTTATACAATCGATAGAAAACAAACCCTTAAAAGACAATCGACAGACAAAGAACTGTAACAATATACAAACCGGGACAATACCACAGTCGACAAGACTACAGTTGGAAAATGAAAATATAGAAGAAAAAATCTTTAGATGGAAATCAAACCATATTAAAATGACCAAACCTATCCGCATAGTACTCAAAGTTGAAACAACCAACAAACAGGATACTGACCGATTAACTGCAGCCGACTTTCCTACCACATTCTCACAGTTTAAGGAAGGAAGTCGACCAATCAATGAATCCAAAGCACCGTAATGGCTAGATGCTAAAATCAAAACTAGAGAGTTCGACATCTCAAATGATGACCCGACCAAAGATGGAAAATATTGGAGAGTACTGGAGTGAAGAACAAACAACAGAAATAATGCACTTACTAAAAGAGTTCCAGGATGTATTTGTCAGAGATTATACAGACCTCAAAGGTTTAGTCCACGAAATGGGTGAAATGAAAATTGACACTAAACTTGATGTTCGACCTGTGAAGAAAAGACCATATAAACTAGCTCATAAATACAAAGAGATAGTCAAAAAGGAGATTGATAACATGCTTGCAGCAGGCATTATCTACCCTATTGACCAATATGAATGGGCAAGTCCAATGGTTGTTCAACCCAAGAAACATGATCCGACCAAACTAAGAATCTGTGTCAACTTCAGGGAGCTAAATAAAGTAACATTAACAGACCCATTTCCAACTCCTTATGCAAATGAAATATTAAATGAAGTTGCAGGACATGAATGCTACTCATTTATAGACGGATTCTCAGGTTATAACCAAGTGCCAATAGCTAAAGAAGATCAGAAAAAGACAACGTTTGTATGTGAATTTGGCTCATTTGCTTACAAGGTTATGCCTTTTGGATTAAAAAATGAACCTGCAGTATTCTCGAGAATTGTGGTCAAAACATTCCAAGAATATATTTACAAAACCCTGGCAGTATACTTTGATGATTAGACAATATACTCCATGTTAAAAGACCACTGCAAATGGCTAAGGCTTATGTTGGAAAGATGTCGACAAATCCAGTTAGCATTGAACATCAGTAAGTGCATATTTGTGACCCCATAGGGATATTGTTAGGACACATTGTCTGTTAAGGAGGCATTAAGGTCAACTTCACAAAAATAAAAATTATCCTCGACTTAAAACCACCAATGAACTCAAAACAAGTTAGGGTGTTATTAGGTCATACAAGATATTACAGAAAATTCATAAGATATTATTCAAACATGACCTATGCACTAGAAGAACTATTAAGGGAAGATAAAGAGTTCGACTGGACAAAAGAATGACATTTATCATTTGAAAAATTAAAACGAAAACTAGTTGAAGCACCCATCCTAAGGTTTCCAAACTGGTCGACTAAATTCCATGTCCACATCGACGCATCAGGGATAGAAATAGGAGAAATCCTAACTTAGCCAGGAGATGATGGAATGGACTATCCCGTAGTCTATAGTAGCAGAAAACTAAACAAAGCTGAAAGAAATTACTCGACAATAGAAAGAGAAGCATTAGGAATGGTCTTCGCACTACAAAATATTTACATTACCTACTAGCTAATCCATTTATCTTCTATATTGACCATCAAGCACTAAAATACGTTGTCATTAAACCACTACACCATGGGAGAATCTGTCGATGGCTACTTCTATTCCAAGAATTTGAATTCGAAATCATTGTCCGACCAGGTAAGTTAAATGTCGGTCCCGACCATTTATCCTGAATCGACACAGGGGAGGAACCGACAGGAGTCGAAGATGACTTACCAGATGCACATCTACTTAGAATAGAAGCAGTCCCAGTAGATTTAGAGGAAATAGCTTAGCTTTTGGAAGATGGACAAGCACCAGAAGGTATGAGTACAAAGAAGAAACAAATTTTAGCCATGAAAGCTGCACCATATAACATCATAAATGGATTCTTGTACAAAATGGGTCTGGACGACATCCTTAGGAGGTGTGTACTGGAACACGAAAGAAATAATATCATGTATGAAGCACATTATGAACCTACTGGAGGACACTTCCAAGTAGACACGACTGCAAAGAAAATCTAACAATCAGGGTTATGGTGGCCGACACTTCACAAAGATTGCGAAACTTCTGTAAGCCAATGTGACCGATGTCAACGACTGGGTCGACCCTTGCCTAGCATAGAAATGCCTTTGATATCAGTAAACCCAAGTTTGACATTTGAAATTTGGGCTATCGAATTCATAGGACCATTTCCCATACCAGCAAAAAGAACAGGTGCAAGGTACATAATAATTGCAGTCGAGTATGTAACCAAATGGGCAGAGGCAGAACCAGTCGACACATGTTCCAGTGAAATAGCCGCAAAATTCATCTATGAAAATATTATCACCTGATTCGGATGTCCACTAACCCTAATCAATGACCAGGGAACACACTTTATCAATATAAATATCAAAGGTCTAATAGACCAGTTCCAAATCGACCATCGTCGAAGTATAGCATACCATCCTCAGTCGAATGGAGCAATTGAAGCATTTAACAAAACACTAACAAAAGGATTAACAAAAATATGTAATGCAGACAAAGATGACTAGGATGAAAATATACCTGCAATACTATGGGCATACAGAACAGCATACAAATGTTCAACCGACCAAACCCCCTTTCGACTAGTGTATGGACAAGAAGTAGTAGTTCCATTACATTTTCGACAACAGACACCTATTATCACAGATATTTTACATGTCGATGTCGGACAAGGAAGAAAGGACCGACTATTGCAACTAAGTAAAATCGAAGAACACTGACTAATGGCGATACAACATCAAGAAATCCAGAAACAACAACAAAAAGCATGGCACGACAGAAACATCAAAAACAAAAACTTGTTGGTAGGAGATCTTACTTTACTATACAATAGTCGGGTAAAAGACAAACCTAAAAAGTTACATATAGAATGGATGGGACCCTATGTTGTTGACGAGATATATACCAACGGATCAGTCCAACTAAGGACGTTACAAGGCATAGTATTTCAGAAACTCGTTAATGGAGCCCGACTAAAACGCTAAAAAAAAAAAAACACACACACATATAATGACCATAACTGTTAAACAAAAGCTATAAAAATCTAAAAATCCAAAAAGCAAAATAGTATTGATTGTTAGAATATAATCAGTTAGGGATTATAATATTGTAAATAAATAAATAAAGAATAGGAAGCTGAACAGTTACGTAGGAATATGGATAGGCCGGTCGGAATCTCAACCACCGCCTGAAATGTATAAATATATGCATTGGCGTTGGAATAATAATCAATCGGGAGTTATACCTAACAAGTGGTATCAGAGCTTGGCTACCTGCCTGCCGTAACTCCTGCCTGCTGCATTTCAGCCCTGGCATTCTTCCTGCCAGTCTGCTCTTTCAGGCTGCCTGCCCATCGCCAGTCTGCCCCTGCGCGCATTCATTATGTGTGTTTTCTGTGTACGTTTGATGTATACCTAACCCTAAGCTGTAACCACTGCATGAGAATATTGTTGGTTAATTGTAGCATAGACTGTATTGTAAAAAGTGCAGAGACTTAGACCTGCATTGTGTAGAATAGTGCACCGAATTTATATATTGAAATGATATAGAAATTAAATATAGAGCAGCTGCAAGATTGTTTTGATAGGACTGTAGAATTATTTGCAGAATCATATTGTAATCTGTAAAGGAGCAGGAATCTAAACCTGCATCCCATATATTTTTCTAATCATTATGTAAGTTATAGTTTCCAGATTAGAGATGCACTCTTTGGCATCTAGTATTGGTGCTGCCCTAGTTGGCAAAGACCAATCCAAAGACCCTTCCAAGGGAGATTGCAGCAAGAGAGGCAGAGGGGGCAGAAACAACTCCAGAAAAAGATCAAAGTGCAAGCGTTGTGGAAAGACTAGGCACACATCAGATCAGTGTTGGGCTTCATGGGACTCCATCAAAGACAAGCACAACCAGAAGAAAGATGACCAAGATGCTAGTAAATCTTTTGATTCTTGTATTGTTGCACATTGTAATCTTGGATTTAATGAAATGACTTCTCTCTCATCTTATAAAGATTGTTGGCTACTTGATACTGGTGCAACATCACATATGACATTTAGAAAAGACTGTTTTGAAGAACTGAATGAAACAATAGATGGAATAGTCTACTTTGCAGATAAGTCAAGTATTAAACCAAAGGGAATGGGCACCATTCGACTAAAGATTCCTGGATTCCCTGATTTCTTGTTGAAAACGTTCTCTATCTTCCAGTT
>LPNX010144423.1:84120-105871 GCA_001517045.1 Pseudotsuga menziesii | reverse complement strand
CTTCAAACTTATTGGGTACTCAGACTCAGATTTTGATGGCGATAAGGAGACTGGAGTATCAACTTCTGGATACACTATGAGTCTTGGATCAGCAGCTGTTTCATGGAGATCACGCAAACAGTCAATTCCAGCAGATTCAACAATAGAAGCAGAATATGTGGCTGCAGCTGAAGCAACGAAAGAAATAGTATGGATTAGGAAGATACTTGAAGATTTGCAAGAGAAACAAGAAAATTCCACTCCATTATTGGTTGACAATACTTCTGCAATCAAGCTGGCTAAGAATCCTAGATTCCATGATCGAACCAAACACATCAACACAAAGTATCATTTGATTCGACATCATGTAGAGGCCAAGACAGTCCATCTTCGGCATTGTTCCACAAATGATCAAGTTGCAGACATCTTCACCAAAGCGCTTGAACAAGAAAAGTTTGAAAGATTCAGAAACATGCTCGGACTTACGAACACCCCTTCGGATTAAGAGGGGGATTGTTAGAATATAATCCGTTAGGGATTATAATATTGTAAATAAATAAATAAAGAATAGGAAGCTAAACAGTTACGTAGGAATATGGATAGGCCGGTCGGAATCTCAACCACCGCCTAAAATGTATAAATATATGCATTGGCATTGGAATAATAATCAATCGAGAGTTATACCTAACACTGATACACGCACAAAATAATGACAGGAAATCACCACTTAGACAACCGACATCATGCCCATCGACTTAACACCATTGAGCATTTTCATAAATGACATCGACCGACGACCTTGATACTCCCATCGCGCATTCATGACTACGAGCGCCAAAACCAATCCACCATTAACACACACTCAAGTGTTCTTACTGGACCATCACGTCTGCCATTATTATACTCATCGACGAGAACATCCAACACATCCACTATAAATATTGAACCACCAAAGGATCATTCACCGCAATTCAAATGGAGAGAGCATCAGAGCAACCAGATGACTGAAAACCAAGAGTACCATAGTAAAATCGACCAGCAGACCGACAAGATGGCACCAAAATAGACCAGGCCCTTAGCGAAGACCAAGGAACTACATATTGCGGAGACACCATTAGTGAGGAGACTAAAGAACATCAAGAACGCTAAGATGCAAGAGGGCTCATGGACAAAACTATGGGCCGAGATAAAAGAGTGGGCTTACGTCGACAAGAAGCCTACCCCCACTGCACAGAAGGTACAACATAGTACCATTGTAAATTATGTCAACGCGCCGCTCATGGCCAGTTTTGCAAGAACAAAAGAAACAACGGTAAAATTTATCATAAGCCGATACCACAACATCCGATTTTACTTCGACTGACCGGTCAACATCTCTGGGGAAGTCATTTACAAACTGACAGGGCTATCAAACAAAGGAGATCCAGTACCTATCGGTATCAAAGAAGGATTGGTTGAAGAACTAACAGGGTCGGCATCGGGAAAAAACTTGAAAGAGTTAATGATCAGTCAAATAACACATCGAACACCATAGATTGTGGCCAAAATCATAGCTATTACACTCACAATGGCAGGTCATGGAAGCGACCTCAAATTGGATATGTTGGAGGCAGTAGACACCATTGAAACCAATAGAAATATATACAGATGGACTGAGTATGTTGCCAACATGATCAAAAACATCTGTGAGAAATGCCAAGAGACGGGAGGGATTATCAGGTTCCCATCCCTTATCTTACGAATAGTAATGATCTCTATTTTCCCTAAAGGAGACAAAATTTTTCAAGAACCGACAAGATTTCATATGTGGAGATTCAAACCATTATCCCAGAATGGAACCATGAAGGAACTTGCCAATGGAAAGGTGATGTTGGAAAACTGGCTCCAGCAACTCAAAGTCTGCACAACCAGATGGAGGGTGCATCAGAACATCCAACGAAGTCTGCCCAAAAAGGCCCACATCCAGCTGGAGCTCGACCATACCATGGTGTGGTACATGCATGGCGCCAAAACAAATTCAGAAAGCCTCGACTACTATCCGACAGTCGAAGAAATATTTCGGGAGCTATCTCGACAGGCTAGAAAAAAAGTGCCAATCCCAACAAGAGCAAAAGAAATAGACTTCTCGATAGAGAAGCCGTTGAAAGACCAGGAGAAGGAGGATGACTATGATCTTAACCTATACATCAGTACCTTTGTGTCGGAGGAGACACCGATTGGAGGTCCTGGTTGACTTCAAATCATAATCAAACCTCCGATAGCTCAAAGGGAAGAGACACACATAGAACAGCAGGTAACCAACCTGGCTGAAGAAAATCTCATCCTGACTCAAGAGTCAAGGGAAGATATAGAAGTTGAAAATATAGAATATGTTGTCACCAAAGAGATCATAACCAAATTGTTGAAGGAGATAATAGCCGCAAGAAAGAGGAAAAGAACACAAGAACAACAATAAGGGAAAGGTAAGCGCAAGCTTATCATTTCGAAGTCCTCAGAAGACAAGGAGGAAACCACAACTACTACCCTTGACATAATAGAGGATGCCGCAGCAAACAAAGTGGCGGTGGAGACCCAACTTCAAAATTTTGTCGAGGCAGGGGCACAACCAGGTCAACTGAACTAGGAAAAGATCACACACACTTCGACACCCGAAAATGTTGTGGATCTCATATCTACACCCCCACCTTTGTCTTCGACAAAGATAACAGAAGAACTAATACCATAGCAACTCTCAGTAAGTCCACTCAACTTATGCAAGAATGCTATGTCAAAGGTTGTGAAGGAAAAAATGACCATGACAGAGACCTATAGGAATACATTGAAAAACTACCTGAAATATTCACTACAGTGCAAAATCTCTCTACCAAAGCACCTCTATTCGATGTCGGCGGGTCTCGACTACCTATTTCTCAACCTGGCCAAGTACCCCAGAGGCTACAGACTTTTGCAACTGTGACTTCGACCTTTGAGAGAAACCCTGACAAACAAGCTGAAGTTGTTGCACGTCGGATCACGTCTATCACTCCAACTGACCCTGAACCCCATCCACCAGCCCCTAAACCGAATGGCGATGAGGAAGGAGAAAACATGGAGGACATAAGTCGAGAAATCGACCAAATGTTCCCCGACCTAGATTCTCCCCCTCATATCAACAATCCACCACTTGACCACACTTCCACCAACCCAATCACACCCAACCATTCACCAACCCCATCACCACCACCTCCCGACTCAGAACCCTTAATTCAACCAGCTGCACCAGAACCACCTGCACCGCAACCATTAGTGACAACCGCATCCACTTCTAGACCCTCTACATCCAATCAACCAGATGTAGTAGTCATCCCACTGCCCCAACCAGAAATACCATCTGTCACTGCTACCCAACAACCAAAAAATCCAACTTTGACTCTTGCAGGTACACAAGGGCCAAAATAAGCAGAGCCATAGAAGCACAAAAAGAAGAAGGAGAAAAAGAAGAAGGACCATCATGGACAGACAATGGTCCACATCAGTCAACTTGGGTCGACCACTGTGGTCGATGCAACCAAGTTAAGAGATGCAAAGCTAGGACAACTCCTAGAAACCCTAGCAGTTGAAGCAAAGACAAAGAGCCAACAGAGACGTAAGGAGCTTGACAACAACGAAAAAGAACAAGTCGAGTTCCTCAACAAATGTAGAAACCTTGTACAATCGGTAATACCAAGACCAACAGAGGTCGACATAGACAAACCACTAGAAAGAGCTTATCAACTATTTGAAAGCGTGGTGTTGGACTTGCAGGCACAAATTCAGGACACAAAAGAAGAACAGAAAGAAGAAACTGTGCGACTGTTGATGTAGCGGCACACAACCTTCTCAGAAGCATATTGTTAAATTTTCATATGCTTAACTAAGACATCAGTATCTCATTTTGTTTTTCATAATAAAATCATATAAAATAGGATCACTAAAAGAAATAGTATCACAAGAACAACACAGATTTATCCTGGGAAAACCCTGAAGGGAAAAACCCAACAAAAGCTTCCTCAATATAGATGCCCCAAAAAGGGAAAAAGGTAAAACCAACAAGGAGATCAAAAACCTGATTCTCCTCCTTCTCCAGCAACCCATCTCCTCCACAAGTGCGCTATTCCAAGTGAGTGTGTGTGTCTCAAATGAGGAGCACTACACCTCTATTTATATTCATCTGTTTACTTAAAGTTTACTCAATTAACATGTCGGCTTAAGTTAACTCATGTAGGCTCGAGTTACACATGTAGGCTCAAGTAACCACACTGCGGTGCTGATGACCCACCTTTACAATTTGAGGGGACTACCTCATGACTCTTATTAGTTATTCTGATTAGGAGCATTGGGGTACAATGTAATACAAGTGGTTCTCCCAGTTGGACCATCGGGGACCACAAAAGATACATAAAGAATATTCTTCGAAGTTACAATATTTCAACACTCCCCCTTAACGAGAAGGGTATTCTACATCAACAACAACAAGAGTAGAGATAGAGGACATCATCAACATCAGCAGGGTAACACATCTATAAACCATTGGAAGTTTTTCAACATCATGTAGTCTTCATCTTCAATCTTTAGTCTTCATCATCAACAACATCTTCAGTCTTTGATCAGCAACATCTTCAGCATTTTGATCTTTCAATTAGCAATGACATCTTCAACACTTGGACCTTTCGATCAGCAACATCTTCAGTACTTTGACTGTTCGATCAGCAACAACATCTTTAGCATTTTTATCTTTCAATTAGCAACGACATCTTCAGCACTTGGACCTTTTGATCAGCAACATATTCAACACTTTGACTGTTCGATCAGCAACAACATCTTCAGCATTTTGACCTTTCAATCAGCAACATCTTCAGCACTTTGACTGTTCGATCAGCAACAATATCTTTAGCATTTTGTCCTTCTGATCAGCAACATATTCATCATTTTGACATTTCAATTAGTAGCAACATCATCATCATCATATTCTGATCTATCGATCATAATCATCATCAACATATAAACATTATCATCATACTCTGATCTTTCGATCAGAAATATCATCAACATACCCTGATCTTTTGATTAGAAACATCATCATCATACTCTGATCTTTCGATCAGAAAAATCATCATCATACTCTGATCTTTCGATCAGAAACATCATAATCATAGTGCGTCATCATCATACTCTAATCTTTTAGATCAATACGTCATCATCATCATACTCTGATCTTTCGATCAGTATGTCATCATCATCATCAGCAACAACCTGCAATCCACAACTCAAAGACAAAAAGTCTTTGGATCACTTTTGGACTTAAAGTCCAGGGATGATACAATCCCACCACATTCTCGACAACCGAAGTTACCGGATTGATTACGGGAGAATCAGTCCCTATCACTTTAGGACTAAGTCCAAGGACGATCCAATCCTACCACATTCTCGACGACCGAAGTCACCGGATACAATTACGGGATAATCACTCCCTATCACTTTAGGACTTGAGTCTAAGGATGATACAATCCTACCACATTCTCGACGACCGAAGTCACCGGATACAATTATGGGATAATCACTCCCTATCCCTTTAGGAATTGAGTCCAAGGATGATGCAATCCTACCACATTCTCGACGACCGAAGTCACCGGATACAATTACGGGATAATCACTCCCTATCACTTTAGGACTTGAGTCCAAGGATGATGCAATCCTACCACATTCTCGACGACCGAAGTCACCGGATACAATTACGGGATAATCACTCCCTATCACTTTAGGACTATGTCCAAGGATGATGCAATCCTACCACATTCTCGAGGACCAAAGCCACCGGATCAATTATGGACAGATGTCCTAGGATGATACAATCCCTCGTCATTCTCGAAGACCGAGGTCTCCGGATCACTTTAGGGAAGATGCCCAAGGATGATACAATCCCATCACGTTCTCGATGACCGAGGTCACCGGATCTATTATGGACAGATGTCCCGGGATGATACAACCCCTCTTTATTCTCGAGGACCAAGGTCTCCGGATCACTTTAGGGCAAATGCCCAGGGATGATACAATCCCACTGCAACATCACTACTCCGCCTTTCGAGGAAGGTCTTTCCGAACAAAACCAAGCTTGTCTCGAAAGTGTTCGAACTCTACTCGAGGCAGAGGCTTCGTCGGTACATCATCATCCAAACCATCATCATCTACATCTTCAGTATCTGAATACTGATCTATCACCATCTGTATCTCTAGTATGTGAATACTGAAAGCATCATCATCTATATATTCAGTATAGAAATACAGAATCACCATCATCTGTATCTACAATATGTAAATACTGAAATATCATCTATATCTGGGAATACTGAAATCATCATCATCTATATATTCAGTATAGAAATACTGAATCACCATCATCTGCATCTACAGTATCATCATCTGCATCTTATCTTGTATGTAGAAATACCGTATTTCTATGTGTTACGTCGGAACATAGGGTCCTTTGTCATCACAACTATGGTTGTCATATAGAATCATTGTAGTGTCCATCTTCAGGTCAAAGAGACCTGATATCATCTTCTGAAGCCATATGGCTTCACAACTTAGTAGAGCAATCTGCTATGTATTCTGCTTCAACCGTGCTAAGAGAAACACTGGACTGTTTCCTGCTAAACCATGAACTCATAGCAGACCAAAAGCATATACCTGATGTGATTTTCCTGTCTGAGATACTTCCAGCCCAATCTGCAACTGTGTAGCCATACAATCTATACTCATGGCTACCATCATAGTATAGACCAAAGTCTATAGTCCCTTTCAGATATCTCATCACATGTTTTGCAGCTACTAGGTGAACCCATCTTGGTTGAACAAGATATTGACTTAAGGTGTTCACAGCAAAACAAATTTCTGGTCTGGTATTTGTTAAGTACATCAATGACCCAATGATCTTCCTGTAGTGAGTCACATCCACTAACTCTAATGAGTCATCAGCTAATAGCTTTAGGTTGGAGTCCATGGGTGTGGCCATGACTTTGCATTCCAACATATTGAATCTCTTCAATATCTCTACCACATACTTTCCCTGGTTGAGAAAGATTCCTTCTGAACTTTTCCATACTTCCAGACCTAGGAAATAATGCATTAACCCAAGTTCTTTCATCTCAAATTCTTCTGCTAGTTTCTTCTTGCTTTCCATGATCCATTTCCCATTCCCTGTCAAGAATAAGTCATCCACATATAGTAATAGAATGACAGGTACATCTTCTACAACCTTGTAGGAAAGGTTAGGATCGACTTTGATCTTGGCAAATCCCATGCTCATCAGGAAACTATCTATTCTTCCATACCAAGCTCTGGGAGCTTGCTTCAGGCCATAGAGTGCCTTCTTCAACTTGCATACTTGATTCCTTCTATCTTCAACTTCAAATGCTCATGACTATTCGATGTAAAACTCTTCCTCAATCATACCATTAAGGAAGGCTTGTCTTTACTTCATCATGGAAGAAACTACCATGATAGTTTTGAAGGAAATGTACCTTGCTTCCAGAAGTAAGTGTCTCTTCAAAATTAATTCCCTCTTTCTGATAGAAACCTCTAGCCGCAAATCTTACCTTACTTCTATCAGCAACATATCTTATCTTGCAAATCCATTTGGAAGACACCACATTCTTGCTTTCTGGTTTGAGTACTATATCCCAAACATCATTCTAGTATCACAACATCTTCTATGAGTTTGTCTTCTCAGGTCATCAACATATCCTAGTCTTTTTCATTCAACCTTGAAGGTTGGAAACTACTTTACTCTTGGTAAAGTCTCGATCCATCACAAAGCTATCCATCATGTCATACCATGTCGAACTCAGATATAATTTTCTGTAGTCACTCCCCCTGAAGTGGAGTATCATCTTCCCTCTTCATTCTGTACAGGTGGTTCTATGCTTGACATATACTGGTCAATAGAGTATGTCATGTCATAGTCTATTCTTTCTAGAGAGAATCATGAACCTTGCTTTGTACATTTGTTTCATCATATCATATACATCATTCCCCATGATCAACTGTTATTCTTTGATCATAGCTTCTTCCATAGCATTCTTTTCTTCATCTTGAGTTATCTCTTGTACCCATGGTGGTCTTCATCCTTCAAGGTGGATCTACAACTCTCTGAAGCTCTTTCTTTCATCATGGTGTCTCTGACCCTGGGAGCTTCAGATTCATGTTTATTGGAGTGAATCTTGAATTGTCATCACTTGTTCTTCAGAACAAGTCTCATCCTTCTTTTCTTGAATGAGGCTGTACATGACCTTTCCTACATTTCAAATGCACTAGTTTCATGGTTAGAACTATTTCATAAAACATATGCATAACGACAAATTCTTATGCATCAAGCAACTATTTAGTCAATACAACATTCAACCATATCTCACATAGACTTTCTAGATGCTTTCCATCTCTACCATGACATTATTGAATTTGTTCACTAATCCAATATGTCAGCAAAGAGGTTTGATAAGTAGCAATGGAGAGTTGTATAGCACCATGAGTTACTTACCCATCACATGCATATTAGTAGTATACAGTCATTAATGCAAACAATCTATCATGCATAACACATCAACTGAATATAATCAAATGTATAACAAAACAATATCATGAAATGACAATTGAATACTTATCTTTATTTGTTTCATGGGTATACTCCTTCTTGAGTCTTCAGCTTCATCGACTTCTTCATTCATGATAGCATCGTTTCTTATCCGAATGCTGAGGTGGATAAGAAGTTCTTCAAGAGTTGAGATCTTCATATTTCTCATTGATTGAGGGATCTTCTTTGGAAGATGAGAGCTTGATCTTCAGAGACGAGCTTCTTCTTCTTCCCAAAGTAGGTTGAAAGTAATCACTTCCTTCTGGAACACATTTCTTAAATGAATGAATTTCATGATCCTGGGAGGCCATCCAAGGTGGCCATCACCGCTTCTGCATTCTTCACTTCTTCTTTCCCCGCTTGAAGTTGTTCTTTGATTTGAGAGATCCTTATGACTGCATGGTCTCTGCATTCTGGATCTTCACATTCTTCAGCTGGTTTCTTAAGGTCATATTCTGATCTATGTTCTTCCCTTCAAATAGCTTGGTCAAGGAATCAAACCTCATCGATGTCTTTAGGGAAGACACTTGTAGTACAAGTTGATTCGAAACTGAATCATCAATGATCTTCTGGGATTTGACCAAGTTCTTCTTGAGAAAGGCTTCTAGCCTCATCTCCCTCTGAAACTGGAACCTCTATGCTCATGTAGGTGTCCAATCCATTTTCTTCAGAGAGATCATATTCTTCTAGGCTTGGAAGTTTTCAACTTCACCACGCTTATCATCAAGCTGATGTCATAGATCACTTTGAAAAGAGAACCTCAAATGAACATAGCAAAGGATTAGATCTTACCGATTTGAGGTGTCCGTCTTGGTTCCGGAGCTGGCTGATCTAGGGTTTGTCACAGAAACCCTAATTTCAACAACTTGGAATATTTCAGATCTTATTGGCTAGACAGATAGATCTCTTCAAATGGAGCTATCCAATGTACTCCATTTCTGAAAATAGTGGAGGGAAGCTCCCGGAACAGGAATCCCTAATTTTCCAATTTCTTCAGCAGAAATTCCTGTTAATGTTTCTATGATATCTCTGAAATTTCTGCTCCTATGTGTCTTAAATTTTGTACTGAGGTATCCCCGCATGTCCTTGATCCAACACCATAGGTTTCATCAGAATTTGTTTCACCATTTTGGATTTATGATCCTTTTCCCAAGGTGACCTGTTACAGGACTGTTCAGAACAGCGAAGTTGTTCGGCATGCCACGTGTCACTGGTTCATCTTCTGAGTCTGATATTTGGACCACCAAAATTACAGTCCGTGCCCTTTCTAGAAAATCTTTAGGAATTCCATTTGGACCTCTGTAGACCAATATATTGCAATTATCCCCAAGTGTCATGTTTAGGGATGAATGATGGAAGAGGCTGGAACCCTAACTTGGAGAGAACATATCGCCTGGAATACAGTGAATTTGAGGATGAATTTTGGACAAAGTGTTCATTAGGATTTTATCTTCGGCCCTTGCAATTTTCAGCTTCTGATCCTTTTCCAATCTCAGAATATAGTGAATGTGCCAAAACGTAGCAGTTTTAGTATTTAGGGTTTTTCTAGCTTGGGGTCAAACTAGGGTTTGACTTTCCTGGAGATTCACCCAACCAAAAATCTTGATCCAGGTCTCTAAAATTCGGTTTTGATGAGGAGAAAAATCCTATGCTGGTCTCACTCAAAAATTCCTCTTCTATAGAAAGCCCTAATTTCCACATCGAAAATTGAAAATGCTCGGAATCGAATTCCGCTTCAATAGAACGATGCACCCTTCAAAGGAGAGTCAGCCTAGCCTTCTTTTGCTGATTGATTGTGGAGAGAGAACCAAAAAATAAGAATCCCTAGCTTCTGTAACTTGTGAAAGCTTCCCTATTCAGGTTAGCTCTGATACCATGTTAAATTTTCATATGCTTAACTAAGACATCAGTATCTCATTTCGTTTTTCATAATAAAAGCATATAAAACAGGATCACTGAAAGAAACAGTATCACAAGAACAACAAAGATTTATCCTGGGAAAACCCTGAAGGGAAAAACCCAGCAAAAGCTTCCTCAATATAGATGCCCGAAAAAGGGAATAAGGTAAAACCAACAAGGAGATCAAAAACCTGATTCTCCTCCTTCTCCAGCAACTCCTCTCCTCCACAAGTGCGCTATTCCAAGTGAGTGTGTGTGTCTCAAATGAGGAGCACTACACCTCTATTTATATTCATCCGTTTACTTAAAATTTACTCAATTAACATGTCGGCTTAATTTAACTCATGTAGGCTCGAGTTACACATGTAGGCTCAAGTAACCACACTGGGGTGCTGATGACCCACCTTTACAATTTGAGGGGACTACCTCATGAATCTTATTAGTTCTTCCAATTAGGAGCATCAGGGTACAATGTAATACAAGTGGTTATCCCAGTTGGGCCATCGGGGACCACAAAAGACACATAAAGAATATTCTTCGAAGTTACAATATTTCAACACATATAGGGTGTTGCAAGATCACATGGAGGAGTCTGTCATCATAGAAGAAATACTACGAGACTAGCATGCTTACTATGAGTAAGTCTATCAGAAAACCAAGCAGACCCGATAGGAGATCCAAGCACTCGAGAAGAGGAAAAGCACTGACGAGGAACTCAGAATCACAATTGAAAATTAGATAGTGCTTGAAACAACCAAACTATAGAAGCTCAAGTGCGAAGCACATCAATGGGTGCAACAAGCCATTCCAAACTTGGAAAAAGTAGACATCATTTTCCTGCAGATGAAAATACTACTAGAGACAGCAGAGGAAAAGGACCAGTTTATGGGTCCCGACATGGAAAGAATAGCTGAAATTTCCATTCAAGAGAAAATGTCGATCTTATCAAGTCTGAATACACTAACCATCGACATACAAAATTTTTTGCAGAGTTGGATGGATTTTCAACATTAGCTGGCAGTGACAGGTGAAGCAATTGTCGAAGTCTGTGTACAGAAAAGACCAACCATCAGACTTCACAGCCCATGAAGATCAAGCACAAAGAATGACTATTGATATGGACAAATAAATTTTGGGTACCTCCCTCTTTCTTCGGGATGAAGAAATGTTTTGTTCATGGTGGAGATGTTGGAGGAGCAAGTAAGTAAGCCGACTTGAATGATAGCCGACTAAGTCGGTCGACCGACTAGTTAGAGATTAGGTTGGCCACCTAAGGTCGTGTCAGTTGAATGAACCGACAGGTAGTTATTTGTAACTATTTGTAATTCATATATATTAGGCTGTTGAGCCAGATGAGAACTCGGTTTAGTTCTTTGTATTTTATGGACCCTCTCATATCAATATAATCTGTTATTCTATCTACTTGTTGTTATCTCTTGTCTTTGTTATGTATGTATGTTTTAGTATGTATTGTTGGTAACCCTATGTGATCTATGAGATTACAACACATACCATGTCTGGACTATGTATTAGTGATACCTTGTAATATTATATGATCTATTGTTAAGCTTTAGGGGTGGAGAATATAACATAGGTTGAACCATATGTCAACAGGGTTTAAGCTTTGCATGGGAAATGGAAGTCACTATTTATGCAACAAAGCATAAGTATGGAGAGTGGGTTTGGTATTTCGATAATGGTCACCACCTGGTGCCATTAATGTTATTGGTAATCATAGCAGCCCCAAACTTAGGGCTTGGATCACGATGGATTTGTCATTTGCTTTGTTTGAATTTGGGGTTTGTTCTTGTTCTACACAGGGGAAAATGGAGGCGACCTCCATGGCCACGTAGGTAAGAACTCGTTTGACCTCACAATATTTCGATGGTTTGGAATTGATGCATTTAAACATTGTCATACTTCTCACCTTGTTTGTGGATGGTTGCAGGTGCTGGGGTCTGTGGAAAGTATCATTGTTCGAAGCTCATTGCCGGTTCCTATGTGATGTCAATGGTGTAAGGTAATCCTGCCAACAAGATAGTGCTTGTTATTTCTTGACCTGACTGAGTGATGTATTCATTGTTTGGTTTATGGTTTCACTATGGGGTTGGAAATTCACCTTCAGGCATGTAATACTCAAACTTGGGTTTTTAAATCAATGTTTTAGTGGCTTTGGCCATGGAGTGAAATCACATTTCTCTTGGAACTGTGTATAAATTTTAGGTTTGTGAATCATATATGGCTTCAAGATTTTGATCCATGGGCTGCACCATTGCTTGCAATGGTGTCGTAGCCCATTGGAATGCCTATGTGGACTTCGTTTTGGCTTCTAAATGGACTATGTGGAGATAGCAATTGGCAATATTGTGTTTAAAGTAGATACTCCACGTTTTAATAAAATGGCCATCATTTTCAAGCTTACTGTGTATGTATGGAATGTATGTTGTGTTAATGGTTTATTAATAGGGTTTTATAAATGGCATACACCTTCGTTGAATTTTATGTATTGAGTATTTTTAATGTGCGGTAATGGTGAACAATGTGGGTTTGAAGACCAAGTCGTATGTGCCTTAATCCTTCTCCTTAATGGCTGCAATAGCTCTGATTTATGTCGTTACTATTTGTATCTCATTTACTAGTTTATGAGTTAAATTGTTAACATGGTATTTTTGTTAATAAAACCATACTATGTATTCTTCTTTGGAATTTTTGTGGCTTGGGTGAATGTTGCGCATGGTTTAAAAGGGTTGTTTACTGTTTTTAACACTTTCGTTAGTTTAGTATGTATATGTGGATTATATAGATATATAATTTCCAGGGGTAAGCCCATGAAGGCCTTCAGCGTTGTTGGTTTAGACTCTTAAAATGGACTCTCTATAAAATATTACTTGGTCGAAGCCGTGCTCATAGCATTGGGTGAAATACAGGGTCTTACGAACTCACTATAGCGTGAGGGTTTGAATAATGGTTATTGAATTATGTTGAGTTTTATTTGATGTAGCCCACATACTTTAAGGTATAGCGTGGCCATAGTTTAGATGCAAACAAAACCCATTAGAGTTCGACTCTGTTTGGGTGTTAATGTATTGTGTTTTATTTTAATTTATGAAAAAGGGTTGGGCTTGTATGCCACAGGATTTGATTCCTGTCCTTGTTTGTAATACATGGGTTTATAATATGATTTCGATATCATTTAATTTGTTATGTGTATTGTTTGATGAGTTATATAAATTTTGTTTAATCGTTATGCATAGATGAAATTGGTTATTTATGATGGATTAGATAGAACTGTGGTTGCTTATATATATATAAATATATGATCAGATATTTGATATAGGACCACATGGATGGTCACACTGCCTCCTTTGCTCAATTAATTATGATGTTGTTGATTTAAATGCAATGTTTTGATATTATTTTATTCTTAATATAGAAGACCTTGAAAGGTCTTAAAAGAATTATTTATCTTGGTTTTAAATGTGGAGATAGCTTTCAGATTTGGTTTATGCATGACGACTTCATCTGTTTATATATATATAATAGTTCAGTTTGTAAATAGTACCTTAAGTTATCTAATTGGTATATTTATTTATTTAAATCTTTCTCTTAGGATTAATCTATTTTAATCTAAACATGTCTCTACTGTCAAACGAAATATGTTAGTAGAGTTTATAAAGAATAAGTGAGAAATAATAACAGGTCTGGATTAACCTAGTTATACATAACCTAGTTTTATCAATAATACTACTACAGAATTTAAATTAGGGTGTAGAACCCTTTATGAACATCATCCAATGCATTGAACTTTACAGAAATAAGCCAATACTCAAACATATACTAACCCTAGTATAATAAATCATTTACAACCTAGGGTTTATATATTATAGGACATGTAAACCCTAGAAAGTATAGATAGAGCAATCATTTCTAGGTTTAGAAACACAATATGAACCTTTACCTAAAGCAGCCAACATTTATGATAGAAATGAAATCATCATACTAAGAACTCATACCTGTAATTTTATGAAGCTCCTTTAATGGCTGAACCTGCACACTTTTAAATAACCAGCATTAACAATTTAAGAGAGATCTCACCTCTGATTTTGATGACCATATCACTTCAGAACTACCACGTTCGTCCCAACCATGACCTGGAACCATTCTCGGTTTTAATCTGGATCCCCCCGAGATGGACTCCAACATGCAAGTAGCTTAGAGATCCTGAGGTAAGGTTTGCTATCTGGTGTATCAGATTTGGATCAGTTCTCCTTTTCCTTCTAGGAAATGTTTCTTCAAGAATTTACTTGAGAGAAAATAGGCAGAAAAATTACTCCTCTAATGATAGATCAGCACCCCAAGCTTTTCCTTTGCTTGAGTCTTTATAGACAGACTTTTCAGTCAAAGGGACAATTAAATCAAGAAACCTTGGTTTCTTGATTTAACCCTTCTCAATTACTTTGGGTAATTATTAATATTTTAACTTAGGAACTTTCTACTAGTTCCTAGTTGGAATTTCTTAGACATTATACTATTTCTTAATCCTTAATAATAAGTAATAATTGATGGAGCTTCTCTTCTTTCTTTCATTTATTTATATTATTAATATATTTAATTATTTATACATACCATGTATAAAGTACACAATAATATAACACTTTGTTAATCATTTTTCTTTGGGCATCATCTACCATGATCCCTAGACTTAATGACACTTTTTCATTAAGGTCAAGTAGGTAGATGGTTTTAGGTCTACTAGGCTAGGAAAATATAAACATCCTTGCATGTTGGATTTCCCTTGTATAACGTGGTAGCTCTTCAGTACTTTGATGAGAATACAGAAATTCAAAATTTCATTTAATCACTTATAAATAACTATGCCGAGATCAATATTTTTTTCTCGAGTCGTTTTCACTCAGAAGTTATTAAATTCTTTTCAGTAATCCCTAGCGCTTACCAGAGCCCATACTCAATGCTTTAAAAATGAGTTACAATTCAATGCAATTCCAGAGCTCCTCGCTCAACACTAGTGCTAGGATGTACTTGTATGATACACCTAGGGATACAATGGCCAAGGATCCAATGCTCTAGATCTTATGCTCAACATCAACATGGAAGGTTCCAGGGCTTATGCCCAATACATCAAATTATATTTTCATGTGTTCCAGAGCTTCTCGCTCAACACAAATCATCAATCACTCAAGTGCTCTAGAGCACCTCGCTCAACACAAAACATCTTATCAATCATGTGCTTCAGGGTCCACACCAAACACAAACAAGCATATACATATATCATCAATAATTGGCTTACGCCCAATATATAAAAAAAAATCATCATATTCATATGCAGTGGGATCTTTGACCCAATATAAAAATAAAACATCAAGATAATCATCATAATCAATAGGCACTTGCCTATAAGTGTTAGGTCCAAAATTCAGGATATTACAATTAGTCAGACAGGTGGCAAGATAACTTAACTGGAAAAGATGATATATGATGGAAAGATATAAAAAGAGTGAAAAACATTAGAGAAAAGTATGTAACTTGGAGGAACTTTAAGAAATACTTTAAAGGAAAGTTTTTGTCTGAACAATAATATTATGAAGAAAGGGCTAAGGAATTTTACGATCTTAAGCTAGGTTCAATGTCTATGAAGGAACTAACTAGTAAAATTTTAAGTCTATTACGATACGTACCTTATATCATCAATGAGAAGCCTAAGATACCGAGGTTTCTGAGCTGTTTACCTTTTAGCTTCAAGGATAGAATGAATACACCAATCCAAAAACCCTTGAGGAAGGATAATTTCTGTTATGAGCAAAGTAGAAATAAAAGAGAAGGTGTACCTAACTGGAAGGTTAAAAGAACAAATAATTTTGAACAAAGAAGAAAAATATTTAAATCCAACATAAATTTTGGAAATAATTCTCAAAACTATAATAGGAATACTTATGAGGGGACATACTTTAAAAGTAATACACAATAGAATTTTACACCAGCAAAGGACAGAGACATACCTAGAAATCATGTGAAAAATAATGAACAAAGAGAAACTGTAAAATGTTGGGATTGTCAGGGACCTCATTATGCGAAGGATTGTCCAAAATGGAGGAGGAATTTCAGCAATGTGCATACAATACACGAACAAGCAACTGTTGGTGACATAGTGAACAAGATGCCCAGGATTAATGCAGCCTTGGAGAATCAATAGGATGATCACCAAACATATATGGTTTAAATAGAAGGTATGATAAAGAACAAACCCATTTCTATTTTGATAGACCTAGGTGCTAGTTTAAGCTATGTGTCACCTAGTATACCAGAAATTTGTAATTTTAATTTGAATAAGTTTGAAAAATATTGGCGGGTACAGTTAGCTATAGGAACGAATAGAAAGGTTGTTAGATATGTTGAAGATTGTGAAATGTTTATGAGCCAATTCAAAACTCAAATGAAATTAAATGTATTACCTTTAGGATCATATGATGTTTTAATAGCCATGGACTGGATGGAAAAACACTAAGTAGTTTTATATTGGCTCGAGAAAACATTTATATGCTTAGATGAAAAAGGAGAAATTGTTATAGTAAAAGGAATACCTAGAAAATATTTTTTTAGACAGATTTCAACGTTACAAATGAAAAAGTCTGTATGTAAAGGTTGCAAAGTTTTTTTTGTACATGTCATGAATGATGAACACATGAATAAAGAAGATAACTTAAAATTTGATGATATACCAATTTTAAAATAATTTTCAGATGTATTTCGAGAAGAGATTCTAGGATTATCTCCAAAAAGAAATTAGTACTTGGAGCTGTACCTAATTCAAAGGCTCCTTACCATATGAATATCCTAGAACTTAATGAATTAAAACTAAAACTACAGGAGTTAATAGATAAAAGTTACATAAGACCAGGTGTATCTCATTGGGGAGCATCTATCTTATTTGTTAAAAAGAAAGATGGTACCTTACGCTTATTTATAGATTATCGCCAGTTAAACAAATGACAATTAAAAGCAAATATCCATTGTCGATGATCTGTTCGATCAGATACGCGGAGCACCTATATTCTCAAAAATAGACTTGAAATCTAGATATCATCAAGTCATAATTAAATATGAATATATATTTAAAACTGCATTCGAAACCGGTTACAGGCATTATGAGTTTGTAGTTATGCCATTCGAGCTAACAAACACTCCAACAACTTTTATGTGTTTAATGAATAGTGTATTAAGTAAGTATTTTGATAAATTTGTAGTTATATTTATTAATTACATACTAATTCATTCAAAAACAAAAGAAGAACATGATGAACATCTATAGATAATATTACAAGTTTTAAGAGAACACAAATTGTACACTAAATTTAGTAAATATGAATTCTTTAAAGATAAAATACAATATCTAGGCCATGTGATATCCAAGGAAAAAATATCAGTAGATCTTGATAAAATAAGAGAAATAATGGAATGGCATGTTCCTAAGGATGTATCAGATGTACGATCGTTCATGGGGATTACATTTTATTATCAAAAATTTATAGAAGGATTCTCTAGGATCGTGAATCCCATAACAACCTTACTAAAAAAAGAAAAAAAGATTTGTATGGGATTTAAAATGTGAAGAAAGCTTCAAAAATTTAAAATATTTATTAACCACTACACCTATATTAAAAGTAGCAGATCCAAATAAGGACTTTTTTGTATGCACTGATGCATGCAATGAGGTCCTAGGTGGAGTGTTAACGCAAGAAGGTCATGTAATAGCATATGAATCACGAAAGTTAAAAATACATGAAAATAATTATGCTACCCACGATTTAGAGTTGGATTCCATAATACATGCCTTGAAAATGTGGCACCATCATCTAGTTAGTAGAAGATTTTTATTAATGTCTCGTAACATAAGTTTAAAATACTTGTTTGATCAACAAAATCTGAATGCAAGGAAAACAAGATGGTTAGATTTCCTTAGCGAATATGATTTTGATATCAAACATATAAAAGGAAAAGAGAATAAGGTGGCTAATGCCTTAAGTAGAAATGCAAATCTGAATTTTATAGTCGCTATTAGCGGCTATAAAACAAAATTGGACGATAAGTTTGAAGACAGAGTAAAAATGGATAAAAACTCTCAAAATTTAAGAAAAAAAGTTACATAAAAAAAGGGGAAATATAGAAACAGATTTCAGTTTGAATGGAAAAGGTTTAATGATGTATGAAAACATATTATATGTACCCAATGTACCATAAATTAAACTTCTGATCTTAAATGAAGTAGATAAGAGTCCTCACTTAAGACATCCTGGTTACCAAAAAATGATAACAATACTAAGAAAATATTTTTTTGGTCCAACATGAAAAATGAAGTGGTTGAATATATAGCTAGGTGTATAGAATGGCAGTAGGTTAAAGCTAAGCATCAACACCCAGTTGGTCTATTGCAACCATTTCCAATTCTAGATTGGAAATGGAAAATTATCAGTATTGATTTCATAACAGGACTGCCTAAAAATCAAAAGCAAAATGATTAAGTGATGGTAGTGGTAGACAAAATTATCAAGGAAGCTCATTTTATCCCTGTTAAAACTACTTATAATGCTGCTAATATTGCTGATGTTTTTATGAAGGAATGTTTTTGTTTGCATGGCATTCCTAAGATGATAATTTCTGATAGGGATTCTAAGTTTACTGGTAATTTCTTGAACTCATTGTTTAAAGGATTGGACATTAAATTAAATCTTAGTACCTCTTATTATCCACAAACGGATGGACACACTGAAAGAGTAAATCAAATTTTAGAAGATATGTTAAGGATGTATGTTAGGGATCATCCACACAAATGGGAAGAATATCTGCACTTAGTCGAATTTTATTATAACAATCATTACCAAACTTGATCTAAAATTAGTCCTTTTGAAATACCGTATGGTAGGAAGTGTAATACTCCCATTTCATGGAGTAATTTGATTGACAGATGAATGTTAGAACCTGACTTGTTAAAATAAATGGAACTAACAGTGAAAAAGGTACAAAGCAATCTAAAAATTGCACAGGACAGACAAAGGACTCATGCATACATTAACAGAATAAAATAGGATTTCAAGTAGGTGAGAATTTTTTTGTCAACGTAAAACCCAAAAAAAGCTCTTTTAAGTTGAGGATTTGTGCTAAATTAGCACCCAGGTATTGTGGACCATTTGAAATATTGTCAAGAGTTGGACCAAAGGATTACCAGTTATCTTTTCCACCTAATCTCAAAATACATAGCATATTTCATATTTCTATATTGAAAAAGTATGTATATGATGCTACTCATGCAATCAATTGGAATGTTATCCAGGTAGAACTAGAAGGATATTTTCAGGTGGAACCAGATTGTATCCTCGATAAGAGAGAATTTTTTCTCTAGAATCACACCATAATAAAAGTAAAGGTGCAATGGAATGTAATATCCTAAATTTGGACCTAACACTTATGGGTATAAGCCCCATTTATTATGATGTTACTTTGATAATTTATTTTGGTGTATTGGGTCTAGAACCCCACTGCATATGAACATGATGATTTGTTTGATATATTCGGTGTAAGCCAATGAAATATGTTTTATGTATGAGTTTTTGTGTTGGGCGTGGACCCTGAATCACATGATTGATGAGATGTTTTGTGTTGAGCGAGGAGCTTTGGAGCACATGAGTATTTGAATGTTTTTTTTTACAGAGAAGCTTTGGAGCACATGAGTGTTTATGTCATGTTGAGAGAGAAGCTCTGGAGCACATGAGTGTTTATGTTTTATTGAGTGAGAATATCTCGAGAACATGAGTTATGAAAACCTTTGTGTTCAACAAGAAGCTCTAAAGCACATGAAAAAGAAAAATTGGAAGTGTTGGGCATAAGCCCTGGAGCCTTCGAGGTTGATGTTGGGAATAAGCTCTGGAACATCGGATCCTTGGCCATTGTATCCCTAGGTGTCTCCTACAAGTACATCCTAGCATTAGTGTTGAGTGAGGAGCTCTGGAATTGCACTAAGTTTGTAACTCCTTGTTTTTAGAGTTGAGTTTGGGCTCTGGATAAGTGCTAGTAGTTACTGAAAATAATTAATTATGTTGAGTGAAAAAAACTTGAGTAAAATATTGATCTCATCTGACTTATTTATAAGTGATTAAATGAAATTTTGAATTTTTGTATCTCATCAAATACTGAAAAAGTACCATGTTATACAAGGGAATCCAACATGCAAGGATGTGTAAAGTTTCTTGGCCTATTAGACCTAACCACCTACCTGACAGCTTTAATAAAGAAAGTTTCCTAAGTTTAGGGATCATGTTATATGATACCTAAATACAAATGTCAACAAATAATATATATAAGTATATATTCTATACATGACATGTATAAAGAGTAAGCACAGTAATAATATTAATAATATAAGAAATGAAGAAAGGATACATCTACTATTATTATTATTATTTAAAGATAATTAAATAATATAATACCTACAAGAGTCCAAATGGGAACTAGTTAAAAGTTTCTAAGTTAAAAATTAAAAGTACCTAAATTAAATAAAAGGGTTAAATCAAGAAATCAAATGATTCTTGATTTAACTGCCCCTTTGACTGAAAAGTATGACTATAAAGACCCATTCCAGATAGAGGCTTGGGGATATTCCATCTTTTTGGTGATTCATTATTCTTCCTGTTTATTCTTAAGAGAGTTCTTGGAGAACATTTTCCTAAGAAGAAAAATGAGAGTTGATTCAGACCTTATATTCCAGATAGGGAAGCCTTACCTTAGGAGATCTAAGCTACTTGCATTTTGGAACCAGCTCGAGGGGATTCGGATGAAAACCAGGAACGTTCCGGGTCATGGTTGGGTAGAATGTGGTAGTTCCCAAGTGATTCGGTTATATATACAAAGGTTAGATATGTATGTGAATTTGTTAATGCTGGGTAATTGAGTGTGCAGGTTTTCAGTCATTGAAATATCATCACCTTGCAGATATGAGGTTCTTGATTTTCCCTTTCATGTCTAGTACATTGTATGGTTAAGTATTTAAGGATGTTGTTCCTAGTTCATTTCTGATATTTATTTCCTGATCCATAAATTAAGGGTTTATGTTTAATTTCTAAATCTATGTTTGCAATTTATTTCTTGTTTAAAATATTTAAGGATCTATGTTTTACTTCAAAATCTATGTATGCAATTTATTTCCCGTTGAAGAAT
>LPNX010144423.1:72933-83739 GCA_001517045.1 Pseudotsuga menziesii | reverse complement strand
AAACTAAATCCATCGAGACCTCTAATGGTATGAAGTTATATTATAAATAAACAACACTATAAATGAATCATTCCACACTTAAGAATAAACCTTAAACCAAATAAAAATTCAAGCTATCGAGACCTCTAATGGTCTAAAGTTACATTATATAAATAAACAATACTAAAAATTTGAATCAAATAGCAAGTTCCACTATCAAATATCTCTAAGTTCTATAGGTCTAAGGCCTCATTCATAATAACCAAAACATATAGTTAATACACAAACTACATCTACCCAAATCATATACCGTAAAGAAACTTCCAAATAATAAGTCAACCATAATGTTATGCACATAAATCATTAAAACATAGCATAGATAAACAGATGTCGCGGGATTGATTCCTATAGGCATGAATGCCCAAAAAATCCTTTACATTAACCATTGTTTACAACCATCGTGACCCAAGATCGAATCCTATGGAGTTCACCCTTAATACATTAGAAATCACCATATTGAATCCTGTAGGATTCACTATCTTCCTTTACCAAACGTTGTAATGACTCACGCTAATAAAATCATTTTCCATAAAACATTAAACATAGCATGAAACAATCACTGTCAACGATTTCCCATATTGTTACAACTAATTTTACCACACATCATGGATCACACCTTTATGGCCTTCCCTGTCCCTTTGCAGACTCTTTGGACCCCATGGACCATTTTTGTACCTTTGATGTTACCAAGATCATCCCTAAAAACATGCATTATTTGATATACGTGACTTTTAAACCTATTCTCACGTATATACATGGATATGACCCTCAAACCCGTGTACATCGGGATGTGTGCAAAAGGCCAAATAGTTTTGGAGTTTTCCTTGATGTGGATTCGAGTCGCTTGTCTCTTGGACTTCCATATGCATTGAGATCGCTCGGATTTGACCTTCCATTACCCCATTGAAGGACTATATAAGGAACTCTTTAGATACATTGAAAGGGGAGGAATTGAAGAGCAAGAAAACTATAGTCCATTGTTGTCGGAGCTTATACTTGAGTCTACATCCCTTTGTCGCTTGGAGCACTTTGTGTTCTTTCCAAGATTGCCTTTGCTTGTGAGATTGATATCAAGAGATGGAGGATTAAAGTGGTGGAGGCCCAGGTGGAGGACTGAGTTTCTCCGATTCACAGACGTGCCGACAGAGGTTGTCACTATTGTAATCTCTGATTTATATTAATAGAAATATCTTTTCCTGTCCAATAATGTGTATTTAAATGAGTATTGAATCCATGGAGGCTTTTAAATGCTTATATGTTATTGATTATATATGCTAGAGTAGGTCTAACACAATTATACATCATGCTTGTCTTGTTCGTTGAATGTTGAGAGAGAAAATTATTAATACAAGCGAGAGTGGAAAAGCTCAACAGGGATCTACATCAACCGTCCAGAATAAGGTATGTTTCGAGATCCTTTAGTGTTAGATGTTTTGTTTCTCTTGAATATAGGAAAGGATTGATTTATGCAATTACCCTGTCTGTTGTGGTACCCCAAGCCATAGGAAGTATTCTCCGTAACAGAATTGACGACCATACTAGGGATGTTCCTTGTTTGTCTTTGGGGTTTGGGGGAATAATGTGCTTGATATTCTTGAATTGCTCTTTATTTCTCCTTGTTTATGTGTTGCATTTTATAGTATGTTCATCCATTGACACTCCCCTTTATTGGTTTGACCCTTGGCCTACTTTTTACCACTGTCTTCTCTGTATACGCAGGTTTTTGGCCAAAAGTCGCATACATACGCGGATTTTTGGCCAAAAGTCGTGTATACATGCAGGTTTTTAGCCAAAATTTGTGCACATACGTGGATTTTTGGCCAAAAGTCGCATATACATGCAGGTTTTTGGCCAAAATCCGCGTATACATGCAGCTTTGTGGCCAAAAGTCATGTATATACGCAGTTGTTCTTTAAACAGTCGCGTACATCCTCCCTTTTGGTGATTTTGATGTTGTGGGAAGTTGTTGGGTGGGTTGTGAGTGTGGTTGGGCCTTCCTTGGTTCTGATGTTGTCTGTTGGATGCTTCTTTTATGACTAGAGACCGCTTTTTCATTGATTTTTCTTTAAAAATAGTTTTATTCATTTATCCTTTTGTTTTGCCATTAGTGTATTACTCTTTTTTGTCTTGGTGTCTTGCTGGGCTTGTGTTTTATACTTGCTATAGAGACTGAGAGTTTTAGATGAATTTTATTGCATTTTTCATTCTTTTATATTGAAAAATACAAGGTAGTTGCATTTTTTGCATATGGATTTGAGGAGGTGTTTGCATTGGATTGCTTGGATGAGATTTTTATTTAGGCTTTCATATAGGAAGGATTGCATTGGCATTCAGAAAGGAATATATATTTATGCATAGCATGTAGTGGCATACCCTATTTTTCATTTGACAAAGATTGCACTTAGCATTGTTTGTTATGGTGTGCATATTTACTTCACTGCTGAGTCATAACTTCATTAGTTGCACGATCATTTCTTTTTGAGTAATTACAGCCAATTAAAATCAACGCATAATAAAATGAATTACACTCTTTTCTTTTATAGGGTGCATCAACAAGATTAGGTTTTAGAGTCTTGTAATAGTTCATTGTAAGTTAATTTTCCAAGACTATTGAACACAAACAATTAGGTGTCTATCCATGTGAGAGAGTGAAACCCTTGGTATAATTAGTGTTTCT
This sequence comes from Pseudotsuga menziesii, assembly GCA_001517045.1. Classification (NCBI taxonomy): domain Eukaryota; kingdom Viridiplantae; phylum Streptophyta; class Pinopsida; order Pinales; family Pinaceae; genus Pseudotsuga; species Pseudotsuga menziesii. The sequence goes on along the minus strand of LPNX010144423.1, from coordinate 81,023 downwards.
CAGGACACTCTTCTTACACGGGAGTTAAGCACGAGGCAGTGCCCGCAATTGTGATTGGGATGACCCCTGGTCACTTTCTGTGAGCACCAAAGATATTTCCAGGATTGTATTCGTATTTGGGGGCTCTTTCGAGAGTTTCAGGCTTTGCTACCCTGCCCATATGATCTATCCCGCCTGCAATTGTCTGCCTGAGCATTGGTTATATTGAGGTGACCTTAGTTTCCTTACCTAGGTATCACAAGGGGTACTTGCAGAGGTTATTCTGTGAGTTTCCTGGCCAGGTAGAGGTCAGATAACACAGTTGCTTTATGCGTTGAAGCTGAGGGCCACTATAATTGGTTACGTACCTTCGCTTGTAATGTATGGGAGTTTCGAGCCTCTCCTAGGTGAGACATACCTGTTGCATTCGAGAGCTCACATATCCTCCCCTTGGTTTATTTGTATTTTGGCTGTAGATTTTCTAAGGAGTGTGCTCTTTGTGCACTAGTTGGCCTTTGGGATCGCAGTTACTTAAGTATATTTATGCTCTCTTGAGTTTGGGTCCTTTTATTTTCGGCATGCTTGGTATCCTATCACCTGTCCTTGGTCCTAGTACGGACCCTGGTGTCAGACTTGGGGGAATCACAACCCCTTACCATGCTCATAGATTTGGGAGTGGTCACATTCCACCCTCTACTCCATTTATGGAGGATGTTGACTCCCTTCTCTTAGTATTTACACCGGTGGTCACCCTCACGGGGGTGGTAGTGGATGTGTGAATGTTGGGTCTACACCTCAATTTCCTTTTTATGTCCCATCATTCACTGCATTGTTTCCTTTGGGTGCACTTGTCATGATCATTCCTCCCTATATCCTATATCCTGGATTATTTATTGACTATTTTGGGTTGTTTTGGACTAATATGGTTGTCATGTAGGGTCCATTTTTTGGACACTCTCTACAAGGTTTCAACTCGTTCATTCCTATCACAGGTATTATGTCTGAACTGGAATATAGGTTAGGATGTCACATCCGATTGCACTTATGCATTTCCTTATGACCATTCCATCTTAACCTTAGGTATGAATCCATTCCATGGTATCACAAAACCTTCATGTTGCTGTTAGAAGTGATATCATGTAAATGGTAGACCTTTCCTATACATGGGTGTCCTAGTTAGCTCCCTTTTGCATTTGGTACCCATGCTGTGAGTCCTCTCTTAGGTTCGGGAGTACCTTTTAGTCATGCCATGTCCTTGAGCAAGAGCCTCATACTCCTCTTTATCTGTTTGTTGGCCTTTTTCCCCAGGACTCCCTTATCTCAAGTTGTAATTGCATTATCATGAGTTTTTCTTGCCTTATTGAGCCTTATGCCAGCTTCCCTAACTTTTATTATCAGCTATATAGCCCGAACTTGTCTCATGTGTAGCCACACAGAGCCATTTTACATATCCTTTGCAGCTTGATTCCCCATTTTTTACCGGGAGGGGACTTTCCCTTGAGTGTTGCTATCCTACACATGTGTCCTTGCATTGAGAATAGGTATGTTCCACTGCTTGGAACTAGTTTGTTTGCCCCTTGACACTCATCTCCTCCTAGTCTGTAACTATAAAGCACTTTTATTCTTTTTCAAGATTTTCAAAATGTTTGAAAAAGTCCAAAAAAAACAATAAAAAAACCAAAAAGTTGGATAGGAAAAGATGTTATCTTTGGCAGCAGTCAAGTCATGTCGCCTTCGAACAGAGAACTGTATATCACATCTGCTGGTTGGGTTAATAGTTTGAATTTAGGACCTGTACTCATTTCTCTAATTTTATCTCCACTGACTGGTTAAGCTTCCAGTCCCTATGGAGCCTCTCTTGATGTCTCCTGTGTTGTAGAGATGTCCATGTTTTGAATAATGAGTCTATGCTACCTACATTCAGTCACCATTCACCTTTATGCTCTTGTTTGAAGGAAGTTGAAATCTGAGTTCGCCATTCCCTAGTTCTCTTAACTTTGCATGTCGGCCATTCCCGTACTGATACTGGTTTGTGCACATTATGATAGAGTCCTTCCACATTATATAGCTTTGTTGAGTACCTCGTGTTGGATGATGAGGGATGCATTAATGCCCTCCTTCCAGCGGATTTCATCCCATCAACTTCAGATCATTTATTCTGGGATAGGAATCTAGATTCATTTTTGAGTGCCTTGAGACTTGCATTCATCAGTGGCAAGTTCTCTCGCCATTGATAGTTTTTGGAATACATCAATGTCCCCTAATCGATGGATCCTCTCAAGTGTTCGCCCTCAACAAATTTATTCACACTTGTTAGTTTGCACTCTAGTACCTTGATTCCCATTTTCATTATCGGTGGGTGATCTCGCGTCTGTTAACGGTATACATCAATGACTGGTAATCAGATGATGGACTACTATGTTTGACCTCGACACATCTCTTCACATAGTAGTACATGTACTTGTAGAGGATTTTGTAGAAGACCTTCTAGATTGGTGGCATTTCATATATGCTACCTCCTTGATCATACTAGTGTTCATGAGATTTTAGCTCTCGTGACTTGATTCTAGTGTATGTCACATATTTCCAGCCATTATGGAGATATTCATCCATGATATATCTTCATTTTTCATGATGATCGTGATCCTTTGTATATCTTCATCATGGAGATTCTAATCTATCTATATTGTACATGGCGATGACCACACATGTCATATTTTGTATCATGCCTATTCATGGCCATTGTACTCTTATGTATCTGGGACTGCTATATCTACTTGTAGTTATGAGAAGAGTTTGATCATTGTATTATACCGTTGGATGGCTGGTTCTTCCACCTGGTTCTACATCACTCCAATTATGGGATGGACTCTTATGTATCGTATCGCCTCTCTGACCTCACACATTAGGGGGCATCTGTTACAACTGATTTTACCAGACATGGTGGATCACACATTTATGGCCTTCCTTGTCCCTTTGCATACTCTTTGGACCCCATGAACCATTTTTGTACCTTTGATGTTTCCAAGATCATCCCTAAAAACATGCATTATTTGTTGTACGCAACTTTTAAACCTATTCTCGCGTATATACACAGATATGACCCTCAAACCCACGTACATTGGGGTGTGTTCAAAAGGCCAAATAGTTTTGGGGTTTTCCTTGATGTGGATCTGAGTCACTTGTCTCTTGGCCTTCCATATGCCTTGAGATCACTCGGATTTGACCTTCCATTACCCCATTGAAGCACTATATAAGGAACCCTTTGGATACATTGAAAGGGGATGAATTGAAGAGCAAGAAAACTATAGTCCATTGTTGCTAGAGCTTATACTTGAGTCTACATCCCTTTGTCCCTTGGAGCACTTTGTGTTCTTCCCAAGATTTCCTTTTCTTGTGAGCTTGCTATCGAGAGATGGAGGATTGAAGTGGTGGAGGCCCAAGTGGAGGACTCAGTTTCTCTGATTCGCAGATGTGCCGACAGAGGTTGTCACTATTGTAATCTCTGATTTATATTAATATAAATGTCTTTTCCTGTCCAATAATGTGTATTTAAATGAGTATTGAATCCATGGATGCTTTTAAATGCTTAAGTGTTATTGATTATATATGCTAGAGTAGGTCTAACACAATTATATAGCATGCTTGTCTTGTTTGCTAAATGTTGAGAGAGCAAATTATTAATACAAGCGAGAGTGGAAAAGCTCAACGGGGATCTACATCAACCGTCCGGAATAAGGTATGTTTCGAGATCCTTTAGTGTTAGATGTTTGGCTTCTCTTGCATATAGGAAAGGATTGATTTCTGCGGTTACCCTGTCTATTGTGGTACCCCAAGCCACAGGAAGCTTTCCCCTTAACACATATCCTTACCCAGTTAAAAATTACACATTGTAACTATTTTGTGGCTCACGGCCATTGGTATGCAAAACAGTAAAACCCTAATTTAAACCCATCAAAGCCTCTGCCAGTGTTAAGTAAATAGAAACGATAGTTAGCCATAGGGTAAAACCCACAGTCACAGCCTCATAAAACTAAATACACAAGTAAGGATTAAAACCATGATTTCAACATTTCATTCATCTATTACACAGTCGTTTCTCTAATGGTGGGAATGGCATTGCTATCTATGACATGGATCCAAAGGCCAAATAACATTGTTAACAATCCATATAAAGAACATAAACAAGAAATGAAAATATACACATAGTCAAACTATCTCCTAAACCAAGAATCATAACCATGATAACCATAGTATGGAAATGTTGTACAAAATACCCATTATAAACCAAAATAAGAGTTTACACAGTCATGTATCCAAGGCCTTGCACCATTTCCAGCAATGGTGTTGTCAAAAATACCAAAACTTAAACATATTAACAAATCACAGAGCCTGTAAGTATTCACCATGACCATGATACTAATAGAGTAATCGTTGCACAAAACCAAAATGAATTAGTCCTAGCCCGAAGGATCTAAACCCCAAATAAAAACCCACGGGGGCTTCACTTGTTGACCAATATCCTATCACGTTAGTTCATCTTGTGGGTTTTAAAATTATTAAAAATTGAACCAATATATTGCAGGTATTGGGAGGGATGAGGGGTTTAAGGTGGGGGTGGGTAGGGTGGTTTATAAGGATTGAGGTATAAAAAGGGGCGAGGAGGAGGTATAAGTATTGGGAGGGGGTTTCAACAAAAAGAGTTTGGGTCAATATCTCTGGAAATTAAGGGTATTCTTTAATATTCCACGATTGCACGTGCTATGTGATATGTTCACTAAGTGAAGTCCCCATGTAAAAACCCCAAGTCATAAAAACTGTTATAGCTGATTTCACCACTCCAGGTAAATCACACTTTGTATGGCCTTCCTCTGTCCCGCTGCAGACTCCTTAGACCCCATGGACCATTTTTTGTCCTTTGATGTTTCCTTGATCATCCCTAAAAACATATGAAAAATGATACATGTGACTTTTAAACCTATAAGCGCGTATATACGCGGGTTTGACCACTAAAACAGTGTACATCGGGATGTGTGCATAATCCAAATCCTTTTGGAGTTTTCCTTGACATGGATCCCACTCATTTGACTCCTGGCCTTCCCTATTCCTTGAGATCGCTTGAATTCGACCTTTCATTATCCCTTTGAAAGCTATATAAGGAACCCCTTGGTACATTGAAGGAAAGAAGAGAGAATTGAGAGCAAAGAAACTATAGTCCATTGTTGCCGGAACTTATGCTTGAGTCTGCATCCCTTTGTCCCTTGGAGCACTATTGTGTTCTTCCCAAGCTTTCCTTTTGCTTGTGAGCTTGCTATCGAGAGATGGAGGATTGAGGTGGTGGAGGCCCAAGTGGGGGATTCAGTTTCTCTGGTTCACAGACGTGCCATCAGAGGTTGTACCTTGTAATCTCTTATTTATATTAATAGAAATATATTTTCCTGTCTAATAATGTGTGTTTGAATGAATATTTTATCCATTGGATTATGTCAAATGCTTTTACATTATTGATTATATATGCTAGAATAGATCTAACACCATGATATATAGAATTCTTGTATTGTTTACTTGTGGTTGAAGAAGTAATATATCAATTCAAGCTGAATATTGGAAAGCTCAACGAGGATCTACTTCAACCGTCCAGAATAAGGTACGAGGTCTGATCCTTTAGTGTTAGACATTTAATTTCTATTGCATATTGGAAAGGATTGATTTCTGGAGTCAAGCTGTCTGTTGTGGTACCCCAAGCCATAGGAATTTATCTCCGTAACAGAATTGGTGACTCCACTGGGGATGTTCCTTTTTTTTATTTGGGGATTTGCGGGCATAATGGGCTTGATATTCTTGAGTTTCTCTTTGTTTCTCTTTGTTTCTGTGTTTCATTTTTTTGTATGTTCATCCATTGATAGTCCCCTTTATTGGTTTGACCCTTGGCCTGCTTTTTACCACTACCTTCTCTGTATACGCAGGTTTTTGGCCAAAAGTCGCGTACATACACGGATTTTTGGCCAAAAGTCGCGTATACACGCAGGTTTTTGGCCAAAATCCATGTATACACGCAGGTTTTGGGCCAAAAGTCGCGTATATATGTAGTTTTTCTTTAAACAATCGCGTATATTCTCCCTTTTGGTGAGTTTGATGTTGTGGGAAGTTGTTGGGTGGGTTGTGAGTGTGGTTGGGTCTTCCTTGGGTCTGATGTTGTCTGTTGGATGCTTCTTTTGTGACCAGAGACCGCTTTTTCATTGATTTTTCTTTGAAAGTAGTTTTAGTCATTTATCCTTTTTGTTTTTCCATTAGCGCATTACTCTTTTTGTCTCAGTGTCTTGCTGGGCTTGTCTTTTATACTTGCTGCAGAGACTGAGATTTTTAGATGGCTTTTATTGCTTTTTTCACTCTTTTATATTGGAAAATACAAAGTAGTTGCACTCTTAGTTGCATCTTAGATATGGATTTGAGGAGGTACTTGCATTGGATTGCTTGGATGAGAGTTGTGTTTAGGATTTCATATAGGAAGGATTGCATTGGCATTGGGAAAGGAATATATATTTATGCATCTCATGTAGTGGCATACCCTATTTTTCATTTGACAAAGATTGTACTTAGCATTGTTTGTTATGGTGTGCACTTTTATTTCACTGCTGAGTCTTCATATCACTAGTTGCACGGCCATTTCCCTTTAAGTAATTAAAGCCAACTAAAATCAACGCTGAATTAAAATGAATTACACTCTTTTCCTTTCTAGGGTGCACCAACAAGCTTAGGTTTTAGAATCTTGGAATAGTTCATTGTAAGTCAATTCTCCAAGATCACTAAACAACAACATGTATGTGTCTGTCCAGGTGAGTGTGTGAAATCCTTGGTATAACCAGTGTTTCTCAGGATCCTCCTCTCAAAAGGCAGTTAAGCACGAGGCAGTGTGAGCGGTTATTGATTGGGATGACCCCTAGTCATAACTGAGTAGCACCAGAGATATTTCCAGGATTGTATTCGTATTTGGGGGCTCTTTCGAGAGCTTCGGGCTTTGCTACCCTTCCCATATGGTCAATCCCGCCTGCGACTGTCTGCCTGAGCATTGATTATATTGAGGTGACCTTAGTGGCCTTACCTAGGATATCGAGGGGGTACTTTGTAGGGGTTATTCTGCGGGTGTCCTAGCTAGGTTGGGGTCAGATAGCATAGTCGCTTTACGTGTTGAAGCTGAGGGCCACAATAATTGGTTACGTACCTTCGCTTGTGGTGTATGGGAGTTTTGAGCCTCTCCTAGGTGAGACATACCTACTGCATTCGAGAGCTTACAAATTCTCCCCTTGGTCTACTTGTATTTTGGCTGTAGATTTTCTTAGGAGTGTGCTCTTTGTGCGTTAGTTGGCCTTTGGGATCATGGTTACTTGAGTATATTTATGCTCTCTCGAGTTCGGGTCCTTTTATTTTCGGCATTCCTAGTATCCTATCACCCATCCTTGGTCCTAGTACAGACCCTAGTGTCAAACTTGGGGGCATCACAACCCCTTACCGTGCTCATAGATTTGGGAATGGTCATATTCCATCCTCTACTCCATTTATGGAGGATTTTTATTCCCTTTTCTTGGTCTTTGCACTAGTGGTCACCCTCATGGGGATGGTAGTGGATGCGTGAACGTTGGGTCTACACCTTACTTTCCTTTTTTTGTCCCGTCGTCCACCGCATTGTTTCATTTGGGTGTAGTTGTCATGATCTTTCCTCCCTATATCCTATAGTTTGGATTCTTTATTGAATATTTTGGGTTGTTTTGGACTAATATGGTTGTCATGTAGGGTCCAAGTTTTGTACACTCTCTCCGAGGTTTCGACCCGTTCATGCCTGTCACAGGCATTATGTCTGAACTAGCCTATAGGTTAGGATTTCACATTCGCTTGCACGTATGCATTGCCTTATGACCATTCCATCTTAACCTTAGGTACAAAACCATTCCATGGTATCATGGAACCTTCATGCTATTGTTAGAAGTGGTACTATGTGAATGGTAGAGCTTTCCTATACATGGGTGTCCTAGTTAGCTCCCCTTTGCATTTGGTACCCATGCTGTTAGTCCTCTCTTAGGTCTAGGAGTCCGTTGTATAGTACTACAATGAAA
>LPNX010144423.1:53228-71887 GCA_001517045.1 Pseudotsuga menziesii | reverse complement strand
ACATTAATGACCGATAATCAGACGATGGACTACTATGTTCAACCTCGACACCTCTATTCGCATAGTAGGACATGTACTCGTAGCGGTTTGTGTAGAAGACTTTCCAGATTGGTGGCATCCCTTATATGCTACCTCCTTGATCATGCCAGTGTTCATGAGATTTTAGCTCTCGTGACTTGATTCCAGTATATGTCAGATATTTCCAGCCACTATGGAGATCTTGATCTATTATATCTTCAGCCATTATGGAGATCATGGTCCTTTGTATATCTTCATTATGGAGATTCTGATTTATGTATATTGTATGTGGATATGACCACATATGTGACATCATGTATCATGCCTATTCATGGCCATTGTACTCTTATGTATCAGGGACTACTATATGTATTCGTAGTTATATGCAAAGTTGTATTATTGTACTATGCTAATTGGGTGGCTGGTCTTCCATTTGGAATCCTTTATCACTCCACTTCCAGGATGGACTTATAATGTATTTTGGCCATCGTATGACCCCTCTAACCTCACACATTAGGGGGCATCTATTATAGCTGATTTCACCACTCTAGGTAAATCACACTTTGTATGGCCTTCCCCTGTCCCGCTGCAAACTCCTTAGACCCCATGGACCATTTTTTATCCTTTGATGTTTCCTTGATCATCCCTAAAAACATATGAAAAATGATACACGTGACTTTTAAACCTATAAGCGTGTATATACGCAGGTTTGAACACTAAAACCGCGTACATCGGGATGTGTGCATAATCCAAATAATTTTGGAGTTTTCCTTGACATGGATCCGACTCATTTGACTCCTAGCCTTCCCTATGCCTTGAGATCGCTCGGATTCGACCTTTCATTATCCCTTTGAAAGCTATATAAGGAACCCCTTGGTACATTGAAGGCAAGAAGAGAGAATTAAGAGCAAAGAAACTATAGTCCATTGTTGCTGAAACTTATGCTTGAGTCTGCATCCCTTTGTCCCTTGGAGCACTAGTGTGTTCTTCCCAAGCTTGCCTTTTGCTTGTGAGCTTGCTATCGAGAGATGGAGGATTGAGGTGGTGGAGGCCCAAGTGGGGGATTCAGTTTCTCCGGTTCGCAGATGTGCCGTCAGAGGTTGTACCTTGTAATCTATGATTTATATTAATAGAAATATATTTTCCTGTCCAATAATGTGTGTTTAAATGAATATTTTATCCATTGGATTATGTCAAATGATTTTACATTATTAATTATATATGCTAGAATAGATATAACACCATGATATATAGAATGCTTGTATTGTTTACTTGTGGTTGAGGAAGTAATATATCAATTCAAGCTGAAGATTGGAAAGCTCAACGCGGATCTACTTCAACCGTACAGAATAAGGTACGAGGTCTAATCCTTTAGTGTTAGAAATTTAATTTCTATTGCATATTGGAAAGGATTGATTTCTGGAGTCAAGCTGTCTGTTGTGGTACCCCAAGCCATAGTAATTTCTCTCTGTAACAAACACATCTTCATATTATTTACATAATTTTTATAGACAACCCCTTCCCAAATCGCAACCATTAAAACTCGACTAAGCATTCAACCAATGACGAGCTTCAAGCTCTGTCACGCCACCCACATAAGAGAAGGAACAAGTTTTAAAATTGTTACAGCAGGTCTTACCGGTAATGGGTATAACGTTGACCCCAGGGAAACCCACAACCCACACTATCCAAACCCTACAACCTGTAACAAAAACAAAGCCACGATGAGAAGTATGTCAAAACCACTAAACTGAAGAACATTATAACACTACTAAACTAGGTTGGAAGACATACCTTCCAATACATCCAACCTCCAAAGCTCCATGCCACAGATCATACCAGAGGAAGAGCTCATGCAACCCTGTTGCAAATGAACCAAACCATCGTGCTTTTCCAAGCCCTAAGATTGAGACCCACATTTTCCCATGCACATTTAATTCGCCATCCTAGCCCCCATTACTACAAATCAAAACCCAAAGTATATAGTTCTTGGAACCCCCCAACATAGAGCCATATTTAAACACCATGCAACATACAAACCCCAATATTTGTATCATATACTTAAGGTATAGCCATAATCCATGGCATATGAAATATGCCATGGAGAGCTATTGTTAGGTTTACAAATGTATACACGCGGACTTTAATAAACTAAGTACCGTGTTATAAAGTGATATGCCATATACATTATCACGTATACCATGTAAATGATAAAGTAAAGAAGTAATTAAATCAATGTCATAAATCAATAAACCATAATAGTAACTGACACAGCATAGGCTAGTAACACCATCCTTGCACAAAATGATCATAATAATATCAATAGGATAGGTCTGTAAGTTTATTTTCCATCCAAGCAATATAGACAATATGTCTTTAGATCACCATCATAGTCAGTTTTATGTCGTCAATTGCACCTACATGCGACAAGTAAAGAAGTGCTTTAGTTTCAAAATAACTAAGTAAGCCCTGTAGCGACAAGTAGAAACAATTACCTTTTCAGGTGTTTACAAGAGAAAAAAGTGCCACCACTCCACCCCTTGACAATACAAGTTAGATCAGATTCATTCATAAACAATAATCAAATGGTATAACCAATGAGAAAGTAATGTAACCATCGAATTCAGATATTAAGTAACATAACTACATCATAGAATTACATTAATAACTGCATTAGAAAAATAGAGAGCATGAAGTAAGAACGAATTACAANATATATATATATATATATATATATATATATATATATTTCAAATTTTGGGGACATTACAAGTGGTATCAGAGCCCAGTCTCAACACTGAGAGACCAAATGGGTGTACCAGACTTTCATTGCAAGGAAAATAATGTATGTTTATAAATTTTGTTAACTAACATAAAAATTTCCTAGTGTTTAACATTTGCAATTGCAAGATTTTAAAAGAATAGTTCAGATCATGAACACTGAAGAGGAAAACAGTCGACCAAGGAAGTTGAATACCCCCACCCAGGAAGCAGAACTGGTAGTGGAACTAAATTATGATATAATGAAAACCATACAAAGTCTCCAAGAAGACTTGTATAGTTTGAGAGATTATAATTTGAATGAAAGAAAGGAACATCGAGCAATTAATGAAGCATTGCTGCGAAACATGATGGGAGGAAGCTTGCAGGGAAAACCCACTCATTCTAAAAACAGGTTCAAGAAATAATTTTATCATAAATGGGCCAGCAACCCGAGAGAAGAAGGAAAAGAGGAACATACCCCTGAACCTCCAAAAGGAGATTATCATAGTCTTTATAGAGATGATTCTATTTCTCCATGCAGAAAGAAACTGAGAAATGATGACAATCTCCAGGGAGAATTCTGAAAAATAAAAGGCCCAACCTATGAAGGAGAGATGAACATAGGGGTGAAAGATGAGGAATGGATTTTAGGTATGATAAAATATTTCTAAGTTCCTAACTACTCTAGCGAAATGAAATCCCATATAGCCATTTATAACTTAACTGGAAAAGTAGTTGGATGGTGGACAGACTTGAAGAATACCAAGAAAGATGAGTTAAGAGAAATATAGTGGAGTAAGTTTCGCAAGATTTTTCAAGAGAATTACATTTCGGAAAGGTTCTCTGACATAAAAGTGAAATAGTTTCATGAGTTACGTATGGGATTCATGACTATGGATGCTTTTATTAATAGATTTTTGGATCTGTTGCATTATGTACCATACATAAAGGAAAAGAAAGTAAAAATATAGGTTTTTAGATGTCTTCCTCCCAACTTTCAAGAAAGTATTGAATTATACATGCCTAAAAAATTTGACACCACCTTACACAAATATAGGCTTTGCTATGAGCATGGACAATTGAGGCAAGAGAACATTAACAGAAGTCGAGATAGGTCCAGGACCTTCTCAGATAACCATAAAATGGGTTTTAACCCACCACCGTACATAAAACAGAACAACTGTTTTCCAACCAACAAGAACTTCAACAAAACAAGTACGAAGCCATATGTACTAGCTCCGAATGATAACAAGCTAGCAGCAAATGGGGGAGCTAATGTTGCCCCATTACAAATTAAATGTTGGAAATGCCAAGAGCCTCATTATTCCTTAGATTGTAAGAATAAGGCCAATGGGGTCTTGCACAACTCACAAGAAGAACCAACAGTAGAGGACATAGATGGAACACCACAGATTTAAGCAGCCTTGGATGGCCGATAGGAAAACCATCAGGCTACCATGGTTGAGATAGATGGTAAGATATTAAATTCTTATATTTCAATTTTGATTGACCCTGGTGCTTGCCGAAGCAATGTATCGCCTAAAACTGTTGATGTATGTAAACTAGGCAAAGTTAAACATGAGAAACCTTGGCTGGTGCAATTAGCCATAGGTATGAAACATAAAGTTTTGGAAATAGTTAAAGATTGTGAGGTAAACTTGAATGGTTTTCCTACTAAAGTAAACCTGAACATCCTACCCTTAGGATCGTATGATGTACTTATCGGCATGACAGGTTGGAAAAACACCATGTCATGCTTGATTTCTTACACAAGTCAATCTTGTGTGCAGATATCCAAGGGAATTAAGTGAAGATTCAAGGAATACCTAAGAAAGTTTCCATAAGGAAGATATCTACTTTACAAGAAAAGAAGTGCATTAGGAAAGGCTGCAAACTGTTTGTAGTGAACATCCAAGACATAGAAGCTGAAAGAGAACAACACATAGAGGACTTTTCAGTTCTTGTATATTTCAAGGACGTATTTCCTGAGGAGATCACATGATTACTACCGAAATGAGACCTAGACCTTTCCATAGAACTGACACCAGGATCATTTACGGCTTCAAAATCCCCTTAACACATGAGTGCACCAGAGTTGGTGGAACTACAAATGCCATTGCAGGATTTGATTCAGAAAGGATATATCTGACCTAGTGTGTTTCCTTGGGGATGAGCGATACTTTTCGTAAAGAAGAAGGATGGTTCGATGCTGATGTGCATCGATTACCGTCAGCTTAACAAGATGACTATAAAGAACCGATACCCACTCCCTAGAATAGGTGTTTTTTTCAATCAAGTAAGAGGATCCAAGATGTTTTCAAATATTGACCTGCGATTTGGGTACCATCAGGTACGGAATTGCGATGAGGATATTCACAAAACCGCCTTTCATACAAGGTACAACCACTACAAGTTTGTAGTAATTCCATTCAGGTTAACCAATGCACCTGCAAAATTTATGTGTATGATGAAGACTATATTCAGTAAATACCTGGGTAAATCTATTTTGGTCTTTATAGATGACATCCTAGTTTACTCAAAGAGTAAAGAGGAGCATGAGGAACACCTCCGCATAGTGCTATGAGTGTTATGAGAGCATCAGATCTATGCTGAGTTTAGTAAATGTGGTTTTTACAAACCATAGATACAGTACTTGGGTCACATCATCTCCAACATGGGGATAGATGTGGACCCAGAAAATATTAAAGCCATAGAATATTGGCCTACCCCTATTAGTGTCACCGACATTATATCTTTTTTGGGATTAGCTAGTTATTACCAAAAGTTCATTGAGAAATTCTCGAGGATAGCTTGTCCCATGAACGCTTTGAAAAAGAAGGTAAATAAATTCTTATGGATGACCAAGTGCAAGGAAAGTTTTCAAAAGATTAAACAACTTTTGATGACCGTACCAATACTACGAATTGTGGATCCCGAAGGGGATTTTGTTCTTTGCATGGATGCAAGCAAGGAAGGACTCGAAGGAGTCCTCTTACCGAATGATTACATGATCTATTATGAATCATGAAAGTTAAAAGAACACGAGTAGAACTACCCCATAAATGATCTTGAGTTAGCAGCCATCATCCACGCCTTGAAGATGTGGAGACACTACCTCATGGGAAGGAAATTCCTTTTGAAGACAGACAATATGAGTCTGAAATATTTATTTGAGCAACCGGATTTGAATGCTAGGAAAGATAGATGGTTGGATTTCCTTAGTGAGTACCATTTCGAGCTAAATCATATAAAGGGAAAAGAGAACAAGATTGCTGATGCTTTAAGCCGACAAATTCATATGATATATGAGATGACTTTAAGTCAAACCGATTCGGATTTACATGAGAGGATTAGAACAGCCAACAGAGTTGACCCTTTCTATGATGAAATCCTTAAGAAGGTCCTAGAGGATAGGTTGTTTCAACAACAAAAAGAGTACAAGGTAGACAAAATAGGATTGCTATGTTCCAAAGACAGATTGTATATTTCGGAAGGAGGGGACATTCGACCAACATCCTTATGGAATTTCATCAAACACCCTACTTGGGGCATCTGAGATATCAAAAGATGATATCCGTCATTAAGAGACACTTTTTCTGGCCTAAGTCAAAGGCCGACATAGCGTTGCTTATCGTGAAATGTCAAGAATGTCAACTGTTCAAATCTGAGCACCAGCATCCTTCGGGGTTGCTGAAGTCATTACCTATTCCGAAATGGAAGTGGCAAGTCATTAGTATGGATTTTATCATGGGTCTACCTAAGAGTAAGAAAAAAAATGATTCTATATTTGTAGTAGTTGATAAATTGTCAAAAGCAGAACACTTTATTCAAGTGAAGTTGACCTAGAAGGCAGCACACATTTTCGATATCTTATTGAACGAGATATTTAGATTGCACAGGATACCAAAGGCAATTATCTTGGATCGAGATACTAATTTACTGGGAAATTTTGTAGTTTCTTATTCTATGAATTAGAGATGCAGTTGAACTTTAGTACTTCTTACTACCCGCAGACAGATGGGCAGACAGAAAGGGTAAACTAGATTGTAGAGGACATGATTAGGATGTATGTCATAAACAACCCCACTAAGTGGGAATATTACATGCATCTTGTATAGTTTGCATATAACAAAGGATACCAGACTTCCGCTAAGATGAGTCCCTTTGAGGTAGGTACTCTATGGACGGAAGTGTAGAACACCGGTTACTTGGGATAGCCTGGTGGATCGGCTCATGTTAGGGCCTGCCTTATTAAAGGACTTGGAACAATTGGTTACCAAGGTCCAAGTGAATCTTAAAGAAGCACAAGACTGCCATTAAATATACGTGGATAAGAAAATAAAAGATACATATTATCAAGTAGGAAACTATGTCTACTTGAAAGTAAAAGAAAAGCGAAGCTCGTTGAGCTTGGGAAGGTGCGGTAAGTTAGCACCTAGATTTTATGGACCCTTTTAGATACTGGACAAGAGAGGGCCAGTGGCATATAAACTAGCGTTACCCGCTCACATAAAAGTCCATAATGTTTTCCATGCATCTTTGTTAAAGAAATATGTTTATGATACTAAACATGTGATTGATTGGTCCTTATTACAAGTGGAACTTGAAGGGTAGTTTTCCCCTGAACCTCTTCATATATTCGATAAGAGAGAGGTGCAGCTCAGGAAGTGCACCATAGTATAGTTGAAAGTGAAATGGAAGAAATTTGAGGCCGATGAGGCTACTTGGGAGAATAAAGCCACCATGAAAAAGGCTTACCCTACCTTGTTTCATGATTTCATTCTGAGTCCCTAGAATAGCAGGGATGGTGTTATTCTAAGCGGGGAGGGATGTAATATCCTGAATTTTGACCTAACACTTATGGGCATAAGACCCATTGATTATGATGTTACTTTGATGTTTTATTTTGGTATATTGGGTCTAGAACCCCACTGCATATGAATATGATGATTTGTTTGATATATTGGGTGTAATCCAATGACATATGTTTTATGTATGATTTTATGTGTTGGGTGTGGACACTTAAGCTCATGATTGATGAGATGTTTTGTGTTGAGTAAGGAGATCTGGAGCACTTGTGTATTTGAATGTTTGTGTTGATCGAGAAGATCTATAGCACATGAGTGTTTATGTTGTGTTGAGCGAGAAGCTCTGGAGCACATGAGTGTTTATGTTGTGTTGAGCGAGAAGCTCTGGAACACATGAGTTATGAAAACCTTTGTGTTGAGAAATAAGCTTTGAATCACATGAAAAAGATAAATTGGAAGTGTTGGGAATAATCCCTCGATCCTTCCAAGTTGATGTTGAGCATAATATCTAGAACATCAGATCCTTGGCCATTGTATCCCTAGGTGCATCCTACAAGTACATCCTAGAATTAGTGTTGAGTGAGGAGCTGTGGAATTGCACTAAGTTTGTAACTCCCTATTTTTAGCATTTGAGTATGGGCTCTAGATAAGTGTTAGAGTTACTGAAAATAATTAATTATGTCGAGTGAAAACAACTCGAGTAAAATATTGATCTCATATGACTTATTTAAAAGTGATTAAATGAAATTCTAAATTTATGTATCTCATCAAGTACTAAATAAATACCATGTTAAATGAGGGAATCCAACATGCAAGGATGTTTAGAGTTTCCTAGCCTAGTAGACCTAACCACCGACCTAACAGCCTTATTAAAGAAAGTGTCCTAAGTTTAGGGATCATGTTATGTGATACCTAAAGACAAATGTTAACAAATAACATATATAAGTGTATATTTTATACGTGACATGTATAAAGAGTAAGCATAGTAATAATATTAATAGTATAAGAAATGAAGAAAGGATCTATCTACTATTATTATTATTGAAAGATAATTAAATAATATAATACCTGCAAGAGTCCAAATGGGAATTAGTTAAAATTTCCTAAGTTAAAAAAATTAAAAGTGCCTAAATTAAATAAAAGGGTTAAATCAAGAAATCAAATGATTCTTGATTTAATTGCACCTTGACTGAAAAGTCTTCCTATAAATACCCAATCCAAAGAGAGGCTTGGGGATCTTCCATCTTTTTGGTGATTCATTATTCTTCCTGGTTATTATCAAGAGAGTTCTTGGAGAACATTTTCCTACGAGGAAAAAGGAGAACTGATTCAGACCTAATATCCCAGTTAGGGAAGCCTTACCTTAGGAGCTCTAAGCTACTTGCATGTTGGAACCAACTCAGGGGGATCCAGATGAAAACTATGAACGGTTCCAGGTCATGGTTGGGTGGAACATGGTAGTTCCCAAGTGATTTAGTTATCTATATAAAGGTCAGATCTATTTGTGAATTTGTTAATGTTGGGTAATTAAGTGTGCAGGTTTTCAGCCATTGAAATAGCATCACCTTGTAGGTATGAGGTTCTTGATTTCCCTTTCATGTCTAGGAAATTTTCTGGTTAAGTATTTAAGGATGTTGTTCCCTAGTTCATTTCTGATATTTATTTCCTGCTCCATAAATTAAGGGGTTATGTTTTATTTCTAAATCTATGTCTGCAATTTATTTCCTCTTGAAGAATATTTTAGGGTTTTGTTCTTCCACATTTATTTCTGCATGTTATTTCCTAGCTTTAAATTTATTTTCCAAAACCTAGAACTACTTCAAACAGAGCCTATATATATATTTATATATGGTTTCTACTGGGAGATGTTATATTTCCAACATACATATATTTAAAGCAAAAATACTAACTAGTATCTATGGTATTAGTACAAGCTCTAAACGGAACATAAATATAAAATACATTAAACTAGAATATATATTAAAACAAAACTTACAAGTAAATCATTTCCATTATTTAATATAAACATAACCATAATCAAAATAACAAATTAAAATGCCAAACTAAATCCATCGAGACCTCTAATGGTATGAAGTTATATTATAAATAAACAACACTATAAATGAATCATTCCACACTTAAGAATAAACCTTAAACCAAATAAGCGGTCAAGCTATCGAGACCCCTAATTGTCTAAAGTTACATTATATAAATAAACATTACAAAACATTGAATCAAATAGCAAGTTACGCTATCAAATATATCTAATATTTGTAGGCCTAAGGCCTCATTCATAATAACCAAAACATATAGTTAATACACAAACTACATCTACCCAAATCATATACCATAAAGAAACTTCCACATAAGAAGTCAACCATAATGTTATGCAAAGAACTCATTAAAACATATCATATATAAACAGAGGTCGTAGGATTGATTCCTGTAGGCATGAATGACCAAAAAATCCTTTACATTAACCATCATGAAATAGGATAAAATTCTGTGGAGTTCACCCTTGTCGAATCTTGCAGGATTCGCTATATGCCTTTACCAAACACTGTAACGACTCACACTAATAAACTCATTTTCCAAAAAATGTTAAACACATCATGAAACAATCACTCTCAATGATTTCCCATATCCTTACCAAGTTAAAAGTTACACATTGTAACTATTTCGTAGCTCACGACCATTGGTATACAAAATAGTAAAACCCTAATTTAAGCACATTAAAGCCTTTGCCAATGCTAAGTAAATAGCAATGACAATTAGCCGTAGGGTAAAACCCATACTCACGGACTCATAAAAATAAATACACGGGTAAGGATTAAAATCATGATTTCAACATTTCATTCATCTATTACACAGTCATTGCTATAATGGTGGGAACACCATTGCTATCTATGACATGGCTCCAAAGGCCAAATAACTCTGTTAACAATCCATATAAATAACATAAACAAGAAATGAAAATCTACATAGAGTCAAACTATCACCCAAACGAAGAATCATAACCATGATAACCACAGTATGCAAATGTTGTACAAAATACCCATTATAAACCAAAATAAGAGTTTACACAGTCATGCATCCAAGGAGTTGCACCATTTCCAACAATGGTGTTGTTGCAATTACCAAAACTTAGACATATTAACAAATCATAGAGCATGTAAGTATTTTCCATGGCCATGATACTAACTAAGTAATTGTTGTACAAAACCAAAATTCATTAGTCCCGTCCTGAAGGAGCTAAACCACAAATAAAAACCCCAAGGCATAAATGCATCTCTAGATGCTTTACATAATTTTTACAAATAGCCCCTTCCCAAATTGCAACCATTAAAACTAGACTAAGCATTCAACCAATGAGGAGCTTCAAGCTCTGTCACGACACCCACACAATAGAAGGAAAAAGTTTTAAACTTGTTACAGTAGAGCTTACTCGTAATGGGTATGATGTTGACCCCAGGGTGACCCATGACCCATGACCCATGCTGTCCAAACCCTGCAACAAAAAAAATCTGCGATGAGAAGTATATCGAAACCACCAAACTGAACAACATTATAATGTTTCTAAACCAGGTTTGAAGACAACCTTCCAATACATCCAACCTCCAAAGCTCCATGCCACAGAGCAGACCAGAGGCAAAGCTCACACAACCCTGTTGCAAATGAACCAAACCATCACGCTAGTCTAGTCCCTAAGCTTGAGACCCACGTTTTCCCATGCACATTTATTTCTCCACCATGGCCCCCATTACTACAAATCAAAACCAAAAGTATATTGTTCATGCCACCCCCAACATAGAGCCATGTTTAAACACCATGCAACATACAAACCCCAATATGTTTAGGGTATAGCCATAATACATGGCATATGAAATATGCCATGGACGGCTATTGTTATGTTTACAAACATATACAAACGGACTTTGATAAACCAAGGACCATGTTATAAAATTATAAACCATACACATTATCACATATACCATGTAAATGATAAAGTACAGAGGTAATTAAATCAATGCCATAAATCCATAAACCATAATAGTAACCAGCACAACATAGGTTAGTAACACTAGGATTGCGTAAAACGACTGTAATAATATCACTAGGATAGGTCTGTAATTTTATTCTCCATCCAAACAATATAGACACTATGTCTTTAGTTCACCATCACAGTCAATTTTTCATCGTCAAGTGCACCTACACGTGACAAGGAAATAACTACATTAGTTCCAAAAGAACTAAGTAATCCCTCTAGCGATAAGTAGAAACAGTTACCTTTTCAAGTGTTTACAAGGAAAACAAGTCCCACCACTCCACCCCTGGACAATACAAGTTAAGTCAGATTCATTCATAAACAATAATCAAACAATATAACCAATGAGTAAGTAACGTAACCATCAAATTCAGATATTAAGTAACATAACGACAACATAGCATTACATTAATAACCGCATCAAAAAAATAGAGATCAGGAAGTAAGAACAAATTACAACAATATAGTGCAGTAAAACAAAGTACGACACATTCCGCATAAGATTAGGTAATGTCCAGCATAGGTAGCATTTGACTAGCCTAATAATTTTTTTTCAAGTTTTGGGGAAATTACATGGAAGCACCTTAGTCTAAATGAAGCAAACTGGGAATTGGAGAATCATATGCGGGAAGAATATCCAATTTTGTTCCAGGAAGAATCAAATGATACTTAAGCAACATCGAAGACGATGTTGAACTTAAGAGGGGGTGTTTATAACCCACCTAGAACTAAAAACATTTTGTGTTGTGGAAACACATTACTTTAAAAGTTATTGTAAAGTTTTTTGTTGTTGACCAAGGATGGTGAGGGATGATTTTAATTCTACATTTTATTATTAAATGATTAAAAATAAGAGAAATAAGAGACGCCTATCCAAATAGGACTATTGAATCATGTTGACTGACCCATTAGGATGAATGATCTAGTGTAGAAGGAAAAAATGACAAATGGCAGCAACAACATTCACTTTCTAGATGATGCATGAGGCAACTTCCCTAAAATTGTGGCCAGGTTCCCAACAAAGGAGGAAATGAGCAGGTGGCTCATTAAATTAAAAACTGACCCAAATACCTAGGAAAACATATATCCATTGAATCAGAAGGAGGTTCACTACACAAACACATTCTACACATTATAACCTTCTGTATTCCTGCACACTAAAAAGTTAGGCACACAAGAGGAAATTGATGAGGGGAAATATAAAGTAAATTGCTGGAGTATTGACTGCAAATGTGACTGCTAAGTTACAGAGAGAAAAAAACAACCTTCTACACAGTATCTTTGTCATGGTGGTTTAGGGAACAGGCTCGGGGGTCCTAAAGCAAGAAAACTTGGTTGCTTTCATGAGAGGGTTGGGAGGAATGATATTGTTTGGATTTTTGTTCCCTTCAAAATTTAACAGGTTCTATATTTTTCTGGATTATTATCTTTAATTTGATTTCTGTTTATTTCTGAAGGATTTCATGAATGATGAAAGTTTCCAAATTATTTTTTTCCTGAAATAAAGTAGCAAAGTTCTTATTTCTTGTAAATTATAAGTTACGAACAAGAGAAATGAATTATACTGTTTATACATATTTTCATAGTTGGAATTATAGACTATCTTTCATTATTATCTAGAAAATAATATCATTTTGCTATAAATAGCTTCACCTAATATTTAGTATTATACCCAAATAATAATTGATTAGCATTCCTTTAGTTTTCTTATAAACTCATACAAAAATAACAAAGAGGTTATGTAGAGCTAGCATCGACATCCTTAGTAAGGATTCCCTGTATTTTCATTTTTAACCAAACATTAATTCCTTTTACATATAGGGCTTTCCCATAGTTAATTACAGTAATCCCTAAATAAAAATCTAAACCTACCAAAAACAAGGAATCTATATTGAGACACAATATCTTTCAGTCGAGGGATTGAGACCCATAGAGATGAAAATATATATGAAAAATATTACTTACTAAGTATCAATTTTCTTACACATGAAAAGCTTCTCGTTTCCAAAAATGATTTAGGATAAAGACTTACAACTAACGCAATGGTAGATTCTTTCTAACCGAAAATCCAAATAAACTATGTATAAATTATAATAGGGTTTGTATAGTATTAAAAAAAGAACAAAATCTCTATAATTTACTATCTAATAAGTTTAACATAGGATGAGGTTTCGAGGCTTGTAAGGCTAAATTTCCAAGAATTTTATTTAATAACTGAAACCTATCGCGAAATAACCCTAAGATCAAACATCAAAGAAACATCGTAACCATTTTAAAAACTAGCATGGCGTCTTTTTAACAAAAGTATGGATGCAGTAGTCGTAACCAAGAAACACAATTTCATTCACATACTAATAAGAAACAATACATCAATTACAAAGTGGTACCAAGAGAAAAGCAAAGGATTTAAACAAAAATAGAAGTGAAAATTGCAGTGATTGTATTGCTTATAAACTTTACCAAAATTTTACAGTAAAAGTTTCAAACGACCGTATTACAACTTCCCACACAGACTCCATGGTCTATAAACAAAAGGGGGAACTTAAAAACATTAAGTCTATATAAACCCTATCACATCCCAAAGGATTTTAAAAACATTTATCTCTGCCTTAACGCAGTAGAGACAAGATGCGAGAGTTTTTACCATCAAAACAAAGGAGGCTCGTAGAAACCCTTGTATCTCCCAAAACGAAGAGAAACCGGAAAGGAAACTCTACTCCAGCTTTGTTGTTTTCAGTTCACACCTTATTCCATTAAAAACCATAGGGTTTCAAGGTACATACATCTTACTAGGACCCATTGATTCTAGGTACCCTCGACTGGAGCTCTTTCAAGACAAGCTTCATCGAGTAGCACCTATCGAAACCTCTTGTGAGTCAAAAAATGGATAGAGGTTAAAACTTTGTCATTTCAACATTATAAAATAAATTGCAGCAAGCTAAAAATGAACTTTGCGAAGGAGAAACTTACCCATCTCTACGAAGGAACCTGTGGCAGGTTGAGACCGTGACTATAAATATTTGGTAACCCCTTCCTTAGCCAAGAGAAACAAAGGTGATACAGTGGTGGAGTCGAAGAATGTTGGTGTGGTGATGAAAACGTAGGAGGTCACAGAGTCGAGTGATGCAATGGCTGAGATCCCTCTGCTCTCCTCACCAATTCAACAATGCAGAAGACAACACAGTAAAACACATCATTTGAATTTTTCACATAGGGTTTAATTTTTATCCATCCTGGATGGCACCACAAACCCTTCACATGGGCACTTTAAATTTTAACCTACCTTCACGTGGATAGATTTTAGTTACCCACTTTCTATAGTTGCAGAGTGAACTTGTTACTTTCTTTTAGTATTTTATTTTGTAACCTTGGTACTTGTTGGCTCTATAGTTGTTTAGGATTGCAATGGGGGCTAATCCTTCATTGGAGACACCTTCCTTAATACAACTTTAAACAATGCATTAGATATCATAAGCTAACTAAGACCCATAACCTTGTAACACTCGCATCGAAATAGGGTTTGTAAGTAGACGGTTTGCACAGTTACAAAAATGACAAATCCATCCCTATGGAAATACAAGTTAAGCATACAAAATGTAACATACGACAAGGCAGGCATGCCACAGCAACTTTTGAAACAAGTAATTTATCTTGAAACTTAAAACATGTATACTAGTATAGTGTTATAGGTATTTTTAGATGGAGTTATCTTATTCAAGTTTCTTTTACATATTTCTTTTTTATAGGATAAGTCCTAAGTTAATAATTGGATGTAGGGGTTATAATAATTCTTAAATCTATGGGAATCTAGATTAGGTCTTAGTGGATCTAAACACTCCTTAACAATTTTTTATTTTATTTTTGGAATTTTTGAGTTGTTACAAGGGATCACTAAAACTCCAAGGAAAAACAAATCTAAGAAATACTATGCATTTAGGGAAAGTATGACAAACAAAATTTTCTAATCTCTAAAAATATCCAAGACCAATATTAGGTAGAAGAGTGAACCATAGATCCACCTATATCCAAGCAAGAAAGATGCATAGAGCAATAGTTTCAATACAATCTCTAGTGATTGTTGATGCAAAGACAATGGTTGAGTGCAAAACATAATAAATACAATGATATGGAAATGCACCACAAAATTTTAACATTCATGGATTGTAGCTTGTAAGGGACATGCAAATAGACCTATAAAGTTTCACAAATACAAATGAAATCAAGTGATCATGAGCAGTTCCATTACATTTGTTTACAATCATCCCGCGTGACCATTTTTAATCCATTTCATGTGTTACATGTATAGTCTAACATTTCACCCGCACTTCAGTTATATGCATCCATCATTTACCCATCATTATTCCTATACACTCACCTCCTATCTCATCCATACACCTACAAGAGATAACAACAATAATTGACCCTCTATTATTTGATACAAATTCATATAGAAGTCACCACCTAAAATTTTATTCATAATTATAACTCTAAATATATCTAGGAGTTGTCAAATACATAAGTGTGGATTTAGAGGTATCCACATGAGATCAAGACTATAGGACCCTCACTCCGTAGACATCTACATGAGTTACCAACTACAAAAGCGCAAGCGAGAGGAGTTGTTAACTACAAAAGAACAAGTTACATGTGTCTACATGAATTACATGTTCATATAAAGGTTACCATCACAAGCAAACAAACTACAGGAGCCCACAACAAAATCAATAAATCTATGAATCCCAAGATTGAATTTGATTGTGAGTTTTTATTGTTATAGCAGATGGAGAGCCCCTTAACTACTCACCTGCTACCACACTTATTTTGTCGAATAATGATTTTATTTCTAATATTTAATAGATTATTTGGATTCTTAGTAGGGGAAATAACTCAACAATCAAAGAGATCAAAGAAATCAAGCAATATGAGGGCCCAAGAACTACAAATAGACAATCTTTAAGCATATTACCTCATGATCTGAATATGTGGAATGATGCTCATTTCATTTAGAAATAATTGATTTCATGGAGGCGAAAATTGTAAAATTGACTTTGAGAACCCATATATGCAACTCATTACATGGTGGTACCCATAATTCAAGTTGAAAATATTTGCAGTGGCTTTTATTGGGATTCTTTGAATCGGTAGTAGTAAAAGTGAGATAAATGACTAAAAAACTACTAAAAATTGCATATAAATGACTAAATTTAATCACATGACTAATAGTCATTTATTTCTAGTCGCTTATAATGTGACTAAATACGTGACGAAACAATTTTAGTCATTTATTGGTTGTTCTGATTGGTCATCGTTGTTGTATATTTAATCATTGTTTTACTCATGGATTGTTGTTGACTGGTAATTTATTTAGTCATTAATTATTGTCAACTATTCATTTGTTTAGTCATTGATTGTGTTAGAATAATCAACCCATAGTTTACCCATTTAGATATTAATTTAATTGTTTCTGTCTTATTAGCCTAGTTCATGTGTCCCACCTTGTGCAAGTTGTCTATTACCTATCCATAGTGTTCAAACTTGCCTTATTTGACTCATGTAGCGCATGGTAAATCCCAAGGAATCAAATTTTCTTTATTCCTGGCCTCCTATGTGCCCTTCTGCTTTTTCTGCTTTATTCCCTGCTTTTTCAGTGTTTTAAGGCAAATAGAAAAGCTAGACTAGGTGAGGTGAACTAGTTTTTTGTCCTCTTCATCCTCCACTCTTTTCTTCATGCAAAAGCATGTATGAGCTGCCATTCCACCAGTATTTAGCTTGCCTAATCCATTTTGCTAATTCGTGAGCTCCATGATAGATATGGGATCTGCTTTTTACACCTATGGGGGATTTGCTTATTTTTAGTAAGCCTGCTTTATGCTAGATTTGAATTGCTCCTCATGCATTTGAATCCTTGATGTATGTTATTTATTCAACAACCTATTTTGATACAGGGTTGGCTATTGTACACTGATTTAATACAGTTTAGTGTTCAACTCCAATTTTAGTCTCTTTTGTGAGTGATTTTGCATGATCAATTGTTAATTGTTGTGAGTAAAATTAATATATCACTGGGTTCAATTTCCACATGGTATCAGAGCACTTGTAGATTGTTTTCTCTCCTCCAAAACTGTTTTGCAGTTTTGACATCAGTGACTGGGAACCTTCTACTGACAGTCGGGACAGATTTTCTAAGCTATGGATCAATCACAGAAAACTATCTTGGCTCCCTTCAATTTCTTTGAATGGAAAGCAGAGATGGAGATACTGTTGAGAGAAAAATGCCTCTACAGGGTGACTATGGCAATAGAAGTAGAGCCCAATGCAGCTGCAGAGAAGATAAAATGGCACAACAGGAGGGATGAGGCCTATGGTCTCCTGTGTCTGAGTATTTCCAGAGACCTCCTTTTCCATCTTGATGGATTGACATCACCGAATGAAGTATGGGAGAAGCTTTCTGATCTTTTTGGAAAGACAGATGAGATGAGGGGACATCAAATCGAAAATGAGCTGATTTCTCTGAGTCCAAATAGCTTTGAATTCTTGCAGCTATATTTCTCCAAGTTCAAAGCACTAGTTTTGCAGCTGAAACAATGTGGGATCGAAAATAAAGATGATCAGCTCGTACTGGCCATCCTCTCGAAGCTAGGCCCTGACTATTCAGTGTTTGTTTCGACCTTCTATGCCACAAAACTGACAGCTCGAACCTGGAAGATGCTTAGCCTTGCAAATTTCATGGAATCTCTCACACAAGAATAGGACAAGCTGGTGATGATGGGCACCATCAAACCATCCAAAGATCAAGCCTTGATTGCTGGAGATTCGAGGGTGGATTCAAAAAGCAAAAAAAAAGCTAAAAATCCACCTAAGCAAAAGAGAGACAAGAAATAGTCTCCGAAGGATCTACAAGGTCCCAAGAAGAACTACCAGAAGAAGAAAAACAAAGGTGAAATGAGCAAGTGTGCATACTGCAATAAGGGCAATCACACTGAAAGCTCTTGTATGAAGAAGCAAATAGATATGCTGACCCAAAT
>LPNX010144423.1:1592-53093 GCA_001517045.1 Pseudotsuga menziesii | reverse complement strand
TCAGATGACAGAGAGAGAGTTCATGCTCTAGTTGCTGGCACATCAAGCTCACCCAATTTTATCATTGATTCTGGAGCTTCAAGACACATGGTTTCGACTAGGGAGGCCTTCTCCTCACTGGACAAGTCGAAAGGACCATCTATAGTACTGGGAGATGACTCTCTCACTGAAATTTTGGGTAAAGGAAGGATAGATCTTGATCATGGTCGGTTCAGCAATGTACTGTATGTGCCTGGTCTTGCCTCCAACCTCCTATCAGTGTACCAGATGACCCACACTGGGTCTCCTAAGAAAGTCATATTCTCACCTAATGAAGTTGAGATCACAGAGATCTCAACTGGTAGAGTCATTGCAAAAGGAGTTGCGAATCATGCTCAAAAGGTATACATGTTCTCACACTTCCTACCTTACTCAAACCCCTCTGCTCTTCTTATTCATGCTAATGAAGCAAGCAAGCTTTGGCATGAAAGATTTTCCCACCTAAACTACAAATATCTTTCTGATCTTAGTGAAAAAGAGATGGTCATAGGGTTTCCCAAGATAAAAATTTCCAAAGGAGTCTACCAAGGTTGTATCCTAGGAAAACACCCAGAGCACAAATTTGAGAGAGCTAGTCATGAGAGAACCTCTGCACCCCTCGAGCTGATCCACAGTGATGTTGCTGTCTTTTACTTTCAGTCATTATTTTTAACGTATTTTACTTATGTTGTTGTATTCCTATTTACTGCTTAGCAATTATGTTTACACTTTTGACGAATATGTGTCGTCACTAGATTCATATGCTTCATCCTTTCTACATAGTCGCACCTATTAATTATCGCATCCTAACTTAACTTTGTTTGTGGAAACAAAGTGGGCGGAGTGGCGAGACTCATTCTCCCGTGACAGTTTGAGAGGTAAAGGTGTTTACTTGTTTACGGGATAACTTAGTTCTCTGAACTAAGGCACCTGTTCTATTTCACATGCATTTCATACTTTGCGAGAGGATCTAAAAGAACATGCTGCTAGTGGACTGTGGTTTCCTTTACCACCTCTGATTTATAACAGGTATACATCCCATTCTCATCAATTTAACTATTACTGCTAAATTCCTATTCAGTACTTATGCTTCCTTATGGTCCTGGAACTTTTTATCTCTTATCTTGGTATTAATTATGGTTATGTTTAGTTTGTTAAAACTATTAACACTTCCTATGTTTTTTTCGGTTTGCAGTTTAAGAATGAGGCCTTCAAAACTAGGCCATTGATTTCTATGAGGGTTAAAGTATTTAACATGGCATATTACATATTCCATGCTCACTAAACATAGGATTATTGCTTAATTGAATGGTGTTAAGTTTATGGCTTAATTCCTAATATTCACATGTTATTAGGACTTAAACCTATGGTACTTACATTATAATATTACATAAGTCTTGGGGTTGACTTAAAGCTAGCGTAGACCATAATGGACTCTACATTTACACCATATCCTTGTATTAACCTTGCTATAATGTGTGTGTTGTAATGTTAATGGTGATATGAAATAGGATGGCGATATAACACAAGGTGGAACCACATGGTAACAGGGTTTAAGCCTATGCATGGAGGGTGGTATTAATGATACCTTGCAATGAAGCTTGACTATGGAAAGTGGGTTTGATAATTCATTAATGGACTCTAGTTGGTGCATTCAATGCTCTTGGAAAAATGTGACAGCCCCAAGCTTAGGGCTTGGGCACATGATGGTTTTGTCATTTGCAAGGTTTGAGTTGGGGTTTGGTCTCACTCTGCGCTGGGGAAATGGAGGCAACCTCCATTGTCACGCAAGTAAGATCGCGGTTGGTTTATCATCATTATTATGGTTGGCATTGATACACTTGATCATTGTCATTCTTCTCACCAAAGGAGTATTTGATTTTGGTTACAGGTGATAGGGTAGCGAAAGTGGGGTGGCTCCATACTTCCTTATCGGCTCCAAGTGTTTGCAATGTGGCCATGGTAATCCTGTGAGCAAGCCTATACTTGCTACCTCTTGGCCCTCTTGGGAAAAATGCATTTGGATTTGTTGCTTGGTTGGGGTTTTATGTTGTGGGTTTCGATTTCTCCTTCGGGCTTAATATTATAGTCTTGGGTTTTAATTAAATGTTGTAATGGCTTTGGTCGTGGGTAAAATCGTGTTTCCCTTGGATCTCCATATAAATTTTGGGTTGTAATTATAAATGGTTTGGGCCTTTGAGCCATGGGCTGCACCATTGCTTGCAATGGTGCCATATCCCATTGGCATGCCTGTGTGGACTTCGTTTTGGTTTCGGAAAGGCCTATGTCGAGACACTGCGATTTACCCTGTTGTGTATGATGTATAAACTCTGTGTTTTTTTTAATAAATGTTCAATGTCATTTAGCTTACTGTGTTTGTAATGTATGTGCTATGTTAATGGTTTATTAAGGTGGTTTTTACACAGGAATTCGCCTTCTTTTGAGGTCTGTGTGTTGAGTATATTTTAATGGCTATAATGGTGAATAGCGTGGGTTTGAAAGACCAAGCCGTGAATGGCTTGAGCCTTCCCCATCGTAGCTGCAATAGTCTTGATATTATTTCATTTCTTGCTTATATTGTATTAGATAGTTTAATGGGTTGATTCATTAATAGAGTAGTTTTGTAATAAAACCATACTATGTAGTTTTATTTTGGCATGGCCGTAACTTAAGTGAATGTTCTCATAGCATCTATGGGTTATTTAAAGTGATGAGTTGCATTTTAATAAAGAAAGGGAGGTTGGGCTTGTATGCCCATAGGATTCGATTCATGTTCCTATTTGTAATACATGGGTTTATAATATGATTTCAATGTTATTTAATAGGTTATGTGTAATGTATTGACGATTTATAAAATTTTGTTTATTGGTTATGTATAAATGGAAAATAGGTTGTTTAAGATGGAATAAATATAACTGTGGGTGTTTAGATAATAAAACAAATGTTTGGTATTGGACCACGTGGATGGTCATGATGCCTTCTCTGTTTGGTTAATTATGATTTTGTGTATTTAATGAAATGTTATGATGTTTAATTTATACTTTGTTGAGACAGACCTTGAAGGTCTTTAATGGTTTGCTATCTTAGATTTAGTTTCGTCTGTTCTTATTCGATTTAGTTTAGAATATTTAATTTTGTACTTTAGTTTATAAGTAGTATAATTAGCAGAATAATTATAAAACTATTTTAATATTGTTATATATATATTTCTATATATTTAACCTGTACTTCTGGACAAATTTTAAATTTAAAACAAGCCTCTGCTGACAAAAGAAATATGTCAGCAGAGTAATGCAACCTATAGAACAATTATATGCTAACTAGTAAAAAAACATAGCTATAGTAAGAATGAACTAAGCATGGGAATAATACAGAAATCAATTTAAAAGTACAAACCATGGTAATGTAAAGAACTTACAGCCTAAGCTTAGTATTTAAGTAAAATACAAACCCTAGCAGATTCTAACCAGAGAATCCAAGACACGGGGTTAAGAAATGCATTGAAATCATTTACCTAATATCTCTATAAATTAATCTAGAAAAATAGAATATAGTCTAGGGTTAGGATTTAAGAAATGTAACCCTAGGATATAGGGACATAACCATCATTTATAGGGTTAGAGATATACAAAGAACATTTACATAAAGCAGCCATCACTTACCCTAGAAATGAACCTAACATGTTAAGAACTCATACCTGTAATTTTTCTGAAGCTCCTTTAATGGCTGCACTTGTACACTTTTTATATAACCAGCATTAACAATTTAAGACAGATCTGACCTGTGATTTAGATGACCAAATCACTTGAGAACTACCACATTCCTCCCAACCATGACCCGGAGCCGTTGCTGGCTTTAATCCAGATACCCTCGAGCTGGACTCCAACATGCAAGTAGCTTAGAGCTCCTAAGGTAAGGTCTCCTATTTGGAGTATCATATATGGATAAGTTCTCCCTTTCCTTCCAGGAAATGTTTCTTCAAGAATTTACTTGAGAGAAAACCGGCAGAAAAATGACACCTCTAATGATAGATTAGAACCCCAAGCCTTTCCTTGGCTTGAGTCTTTATAGACAGACTTTTCAGACAAAGGGATAGTTAAATCAAGAAACCTTGGTTTCTTGATTTAACCCTTTTTAATTACTTTGGGTAATTATTAATATTTTAACTTAGGAACTTTCTACTAGTTCCTAGTTGGACTTTCTTAGACATTATACTATTATTAATCTTTAATAATAAATAATAATTGATGGATATTCTCTTCTTTCTTTCATTTATTTATATTATTAATATATTTAATTCTTTATACGTACCATGTATAAAGTACATAATAATATAGCACTTTGTTAACATTTGTCATTGGGCATCATATACCATGATCCCTAGACTTAATGACACTTCTTCATTAAGGTCAAGTAGGTAGATGGTTTAGGTCTACTAGGATAGGCAACTCTAAACATCCTTGCATGTTGGATTTCCCTCGTATAACGTGGTAGCTCTTCAGTACTTTGATGAGAATACAGAAATTTGAGATTTCATTTAATGACTTATAAATAAGTATGATGAGATCAATATTTTTCTTGAGTCGTTTTCACTAGAAAGTTATTAAATTATTTTCAATAGCCCCTAGCGCTTACCAGAGCCCATACTCAATGCCTCTAGCAGGGAGTTACAAACATAGTGCAATTCTATAGCTTTCGCTCAACACTAAATGATAGGATGTACTTGTACGATACACCTAGAGATACAATGGCCAAGGATATGATGCTCTAGAGCTTATGCTCAACATCAACATGAAAGGCTCCAGGGCTTATGCCCAACACTTCCAAATATTATATTTTCATGTGTTCCAGAGCTTCTTGCTCAACACAAATGTAAGTACTCATGTGTTGTAGAGCTCCTCACTCAACACAACATTAATCACTCAAGTGCTACAGAGCTCCTCTCTCAACACCAAACATTATTCCCCCATGTGTTCCATATCTCCTTGCTCAACACAAATCAATACATCAATCATGTGCTTCAAGGTCCATGCCCAACAAACAAAATAGTATATATATATATATATATATATATATATATATATATATCATCAATAATTAGCTTACGTCCAATATATAAAACAAATCATCCTGTTCATATGCAGTGGGGTATTTGACCCAATATAAAAAAAAACATCAATATAACCATCATAATCAAATAGGCACACACCGATAAGTGTTAGGTCCAAAGTTTGAGATATTATATCCCTCCCCACTTAGAAAAACACCGTCCCTGGTGCTCTAGGGACTTAGAACGATATCATGAAACAAGGCGGGGTAATCATTTATCATGGTGGCCTCATTCTCCTAGATATCCTCATTAGCCTCAAAGTGCTTCCACTGCATTTTCAATTGGACTACAGTGCGCTTTTGGAGCTGCACCTCTCTCTTTTACAAAATATGAGTAGGCTCAGGGGCGAAATCCCCATCAGGTTCCAGCTATAAAAGGGACCAATCAACAACATGTTTAGTATCATAAGAATATTTATTTAACAAAGATGCATGGAAAACATTATGGACTCTTACATGCGCTAGAAATGCTAGTTCATAAGCCACTGGCCCTTTCTTGGCCAGTATTTCAAAAGGTCCGCAAAATCTAGGTGCTAACTTACCGCACCTACCCAAGCTCAATGAGCTTCATTTGGATTTTACTTTCAAGTAAACATGATCGCCTATTTGAAAGTCCTTATCCTTTATTTTCCAATCCGCGTAACTTTTCTGGAGGTCTTGTGCTTCTTTAAGGTTTACCTAGACCTTGGTAACCAAATTTTCCAATTCCATCAACAAATTAGGCCCTAACATGAGCTGATCCATTAGGCTATCCCAAGTAACCGGTGTTCTACACTTCCATCCATAGAGTACCTCAAAGGGACTCATCTTGGTAGAATCTTGATAACCATTGTTATACGCAAACTCTGCGATATGAAAGTAATCCTCCCACTTCATGGGGTTGTTCATGACATACATCCAAAGCATGTCCTCGACAATTTGGTTTAATCTCTCTGTCTTCCAGTGATATGCAGTGCTAAAGTTCAACTTTGTCTCTAATCCAAAGAATAAAAATCTCCAAAATTTCCTTGTGAACTTAACATCTCAATCTGAGATAATTACCTTAGGTATCCAATGCAATCTAAATATCTCTTTCAAGAATATATCAGCAATGTTCACAGCGTTATAGGTCGACTTCACAGGAATGAAGTTTGTTGCCTTCGATAGCTTATCGATGACCATGAAAATATAATCATTTTGCTTCTTACTTTTTGGCAAACCAGTGATAAAGTCCATGCTAATAACCTCCTATTCCATTCTGGAATGGGCAACAACTGTAGTAATCTCACAGGATGTTGATGCTCATCTTTGACTAGCTGGAATTCCTGACATTTCGCAATGAACATTGCAATGCTGACCTTAACTTAGGCTAGAAAAAGTGTTTGTTGACAATGGATATCATCTTTTTATATCCTAGGTGCCTCGAGGATGGTTCCCTATGAAATTCTGTGATGATGCTGGACTGTAGGTCGCCTCCTTCTGGAACATACAAGCGATCCTTGGACCATAGCAGTCTGGATTCGTCTACCTTGTATTTTTTTTGTTGTTGAAACAACCTGTCCTCCTGGACTTTCTTAAGGATCTCTACAGAGAAGGGGTCAACTCTGTTGGCTGCTCTAATCTTCTAATGCAAATCTGCATTGGCTTGGATCAAGGTCACCTCATAAATCATATGAGTTCGTCGACTCAAAGCATCGACAAACTTGTTCTCCTTTCCCTTAATATGCTTTAGCTCAAAATGGTACTCGCTTAGGAAAGCCAACCACTTGGATTGCCTCGCATTCAGATCCATTTGATCAAACAAATATTTTAGACTCATATTGTTTGTCTTCAGAAGGAACTTCCTTCCATGAGGTAGTTCCTCCACATCCTCAAAGCATGGATGATGGCAGCTAACTCAAGATCATGCGTAGGGTGATTTTTCTCATTCTCTTTTAGCTTCTACGATTCATAACAGATCATGTGATCATTCCGCAGTAGGACTCCTCCAAGTCCTTCCTTGCTTGCATCCGTGCAAACAATGAAATCCCCATCGAGATCCACAATTCGTAATATCAATGCGGTCATCAAAAGCTGCTTAATATTTTGAAAAATTTCTTCACACTTAGTGGTCCACAAGAACTTACTTTCTTTCTTCTATAAAGCGTTCATGGGGCAAGCAATTCTCAAGAAGTTCTCAATGAAATTTTGATAATATCCGGCTAATCCCAAGAGTGACCTAATGTCAGTGACACTGGTAGGGGTAGGCCAATCCTTTATGGCTTTAATCTTTTCTGGGTGCACATCTATCCCCGTCTCGGAGATAATGTGACCTAGATACTGTATCTGTGGTTTGTAAAAGTCACATTTACTAAACTTAGCGTAAAGCTTTTGTTCTCTTAACACTTGTAGTACTAAACGAAGATGTTATTCGTGTTCTTATTCATTCTTTGAATAAACCAATATGTCCTCTATAAATACTAGGACAAAATTATCCAGATACTTACTAAATATGTTGTTCATCATACACATAAAGTTCATGTGTGCATTGGTCAACCCGAACGGCATCACTAAAAACTTGTAGTGCCTATACCTTGTACAAAAGGAGGTTTTGTGAATATCTTCATCGTGAATCTATACCTGATGGTATCTATATCGCAGGACAATCTTGGAAAAGAATATGTCTCCTCTCACCTAATCGAACAAGTCGTTGATTTGGCGGAGTGGGTAACGGTTCTTTATAGTCATTTGGTTCAACTGATGGTAATCGATGCACATCTGCATTATACCATATTTCTTCTTTACAAACAAAATTGGTGCTCCCCAAGGGGATACATTGGGTCAGAAATACCCTTTCTCTATCAAATCCTGCAACTACAATTTGAGTTCCACCAACTGAGGTGCACTCATACGGTAAGGGGCTTTGGAGGCCGGAACTGATCCTGCGGTCAGTTCAATGGAAAATTCTAGGTCTCGTTTCGGAGGTAATCCAAGGATTTTGTTGAGAAACACATCCTTGAATTCTTCAAGAATGGGGAAGTCTTCTATGTGTTGTTCCCTATCAGACTCTATGTCTTGGATGTTTACTGCAAACAACTTGCATGGATGTTTACTGCAAACAACTTGCATCCTTCCCTAACACATTTCTTCACTTGTAAGGTAGATATTTGTCTTACAGAAACTTTCTTTGGAATGCCCTAAACCTTCACTTGGTTCCCTAAGCTATCAGTACACAAGATGTACTTGTGCAAAAAATCGAGCATGGCATGGTGTTGTTCCATCCAGTCCATGCCAATAAGTACATAGTATGATCCTAAAGGTAGGATGTTCAGGTTTACTTTCATAAGAAAACCATTCAGGTTTACCTCACATTCTTTAACAATATCCAAAAATTTATGTTTTGTACCCGTGGCTAACTGAACCAACCAAGGTTTTTCATGTTTTACTTTTCCTAGTTTGCATTCATCAACAATTTTAGGTGAAACATAGCTCCGACAAGCACCGAGATCAATAAGTATTGAAATAGAAGCATTCAAGATCTTACCTTCTATTTCAACCATCGTAGCTTGATGATATGCTTGTTGGAAATCCAATGTTACATAGATTTGGGGTGTTCCAGCTATGTCCTTAACAATTGGTTCTTCTTGTAAGTTGTGCAAAACCCCATCGGTCTTATTCTTATAATATCGGGCATAATGAGGCCCGCTGCATTTCCAGCACTTAATTTGTAGTGGGGTAGCATTGGCTCCACTTTCTACTGGTTTGTTAATATTAGCAGCTGGTACATAAGGCTTTCTACCAAGTTTATTAAAGTTCATGTTTGCTTGAAAGTTGTTATTCTGCTTTTTGTATGGCTATGGGTTGGACCCAGGTTTGTGGTTATCAGAGAAGTTCTTAGACTTGTCTTAGTTTCGGTTCGTGTTTTCCTACCTCAACTGTCCATGCTCATAATAGAGCCTAGATTTGTGCAGTGTGCTATCCAAAGTCTTAGGCATGTTAAATTCAATCCTATCCCGAAAAATGGGAGGAAGTCATCCTAGGAACTGCTGGATCTTTACCTTTTCTTCCTTGATGTATGGTACATAATGCAACAGATCCAGAAATTTGTTGATAAAAGCATCCATAGTCATGGATCCCATGCGTAGTTCGTGAAACTCTTTCGCTTTTCAGTCAAAGAACCTTTCAGACATATATTTTTCTTGGAAAAATTTTCGGAAAGTATCCCAACGTATTTTTCGCAGCTCATCTTTCTTTGTGTGTTTTCAATCTCTCCACCATCTTGATGCTTTTCCATTTAAGTTATAGATGGAAAGCCTAGCCTTCATCTCACTTGAATAATTATGAACCTGAAAATAATTACTCATGCCCAAAAACCATTCTTCAGCCTTTTCCCCAGTTTTTACTTCACCTTCATAGGTCAGGGCTCTTATTTTTCGAAACTCCCCCTAAAGACTGTGATCACTCCATTGCTTCTTTCTCAGAAAGTGAGTCATTACTAGAAGGACTATGATGGTATTCTTTAGTTGCTTCAGAGGTACATTATTTTTCTTCTCCTCTTGGGCTATTGTCCCGGTTAGGGTATGGTTCCCTCTTGGATATGTTGGTGGACTTAGTAGGTTTACCTTGCAGGCTTCTTGTCGTCATTTTTCTTAGTAAGCCTTCATTTATAGCTTGTTGTTCCTTCCTTTCGTCCAGGCT
Source organism: Pseudotsuga menziesii (assembly GCA_001517045.1). Lineage (NCBI taxonomy): Eukaryota > Viridiplantae > Streptophyta > Pinopsida > Pinales > Pinaceae > Pseudotsuga > Pseudotsuga menziesii. The sequence goes on along the minus strand of LPNX010144423.1, from coordinate 43,310 downwards.
GTCTTTTTTGAAACTTTTCAATTCAACTTGAAGACTGTGTAAAGTTTTCAAAACATCATAGTTTAGCTCTACCACTAGCTCCTCTTTCAGAGTGGGGGTGGTCATCTTCCCTTGACAACTGTTTTCTTCCTCAGTATTCATAAACTAATCAGTGCTGTAAACATTTCCTGTACACCCAAAAATATTTATTTTCTCTATGTGAATTCTTGGTGCACCCATAGGTCTCTTAGTATTGAAACTGGGCTCTGATACCACTTGTAATGTCCCCAAAAATCAGAAAAAAAAACTATAGGCTATTAAAAATTGCCTAGATGTTGTAAAGGAAAGTATCCTATGGCTAGGGTTTAAGAGGCCATCAACATACTAGGGTTGAAAGGTGGATGCAAATGGTTCTGCAAGTAAATACAAGAAAGATCAGAGATGAGAAAGGTCCACACCTAACTAACTGAAGGCTGGTCCAAGATTTCTCTTCAATCCTCTTCTTTCTCCTCTTGATCCAAGAGACCTACAAAACGAATTATACTTTCCTCAAACCAATATGACCACATATAAAGCAATGATAATCAAATAAACATGAGATAATGATCTTAATAACATCATCATATGATCATAAACAGAGATTCAATCACACATTGAACAATTATTTGGGGAAGAAGAAGGACATCACATCTTTATTAATCTTGAAAACAAGTACAAGTATACCTTCTCTTCAAGTTCGGCACCTCACAAAACCTTGATCCGGTTCTACTACTTCTCTTCTCCAAAGAACTTAGCCTCCAAGCTCTGTAACACAAGGGGAATGATTCTAGGGAAAAGGTGTGGGAAAAGAGAGCTCCAATTCCTCCAGCATAACAATGTAAATATTCAATTCCCCTCTCATGGACCTCCCTACCTCTATTTATATGCTTAAAGAAGAGTTAGGGGCGAAGACAAAGTAGTTACAACTGAAGGAATCAGTTGCATAACTACCCAAACTACCCGAAATCAAAAGACGTGTTTTTTGACATTTTTAAGATGCATACGTGGGTTGCATAACTAGACAGTTGCGTACACAAAAAGCATACGCAGGTTGTATAACTGGCAAGTCGTGTGTCATACGCGGGTTGCTAATACAGCAAGTCGCGTATAGACAAAAAACTGATTTTTATGGTATTTCTGGGCATTTTCAGACTTTGGTGTCTTCTGGAAAGTTTTAGCTAACTGAAATACCTTTCCAATGGTGTAGAGATGAGTTCAAAAGGAGTTATAGAACTCAATATATAGGTCCTCCAAGTCAGGTTTTTTTTCAGTGACTTTCAATGACTTTTCATGAAGTGCTATCATGGAAATGTCGACATATGACGAAATCATGGGAAAGTGGTCACAGGAAGAAATGTGTCATTTTGAGCTATAACAGATGCCCCCTAATGTGTGAGGTTATAGGGGAAGACGATAGCTGAAACACATTATAAAGGAAACAGCTGAGTATGGAGAGAGCAGAGAATCCAAGATGGAAAGGCTCGAACAAAGGTACCTGTAAGAGAGATAAATGTCAGAAAAACTGATCTCTGGGACATACAAGTCCATATACAAAACATCGCCATAAATATATAGGTGGATCCAACATATGTATAACTGATGAAACTATCATAATCACTCAATATGCAAAAGGGCGCCATATCAAATCTAAATGAGTCATAGCCACAAATGAACAAGGTGGATCCAGACTCAACAATCGATCATAGCCACAAAAATACAAGGTGGATCTATGTCTCAGCAAAATGTCATATAAAGTGTAACAAGGTCTTGCGCAACTCGGGCAATAGCAAAATGATGATGCTATTGTCATCCCAAGGTCTTCAATCCAAACCGCCCAAAAAAGGTATGAATCCTAACCATGGGAATAAAGGAGCTGAAGTCAAACATGGAGGAAACCGTTTGATTATCGGTTAATAATGAGAACCGTTAACAAACACGAGGGAAACCACCATTAATGAAAATGGTCCCCAAGGTACCTAGTACATTCTAACAAGTGTGATTACAAGGACTTGAATTCGAACACTTGAAGAATCCATCGAGTAGGGGACATTAAGGTGTTCCCACTACCCAATAGCGAGGGAAATTTCCATTGATGACAACAATTCCCAAGGTACTGTCATAAAACTCTAAATCTCATCCCCAGAGCAAGATGTGTTGCAGTCGATAGGAAGAGATCCATTGGAAGGAAGGCTTTAAGGCATCCTTCATCATCCAACACGAGGTAAATCAAAGACTAATTGGATCTGGAATTGGTACTGAATTTCATGACAAGAAACGTCGAAGACATAATGTAATGAACTGATACCAGGGAATGGCTGACACAAAAGGTCAAGGCAACTGCAGAATGGCCGAAAAAGGTTTAATCCTTGAACAATGAGCATGACACAAAAGTGACTTAGGCAGCATTTGACACAAAAGGACCAACGAAACAAATCTGCAATGTAGGAGACATTGACAGATTCCCCATATAATTGGAAAAGAAACCAACTGGAGGAGTAAGAAACTCTGAATCAGGATAAGGTCAAAATACTAGGACCCAACTGTTGATAGAATCAAAACTGGTGCTTTGTTCAAGGAAACAAGACTTGCTGCCATGATGTAAAAAACATGTGAATGAACTTCCCTTCCCCTCTTTCTTGTAAAGGTTTAACGAGTCCAAGAAAGCAAACTCGAGACCATCTTCATTTTTGGCAAGCTCGAAGAAAAGAAAGAAGAATGCTTGATAAAGCACTGATTCGTGGATTTTACGAGCACGAACTAGTACATGCTTGACGGTGTTTTCATAGTTTAGAGAGTCTGAAAACTCCAAAGAAGACTCCAGGGGGGTGCTTTTTCATACAATTTAGTCTCCTGAGGCCGAAAAAGTATAAAACATACCAAAGAAGAACTCTCCTAACTTCCGAAGAAGAAAAGGCGCACCTTTTTCGTATTTAGTCAGGAAGGTCCGAAAAAGGTTAAATTACCACCTACCCAACGCTCCTTTAAAAGCAGCATATAGCCTAAGTTTTACGAGTGTGAAGGAAGGAAAGATCACTCGGAAAGATCCATTTGATTACGAGAAATGGGGCTTACAACAATAAACTCGATGCTTCGTTCTTTAGGGTTTAACGAGCATGACAAAGACATAAAGTACAATCAGAATATTTTTCATGTTTTGGTCCAGAGCACGAAAAAGAGAAAACTAAGCTCATACCGGAGGGTTCCTTTTTCGTAAGTTTAGTCCCTCAGGTCCGGAAAAGTGATAAACCTATGCCTGAGAATACTCTTCTCAATTCAAAAGAAAAGAGAGTGTTCCTTTCTCGTATTATTCCACATGGTCCGAGAAAGAGATAACCTACCACCAATGTGGATGCCCATTCACATATTCTTAACGAGCCTGAATGGACAAGTTTACTCAGCAGTCAAGTCTATTTTGAGAGTTAGACTTGGGCCTAAAGAAACTCAATATCTTTCCCATGAAGTTCTAACGAGTCCGAAAAAGTCAACTCGCGGCCTCCTTACTGTTTTGAACGAGCTCGAAGGAGACAGAAAGAATGCTCTAAATGCGAGGAGACGAGTGTCAGAGGCAGGCGAAACTAGTTCCAAGCGCAAGGAACAGACCTATGCATAATGCAAGGAAAGTGAGCAAGATAAGGACACCCAGGGAACGTCTCCTCAAGGTAAAGGGTTTCAAGTTGCAAAGGAAAAATGATACAAGGCTTAGCGATGATGAGAACAAAGATGAGGGCTTATACAACGAGATAAAATCGTGGAAGCCGGCATCAGGCTCATAAGCGCGAGCAGGGAACATGCAAATGCAATTACAACTTGAACAACAAGGTGAGGCCAGTAAACAGTTGTGAAACCAACTACAAATCCTGTCTCCAAAAAACAACAACATCAGGATCATATTCAGAAGAAACGATCTGATGCGGGTCACTTTGGTAGAAACACGTGCGACTTTGCTATCTTCTCCAAAAGGTAAAGTCAAGGAAGAATCAACTGAAGAAGATTCTATAGAACCAAGGCTCGAGGGTTTATAATCAATAAGATCAACCTCAGAAGGAGAGAAAAAATCAACAAGGGATATAGAGTCTGTAGGAACAAACTCAATATCACAGGAGTTGAAAAATTCATAAGAAAAATCAAACTCATCAGGATCACTAACTTGTCGTTCGAAGGAAGAGTCAAAAGACTCAACAAGACCAACATAAGAAGAAAGTTCAGGTTTACTAGGCAAATCAGGGTTAGACTCAATCACAACTGAACCAACATCCTAAAGAAGGTCAGACTATATCAAAGACTCAAGGAAGACTCCATCCGAAGGAAGGAGATCATCTGAGATAGGACATATGTCTAAACTTTCAAATGGATCGACAGAGTGGAGATTAGGCCCCATAGTATGTATAGGATGACTCACCCGGTCAACTACTGGGACCAAGTCCCGAGAAGGTAAGCATGAAAACAGAGGCTACTTCTCAGTAGAAATTGAACGCAAAGGACAAGAGGCCACATAGCTCACCTATGGCGGGGTAATGTTTATAGAAACACTGGGAATCAATAAAGGAAAGGCCTAGTCTCTAGTTGGGTCAGGAGAAGGATCAAGAAAATCCAACTGATCAATAGTGACAATTTCTTCACCATGATTAAAGTACATCACACAAAATAATGTTGACACCACAGCTTGCATGGCATAGACATAATCACATCCAAGGAGCATATTGAAGTCCAAGGGGTCTTCTATCACCATGAAGTCAACTAAGACGGTCTTCCCACCCAAAGTAATAGGTGTTTGAGCAAGAATTCCCAAGGCTATACAAGTTCTTCTATCAAACGCCAGTAACTGACTAGCAGTCGACACAAGGCTTGGAGATCCCATGCCTCGCCAAGCACGAGGAGACAAAATACTAACTGAGGCTCCTTCATCAACAATACAATGAGCAATCATGTAGGGTTCAAATTTGACCTTTATCTGGGAAGGTGCATTAGAAGGAAGGCACAGCTCAACTAAGCTATCCCAATCAAAGGAAGCAATCCGAGAGCTTGGTGGGGGTTGATCCGAAGTGAGTTCAGTGCCCCCTTGTTCAGTAAGTTCTGAACCGGTAGTGAATAAAATGTGACTAGTAGACACTTCACTCTCCAAAGGAAGAGTGGGATTGATCGACAATGGAATCAATTCAACCGTTTCATGAAAGTCACTCTCTGAAGGGAGAGTGGGATTGACCAAATATGACATTGGTTCAATCACATCAGGATCACTCTCTGAAAGAAGAGTGGGATTGACCAAATATGATATTTGTTCGACCACTTGGTCAACCAAAGGTTGAGTAGGTTGTTGAGAAACTATAGGTTGTTCAGGAGAAGGAAATTCTTGAGTCTTAGACCACACTCTTCTCACCTCTGTGATAGCAGGGAACTGGTGAGTAAGATGATCTCCCTCACATAGCTTACAAGGGAACTTAAGTTTGCACTTCGAACGAATAGTTTTCTCAACGGTGTCAACATGACTAGCAGTGGTTGATTGTTTGCTCTCAACATGATCAACAGAGGTTGATATTTTTCCCCCGGCATGAATACCAGAGGCTGGGTGATTGGGTCCAAACTGACTAAGAGAGGTTGCTTGTTGAAAATATTCAGAAAGTTCAAAAACAGGATGGCCATGAATCCAAACTCTTTGCACCTCTGCAATAGAAGGGAATTTATAAGTAAGGTGGTCTCCCTCACAAAGCTTACAAGGAAACTTGGGCTTGTGTTTTGAATGGGTATTCTTTTCAACAGTGTCAACATGACTCGCAGTGGCTGATGGATTGTCTTCAGCATGAACCACAGAGGCTGAGAGACTAGCCACAGCATGACTTGCAAAGGCTGAGAGACTGGGTCCAACATGACCTACAGAGGTTGGACGGGCACCACCAACATGAACAATAGAGGTTGAATGGTTAGGATCAATATTCTTTGCAACAGTTGAGTGTGTGCCCCCAGCATGAACCACAGAGGCTGGGTGGATGGATCCAACATGACTTGCAGAGGTTGGATGGGAAGGTTCAACTTGAATAATAGAGGTTTAACGGGTGCCCTCAGCATGAACAACAGAGGCTGAGTGACTGGATCCGACGTGACCTGGAAAGGTTTGAAGGATCTCACCAGTATGATCAACAGAGGCTGGATGGTGAAGATCAACTTGACTTGCAGAGGTTGAGTGCTTAAATCCAACATGGCCTGCAGAGGTTGGATAAGTGCCCCCAGCATGAACTACAGAGGCTGGGTGGTGAAGATCAACTTGACTTGCATAGGTTGAGTGCTTAAATCCAACATGGCCTACAGAGGTTGGATAGGTGCCCCTAGCATGAACTACAGAGGCTAGGTGGTGAGGTTCAACTTGACTTGCAAAGTTTGAACAGGTGCCCCCTTGCTTATGTGCCTTCTTCCTATTCCTCCTTCTTTTACTCCTTTTAGACTGTCTGTTACTAGTATCAGTACTTTCACCGCATGAGATAGAAGGAGGAGGAGAATCAACTACAGGTGAAGGGGAAGCAGTGCTTTGATGCCCTTGATATAAGGAGCTTACTTGAGAAGCATCAGAAGCATTTAGGATAGTTGGAGTGGAAAACAACCACACCGGTAGCCCTAAGGTGAATCCAGGTAGATTCAGGGTGGCCATCAAGGGAACACCAACATTCCCCATGAGAGGAATACTACAAGGAGTTCCCATCATGGGGATCTCTTGGCTGGTGTTCAAAGGGGTGTTAGCCATAGTTTCAAACCAGGAGACAAAGTCTGAGGTTGATAGGCAACCAAAATTACAAAGCACACACCTAAAGGAACACTAAGTACAGATAAACCACACAGCACTCACTAAAAATTCCTAAAGCCAAACAGACAAACAGGTATAAGATATACTTTCCAGAAGAAAGCTGATAGACAGTTACTTAGCGTCCCTGTAGATGTTCTTAGGCACAAGCAGAGGAATCACCCACCGCCCTCCCACACTTTCTACCGGGGTTACCTTCCAAATTCGTCCAAGGTCAACCAGAAATATCCTTCCGGTGTACCTGTGTATGAACCCTAGATGTCAAAGAGACTAAAGGCTACCTTAACTATATTGACAGTCTAGGGGGACAATCGCAAGCCTAGTTCGTACGCATGGGCAGGGTAGCTGAGCCCGAAACCCTGTCTAAGACAGAATCCCCAGATGCGTAAAAACCTTTGTTTATGCTTTGACAAGGAATCTGAGGGTTATCTCCTCAGTCCAAGTCTCCACGCGGCCTCGTGCTTGACTCTTGTTTGAGAGGAGCTTCCCAGATACAATCAACGTAGAAAAGGATTTACCTAGTGATTGGCCAACTACGTTTGAAATTTAAATACTTGTGGAGAGTTAAAACTCCCTAATCCACAAGTCTAGCCTGAGCTAGTTGGTGTATGACCCTATAAAATAAAACTTACTAGTAATTTTTAAATTATATCATTTATTTTAAGGGTTGTTTTTAGTCAGAGGGTAAATGGCATGAAATTTATGTGGTGTTTTGACTAAAAGTTGAAACAAAATGACTAAGCAAAGAGATATGAAATGCAAACAGCAAAAACTATTCTCTTTTCATTTTCAAATAGAAAACTTGAAAGCCACAAAAGAACAAATTCTTTTTATTTTTATTGTTTCAAAAACAATGATATGCTATGCAATCTAGACTAAGAGCCTAATCTACATGCATATAAAGCAAACATGTGTTTTTGTCTTTTTCTTTTATAAATGCAAAAGAAAAAACAGCCTATCAACTAATGCAAGCAAGTACTAAAAGCAAAGAAAATAGACAACTACTCTACACCCCACAAACAAACCCTAGGTTTCCCTAAAGTTAGATATCAACCTCTCTTGAAAAGAAGGCTTACAAAGGTAAACACGCCAACAACTTTGGAATGAAGAGACTGAGCAAAAATACTGACATAAACAAAGGTCAAGAATACCCAAGTATCAATCTAAACATACCAACAAAGGCTGCTCAGTGCCTTGTCCAACAAGGTCAAGCCAAAGAAGGAGGTAGGGGGGGGAAGCAGCAAAAGAAAGTATACGTTCTTTTTAATTTTCTTTTATAAATGAAAAAGAAAAACTACCTACAAAGCAAAGTATGTAGATAATAAGAACAAAGCAAAAGGAACTTTGCTATACAACCACCAAACAAACTCTAGAATGCCCTAAAGTCAGCATAAACCCTACTTGGAAGGAAGGCTTGCATAAAAAGACAAGTCAACTATTTTGGCATGGTGAAGTTAACCAACAAAAGAAGAAGGAAACCAACACCAACAAGCTTCTGAAATCAAACAAAGATCACTAACAGAGGCTGACCAAAAACATAAGCCAAAAATCATACCAAGCAAAGGGGGTGGGGGAAAGAGCAAAGAGAAAAACCTAATGCTATAAAAGGGCTTACCACATAGATAAAGAACAACCAAAAGGGATGAAACTAACTCCCTGGATTCATGCACCTGTAGAGGACACCAAAAGATCTACCAAACATCCCACAACAGAGAAAGAACCACAAAAAATGAGGAAAACATTGTTTTAGGGGCACACGCGGGTTGCACTACTGACAGGTCACATGTCATACGCAGGTTGCTAATACAACAAGTCACGTGTACAAGCACACATGGGTTGTATAACTAGCAAGTCCCATATCATACGTGGGTTGACAGTATAGGTAATCGTGTGTACCAAACCAGACATGCGACTGTTCAGTCATGCAAGTCGCATATGGGTGGAAAAACTCCCAAAAAAGGTCAAAAAACTGCCTTAGGAAGGCAGGGGAAGTGTTCTATCAAACCTATAAGGTGTTCCTAAATGGAAAGAAGGACCTGAAACAATGCAAAAGGCTGAAATAAATCAAGAGAAACCCCAAATAGACAAGGCTCTCCCCAGTGGAGTCGCCAATTCTGTTGTAAAGGAAAGTATCATATGGCTAGGCTTTAAGAGGCCATCAACATACTAGGGTTGAAAGGTGGATGCAAATGGTTCTGCAAGTAAATACAAGCAAGATCAGAGATGAGAAAGGTCCACACCTGACTAAATGAAGGCTGGTCCAAGCTTTCTCTTCAATCCTCTTCTTGCTCCTCTTGCTCCAAGAGACCTGCAAAACGAATTATACCTTCCTCAAACCAATATGACCACATATAAAGCAATGATAATCAAATAAACATGAGATAATGATCTGAATAACATCATCATATGATCATAAATAGAGATTCAATCACACATTGAACAATGATTTGGGGAAGAAGAAGGACATCACATCTTTATTAATCTTGAAAACAAGTACAAGTATACCTTCTCTTCAAGTTCGGCACCTCACAAAACCTTGAACCGGTTCTGCTACTTCTCTTCTCCAAAGAACTCATCCTCTAAGCTCTGTAACACAAGGGGAATGCTTCTAGGAAAAAGGTGTGGGAAAAGAGAGCTCCAATTCCTCCAGCATAACAATGCAAATATTCAAATCCCCTCTCATGGACCTCCCTACCTCTATTTATATGCTTAAAGAAAAGTTAGGGGTGAAGACAAAGTAGTTACAACTAAAGGAGTCAGTTGCATAACTACCCAAACTACCTGAAATCAAAAGACACATTTTTTGAAATTTTTAAGATGCATACGCAGATTGCATAACTAGACATTCGCGTACACGAAAAGTATACGCGGGTTACATAACTGGCAAGTCGCGTGTCATACGCGGGTTGCTAATATAGCAAGTCGCATGTCATACGCGGGTTGCTAATATAGCAAGTCACGTATAGAAAAAGAACTGATTTTTATGGTATTTTTAAGAATTTTCAGACTTTGGTGTCTTCTATAAAGTTTTAGCTAACTGAAATACCTTTCCAACGGTGTAGAGGTGAGGTCAAACGGCATTAGATAGCTCAAGATATAGGTCCTCCAAGTTAGGTGTTTTTTCAGTGACTTTCAATGACTTTTCATGAAATGTTGTCATGGAAATGTCGACATACGACGAAATCATGGGAAAGTGGTCATAGGCAGAAATGTGTCATTTTGAGCTATAACACTAGACAGAACATTACTCACTTGCGAAACTCTATCGTACACTTCATGTACCTCTATTTATTCGTAAGCTGTCCTTACATGCTGTCTTTTACTTTCAGTCATTATTTTAATGTATTTTACTTATGTTGTTGTACTCTTGTTTACTACTTAGCAATTATGTTTACACTTTTGAAGAATATGTGTCATCACTGGATTTATATGCTTCATCCTTTCTGCATAGTCGCACCTATTAATTATCGCATCCTAACTTATCTTTGTTTGTGGAAACAAAGTGGGTGGAGTGGTGGGACTCGTTCTCCCATGATGGTTTGAGAGCTAAAGGTGTTTACTTGTTTACGGGCTTACTTAGTTCTCTGAACTAAGGCACCTGTTCTATTTCACATGCAGTTCATATTTTGCGACAGGACCTAAAAGAACATACTTCTAGTGGACCATGGTTTCCTTTACCGCATCCGATTTATAACAGGTATACATCCCATTCTTGTCAATTTAACTATTACTGCTAAATTCTTGTTCAGTACTTATGCTTCCTTATGGTCCTGTAACTTTATATCTCATATCTTGGTATTAATTATGGTTATGTTTAGTTTTTTAAAACTATCAACACTTCTTATGTCTTTTTAGGTTTGCAGGTTAAGTATGCGTCCTTCAAAACTAGGCCATTAATTGCTATGAGGGTTAAATTATTTAACATGGCATATTACATATGCCATGCTCACTAAACATAAGCTTAGTGCTTAATTCAATGGTGTTAATTTTATGGCTTAATTCCTAATATTCACATGTTATTATGAATTAAACCTATGGTACTTACATTATAATATTACATAAGTCTTGGGGTTGACTTAAAGCTAGCATAGACCATAATGGACTCTACACTTAAACCCTATCCTTGTATTAACCTTGCTATAATGTATATGTTGTAATGTTCATGGTGATATGAAATAGGGTGGCGATATAACATAAGGTGGAACCATATGGTAACAGGGTTTAAGCATATGCATGGAGGGTGGTATTAACGATACCTTACAATGAAGCTTGACTATGGAGAGTGGGTTTGATAATTCGTTAATGGAATCCAATTGGTGCAGCTCTTGGAAAAACGTGACAGCCACAAGATTAGGGCTTGGGCACATGATGGTTTTGTCAATTGCAAGGTTTGAGTTGGGGTTTGGTCTTGCTCTGTCTTGGGGAAATGGAGGAGACCTCCATTGTCACGTAGGTAAGATCCCAGTTGGTTTATCAGTATTATTATGGTTGGCATTGATACAGTACTTGATCATTTTCATGCTTCTCACCAAAGGGGTATCCAATTTTGGTTGCATGTGACAGGGTAGCGAAAGTGGGGTGGCTCCATACTTCATTGTCAGCTCCAAGGGTTTGCAACATGGCCATGGTAAACCTGTGAGCAAGCCTATACTTGCTACCTCTCGGCCCTCTTGGGCAAACTGCGTTTGGATTTGTTGCTTGGTTGGGTTTTTATGCAATGGGTTTTGATTTCTCCTTCGAGCTTAATATTACAAACTTGGTTTTTAATTAAATGTTGTAATGGCTTTGTACATGGGTAAAATCGTGTTTCCCTTGGCTCTGCATATATATTTTGGGTTGTAATTATAAATGGTTTGGGCCTTTGAGCCATGGGCTGCACCATTGCTTGCAATGGTGCCATAGCCCATTGGCATGCCTGTGTGGAATTCATTTTGGTTTCGAAAAGTCCTGTGTGGAGACACTGCGATTTACCCTGCTATCTATGATGTATAAAATCTATGTTTTTTTTAATAAATGATCACTGTCATTTAGCTTACTATGTTTGTAATGTATGTGATATGTTAATGGATTATTAAGGCGGTTTTGACACAGGAATTCGCCTTCGTTTGAGGTCTATGTGTTGATTATATTTTAATGGATGTAATGGTGAACAACATGGGTTTTGAAAGCCCAAGCCATGAATGGATTTATCCTTCCCATCGTAGCTGCGATAGTCTTGATGTTATTTCATTTATTTCTTATCTTGTATTAGATAGTTTAATGTGTTGATCCATTAACAGAGTAGTTTTGTAAGAAAACCATACTGTGTAGTTTATTTTGGCATGGACGTAACTTAAATGAATTCTTTGCGTAACATCTGTGGGTTATTTAAAGTGATGAGTTGTATTTTAATAAATAAAAGGAGGCTGGGCTTGTATGCCCATAGGATTCGATTCATGTTCATGTTTGTAATACATGGGTTTATAATATGATTTCGATGTTATTTAATAGGTTATGTGTAATGTCTTGACAAGTTATGAAATTTTGTTTAATGGTTATGTATAAATGGAAAATTGGTTGTTTAAGATGGAATAAATAGAACTATGGGTGTTTATATAATAAAATAGTTGTTTGGTATTGGACCACGTGGATGGTCACGATGCCTTCTCTATTTGGCTAATTATGATTATGTGTATTTAATGGAATGTTATGAAATTTAATTTATACTTTGTTGAGACAGACCTTGAAGGTATTTAATGGTTTTCTATCTTAGATTTAGTTTCGCCTGTTCTTATTTGATTTAGTTTAGAATATTTAATTCTGTACTTTAGTTTATAAGTAGTATAATTAGTAGATTAATTATAAAACTATTTTAATATTGTTGTGTGTGTGTGTGTGTGTGTGTGTGTGTGTGTGTTTAACCTGTACTTCTAAACAAATTTTGCATTCAAAACAAGCCTCTATTGACAAAAGAAATATGTGAGAAGAGTCATGCAACCTGTAGAACAATTATATGCTAATTGGTAACAAAACCTACCTATAGTAAGCATGAACTAAGCATGGGAATAATACAGAAATCAATTTAAAAGTACAAACCCTGGTAATGTAAACAACTTACAGCCTAAGCTTAGTATTTAAATAAAATACAAACCCTAGCAGATTCTAACTAGAGAATCCAAGACATAGGGTTAGGAAATGCATTGAAATCATTTACCTAATATTTCTATAAATTAATCTAGAAAAATAGAATACATTCTAGGGTTAGGATTTAAGAAATGTAACCCTAGGAGATCGGGATAGAACCATCATCTCTAGGGTTAGATATATACAAAGAACATTTACATAAAGAATCCAACACTTACCCTAGAAATGAACCTAACATGTTAAGAACTCATACCTGTAATTTTTATGAAGCTCCTTTAATGGCTGCACCTACACACTTTTTAAATAACCAGCATTAGTAATTTAAGACAGATATGACCTCTGATTTTGATGACCAAATCAATTGGGAACTACCACATTCCTCCCAACCATGACCTGGAATCATTCCTGGTTTTAATCTGGATCCCCCCGAGCTGGACTCCAACATGCAAGTAGATTAGAGATCCTAAGGTAAGGTCTCCTATGTGGTGTACCAGATCTGGATCAGTTCTTGTTATACACCTGAATGGCACCTCTCCGTCCGAGTGCTGATATCCCTCATGTCGGCACACAAAAGGACACTTATGGATTGAGGTTTCCCATATTCACTATACCTTGGCTTATGATGAAGTACATTCCCTATATACCCAGCTGGTTACTTTGCCATTTTGCCATGTTCAGTTGTATTCGCGACTCTCTATATTGACAACTCGCGCATCATTCGTGAGTCTCCTATACAACAAGTCACGAATCCTTGTATTTGTGGGTTGCTCTTCTATATAGTCGCGAATCATTCGCGGGTTGCTCTACTACAGACCTGTGAATGGTTTCCTCAACATTAAAACATAAAACCACACGCTAATGGAAGATTAGTTTACTCATTTAACTTAATCTTCTTAACTGCCACAACCTCCCTAACCTTCGAGAACTGCCTCATTTTATCCATATAAATAGAGGCCTTGGGGAGGGTGTTGGAGAGTCATACTTGGAGAGCAAATTTATGCTGGTGGATTGTCTACAGAAATCTTTGGAGCAGAGAAACTCAGAGTCCTTTGGTGACATAGGAGTCCTTGTTCAGACATTGGGTTGTAACCTAAACTCTTTCCATTATTGTTAATAAAGATATTACTTCTTCCATATGTGTTTCATATCTTGTAGATTGGTCAATGTTTACATTTCAATATGATATATGATTTGCCTAACCTGCATCTATATATATGAATCATCTTGTATCTGGAAGAGTGTTTATTAACAGGTGAAGGAGGAACTATCCTGAAGACTTTGGAAGTGGATCAGAGAGGGAGAAGATAGCAAGGATCAGCCTTCGTTTAATACAAGTAAGTCCTTCTACTTTCCTATTTCCTATTCTGTGCTTTTAGAGTCAAACTGTCTGCAAGTAATGAGTATGTCGGTAACCCCCCAGACCTAGGTTATTAGGTGAATTATCCTGTACAACAGAACTGGCGAATCCGCTGGGGAAGCCTAGTTTGCTTTAGGTCTTTTTCTGTTTTCCTGACCAGTGTTTGCTTGAAGTCTGCTTGTGATTTTTATCCTGCTTCTTAATTACTTCGGCATTTGAAAGTCTTGGGTTTTTTCTCTATTTTTGAGAAATTTTTATACCCATTCGTGGGTTGTCCTTCTGGATAGTTGCGAATATTGAGTTGCATTCGTGGGTTGTTCCACTTAACAGTCGTGGCTCATTCGCGACTTGCACTGCTAGACAGTCGCGAGTACTCCTGGAAACTGGGATTTCTATGTGAAAGTTTGCTTGTTCTTTTTCCTGTTACAAGTCATGTTTTCTAAGAAGATTTTCTTTAAGAGTGCTGTAGAGTTGTTGAATGTCTCAGGTGATCACATCTTAGTGCTTTTGAAAGCCCTTGAGTCCCTTTTTACTTGTTTTATTTACTGTTTGCATCTTGAAGTTTTTTGGCCTGTTTGGGTTGTTGGTGAGAGTGCCTGAGTCTAGATCAGTGATCAGGGTCTTAGACTCTGTCTTTCCAGTCTGCTTTCTGTCATTTATTGGTCTGCACTTGCCTATTTAAAGTCTGCATTGATTTTGTGTCAATGTTTGCACCCAAGCTAGGGTCCTAGCCTGCTTTTCTTGCTGGTCTTTTGGTCCTGTTTGCCTGTTTACTTCATTTTGTAGTTTTTATACAGTCCATAAGTATCAAGTTAACTCAAGCAGTGCATTGTAGATGCATAGTACTTTTTTGAGCATTTTTTAAAGTAAAAAACAAAACATAGTTAATCTTTTGCATTGTAATTTTTGCATAAAGTAGTGTTTGTTTCAGTTTAAAAAATATTATCTCAGAAAAATACAAAAACATAGGCTAGTTTCTCTTATTAAGTGCTGTTAATTCATCAATACATATCTGAAAAAATGAAAAGAAGTTTATTTTATAGTGTTAGTTTGCTTTAAATGCACTTTTACTTTCATTTATTTTCTGCTGAGTCAAAACACCATACAGTCCATCACTTCCACTTCCTTTGAGTAAAAAACAGCCCTTAAAATTAACGCATAAATTTAAAATTTATTAGTAAGTTTTTATTTTTAGGGCCTTCCACCTACTAGCTTAGGCTAGATTTGTGGGCTAGGGAGTGTAAACTTCCCACAAATTATGAACTCAGATGTAGTGGACCATTCATTAGGTAAATCCTTGGTTCTACCGCTATATCTGGGAAGCTCCTCTCAAACGGGAGTTAAGCACTAGGCCGCGTGGAGGCTTGGACAGAGGGGATAACCCCCCGAATCCTTGTCAAAACGTAACCCAGGAATTTTGGGCATCTGGGGATTCTGTCCTAGACAGAGTTTCGGGCTCAGCTACCCTGCCCATGCATACGAGTTCGGCTTGTGACTGTCCCCCCAGACAGCTGGTATTGTTAAGGTAGCCTTAGTCTCTTGTCTTTGTAGGGCTCATACCCAGGTAAACCGAAAGGTTATTTCTGGTTCACCTCGAACGGACTTGGAAGGTAACCCTTGTGGAAAGTGTAGGAGGGCGATTGGGTGATTCCTCCGCTTGTGCCTAAGAACCCCTCAAGGACGCCAAGTAACTGTTCATCAGCTTTCTTCTGGAAAGTATATCTTTATAGCCTGTTTTGATTGCTTGAGACTCTAGGATCTTTTTAGTGTATACTATGTGGATCTGCTTGTGTTTAGTCGACCTTAGGGTGTGATTAAGTCAAATTTTTAATTCTGGAGGACCAACTGCTTAGAAGGTCAAGAAGGTTGAGAAACCTTCCTCCTCTCACACCACTGGAACCTCCACCTTTACCCAAAGGCGGAGATTAAGCACAGGTGGTTCTTTTGAACCAGTAGGAGTAAGTGAGGTTCTTGGTGAACCGGAATTATTAGCTAACCTCTTTGACCTTGACACAATCGAGATAGAGGAATTGCAAGCTGACGAGTTTGCAAGAAATTATAATACCCCCTTGACTGATTTGAACGATCCAGTGATCGTGCAGGTTAGGCCTTTTAGTTCACCAGTGCTAGGTGTACCTGTAGGTAGAGCTATGTCTTCTGAGGGAGAAAGTTCATTTGTTTTCACCTCAACCCTTCCGATTGAAGGGGTACTACCTCCCCCGATTAGTACCCCTAGATCTAGTTTACCTTCCACACCCTTAACTCCAGCAAGCCGGGTGGTCCAACCACCGGTTTACTCGAACATAGGAAGTATGTCTGGTGATATGGTTACTGGGATTCCCAGTATGCCTACAGTTCCTTCTTCCTTCCCTTACACTACCCACAGTGGTCCGGTGGGATCCTCGGCCTTTGTCCAAGGATTCCCTTGGAATGGGGGGCACATACCCCCATCCAGTCCATACGTAGGTCCACCTCCTTCATATGTAGGAGTGCAGTTTGGCAGCAACACCTCTTACATGAAAAGCTACCAAACCCCTATTTTGGTCCCATACACGAGCTCTCCCTTCTCTTTGTTTAGTGGAGGGATACCTGCTCCAGTCTTTCAGACCCCAACTTCTATGGGGACAGCCCGAACCACTTACACTACACCTCCCACCCAAAATCCAGTGGCTTATGGATGGAATCTGTTCCAAAGCAACCTTCCCACTTCACAACCGGTGTCTGGGGGAAAACCCACTTTTACTTATGGGCGATCGGGGGCAAGTCCCTCTAATCCCCAAGATAGTACATCTAGTACATCGGCTAGGCCAAAGCTTCCTTTTCTGGCAACTTTGAACTTGCCAGACTTATCAAAATTGATGAACGATCCGGTGAGGTATGACCCTTTGTGGCCACCTGTTCCCACCAAACTGCCCTC
Source organism: Pseudotsuga menziesii (assembly GCA_001517045.1). Taxonomy (NCBI): domain Eukaryota; kingdom Viridiplantae; phylum Streptophyta; class Pinopsida; order Pinales; family Pinaceae; genus Pseudotsuga; species Pseudotsuga menziesii. The sequence goes on along the minus strand of LPNX010144423.1, from coordinate 26,105 downwards.
GGACATCCCTAAGTTCGAAGGTAAGGCTAGTGAAGATCCTGGGGCACATGCCACCACCTTCCATGTATGGTGTTCTTCCAACTCATTGAATGAATATTCAGTGAGATTGAGTCTATTCCAGAGGACCTTGACAGGAACTACAGCAAAATGGTACATTGAGCTGCCTTCTGCTGCTTTTAGCAGTTTCTGGGACTTGGCTACCGCTTTCCTTAGCCACTTTCAGCTTCCAATCCATTACGATTTTGGAACGGACTTGTTGTCCACCTTTAGACAAAACAAGGCAACCCACATCTCGGATCATATCCAAGAGTGGAGGAGGCAAAAGAGCCTTATTAAAGCCACCATCCCTCCTGAGTTTCTATTAGAATGGTTCCTTAAATATTTATTTCCCTATATATCTAAGGATGTTTCCACATCAGGAGTGACTAGTGAGGAAGAAGCCATACTTAGGGCCCAGCAGTTGGACTTGATTTATTCACAGTCTGGGATTTTATATGAAATCATCCCTGAGGCACCAAGGCCTTCACATGAGGCCAAGCAACCCAAGCCTGGACCCCATGCCGATGGTGTGGTTGGGTCCGTAAACTCTCCCACTGTAGAGTCTTTGACAAAACAACTTCACCAATTGTCTGTCAAACAGTCTACGGCGGAGGCAGCAAACGCTGCCCCCTCCTCCCAAAGTGCAAATGTTTTTGTACAAACCTCTTTGAAGGGCAATCAGCAGCCCAGCGGGAAGAAGAAGAAAGGTAAAAAGGGAGAGGGAAATCAAAACCAAAACAAGCCAAAGCCCGCAAACAATGCTGATGGGGGCAAAAAGGAAAAGAAGAAAGTCAAGTTCCCTTATAAGTTGTGCCAAGGGGACCACCTTACTCATCTTTTTACCCTCATGGAACAAGCTCAGAAGCTGTTACAAGCTCAACCGCCGGCTGTCCTGAAGGATCCGTTTCCCCAAGGGTGGAATTCTACTTCAGCTTCTACCGTAGCAGGGGGCAGTCAAACTGCTCCTGACCCTAATTATATCAACATGGTTAGATCCTCAACTTTGTTACAAACTAGGAACAAGAACTATGAGAAAGAGACCGATGAGAAGGGTAAAGCTGTAGTTGAATCTTCCAACCCTCTCACTATAGAGAAACCTGCGGAAATAATGCCAAAGATACCCAAAGGTGTCTTTAAGAAGACTTTGCATAACCCAAATGCCCAAGCCACTTCTAACTACTCAGTGGTTGAAGACTTGGCTCAGACTCCGTGTGCAATGTCAGCTTTGGAGGTGCTACAGAGCTATCCCGCTCAGCAGAATGCCCTCTTAGCAGCTCTAGGTAGCATGGACTCTTCGAGTCTCTTAGCGAAATTTAATCTCTCTGATGTTAAAATTTTCCTCCCTTATCATGTAGCTCTATCGATAGATGTTGTCCATGGTGGTAAGACCATTGGACGAGCGGTTGTTGATGAGGGAGCCTCTACTTGTGTTATGTCCCTGGCCTGTTGGAAAGCTCTCGGATCCCCAGAGCTGGTCCCATCAACCACTTTATTTACTGATTTTGATGGAAGGTCTTTCCATCCACATGGTATCCTACCAGCTTTCGAGATTAAGTTGGTTGGAAAAGCAGTCTCTGTTGAAGTCGAAGTGATTGATGCTCCATTGGACTACAATTTGCTTCTGGGTAGAAATTGGACTTATGCAATGTCTGCTGTTGCATCTGCTGTCTTTCGTGTCGTGGTTTTTCCACATGAGGGCAAGGTGGTCACTGTTGACCAATTTGATTTACTCGTAAAGGCCGCTTAGAGTCTAAAGATTCCACTGTGCCATTGGTTGATCAAGCCAAACCTACTGCACAGAGCTTGGGGGCTGGAATGTACGCATCATTGATGGGCACATTCGATATTCCAGCCCCAGTCCTTTATATTGGTTCTACTACTGTAGGGAAGTCCATTGATTCGGTGGTCGATAGGACTGATCCTTGGGTCCTCCCAACCCCTCAGGAACCGGAAGTGCCCTTATCTGTAGTGGAAGTGGCGTATCAAGCTATTACCCAAACCAGTGTAGATCCCATTCCAGATCGTCTTACAGTCTCGAATGATCTGGAAGAAGTTTATATGCCCGCATGGGCAGAAAACTCTTTACATTCCATAGATTGCTTAGACACCGTTTTACCTTCCGATGAAGCTATTTTGGAAGCTATGTGTTCACGTGATAAGATATGTGAGGATCTTCATCACCGATCTTATTTCCTTCCAGAGCTAAGCAAGATAGAAAACCAAGAGTTTCACGTGAGACTGTCGGATGATGTTGATAGACCTGTCAACCCTTTACCTAGGGAAGGAGTGTTTGCCGAGGGGAATATGGCAAACATTTCCGCCACTATACCGATCAACATCTCTGTAAAACCAGATGTCGTGGAAAATATCTATATAGGTGCAAGCTGCTCTCTGGAGGAGATTTCCATTTATACTACCCTTTTCAAGGAATTCCACAATATCTTTGCCTGGTCATATGAGGAGATGCCAGGCATTGATCCATCTATTGTTCAACATGAGATCCCAACCTATCCTGATGCTAAGCCATTTCGGCAAAAATTACGCCCCGTGAACCCGCGTAAAGCGGCGGCTGTGAAGGCAGAGGTAGAAAAGCTGTTGAAAGCAGGTTTTATATATCCCGTTGCTTTGACTGAGTGGGTGTCCAACCCAGTTCCTGTTGATAAAAATCAAGGGACTATTCGCGTTTGTATGGACTTTCGAGACCTTAACAAAGCCTGTCCCAAGGACAACTACCCTACACCGTTTATTGATCAGATCATAGATGTATGTGCGGGTAGTGAGGTATTCTCGTTTATGGATGGTCTCTCCGGCTACAATCAAATCCAAATAAAACTGGAAGACCAGCATAAAATTGCTTTTATTTGCCCTTGGGGTACATTCGCGTATAGAAAAATGCCCTTTGGATTGAAAAATGCAGGGGGAACCTTTCAACGAGCCATGAACTTTACTTTTCACAACATAAAAGCCATTGTCAAGCCCTACCTTGATGATTTTCCTGCTCATTCTCGTAAAGAGGATCCAGCATCCAAATCATTTACGGTTGATTTTTGAGAGATGCAGATACTATAAAATTCGCTTGAATCCCCACAAGTGTGTTTTCTGCGTCGAATTAGGTAGATTGCTTGGATTCATTGTCTCTAGTAGGGGAATTTAGGTGGATCCCTTAAAAGTCGAGGCCATTGTAAATCTGCCTCCTCCTCGTTCACTTAGGCAACTCCAGAGTCTACAAGGAAAGTCTAACTTCCTTCGACGTTTTATCGTTAATTATGCCAAGATCACAAAAGGTTTCATGCGCCTGCTTAAACATGACACCCTATTTGTATGGGATGAAACTGCACAACTCACGTTTGAGGCATTGAAGAAATCCTTGTTGTCAGCTCCTTTATTACGCTCGCCAGATTACTCTAGGGATTTTTTATTATATCTGGCCGCGTTGGAGTCTACCATTGGGGTAGTGCTAGTTTAGGAGGATGACAAGCTCGTTGAGCATGTTGTCTATTATCTTAGCCGCGCTCTGGTTGGGCCTGAGCTTAAGTACTCCCATGTCGAGAAGTTAGCCTTAGCGGCTGTTTATGCTATACAGAGGTTACGGCACTACATCTTACTGAGGACCACTACTGTAGTGGCAGATGTAAACCCTTTCCAATATGTTTTATCCCGACAGATTGTTGGGGGAAAATTCAATAAGTGGATAGTCATTCTCCAAGAGTTTGACTTGGTTTTCCAATCCGCTAAATCCAAAATGTCCTTAGTTTTTGTTGAGCTTATAGCCAAATTCCCTACGGAAGAAGATGTAGTGGTTCAAGATAACTCATTCCCAGATGAGCACATCTTCCTTATATCCACCTCTGATCCTTGGTATAGAGATATTCTTATATATCTCCAGACTTTGAAGTATCCTACCGCTTACTCTAGGGAAGACCGACGCAAGTTACGTCTTCATGCTAAAAACTACCTCATTATAGGAGATACATTGTATCGACGAGGGGTAGATTCTGTCTTGCGTCGCTGCCTTACTCATGAGGAAGCGGAGATTGTCCTAAATGATTTCCATAGCGGAGCATGTGGGGGTCATTTATCTGGGTTAGCAACGGCCCAGAAGATATTATGTGCCGGGTATTTCTGGCCCACCATCTTTAAAGATTGTGTGGAAGCTGTGAAACGCTGTCATCCATGTCAGCTTTACACCAGAAAAATGCGGTCACATCCTACTCCCTTGTTTCCCATCGTCTCGGTAGGCCCCTTCATGAAGTGGGGGATTGATTATATGACATGCAACCCATCCTCGGTTGGGGGGCATAAATACATCATTGTCGCTGTCGACTATTTCACAAAATGGGCAGAGGCAATGCCTACTTTCAAAGACAATGGGGAAACGGCAGCTTACTTCGTGTTTAATCAGATTATTGCTAGGTTTGGTATTCCCAAAGTGATTGTCACTGACCATGGCAGTCATTTCCAAAATCACATGATGACAGAGCTGACCACCATGCTCGAATTTCGACAAGAACATTCTTCTCCTTATTATCCGCAAGAAAATGGTCAGGTTGAGGCTGTAAACAAAACTTTAAAAACTATCCTTAAACGTACTATTGATGCAGCCCGTTCAAATTGGCACATCATGTTATATCCTACTCTTTGGGCTTATCAAACCAATGTCAAAACTGCTACCGGTTTTTCCCCCTTCCAACTCGTTCACGGGGTGGAAGCTATTACACCGATTGAATGCGAAATCCCATCCTTGCAGATAGCTATTCATGTGCTACCTGACACAACTGAGCTTGAAGAACGGTTTCTCCATTTAGAACACCTTGATGAACAATGTAGAGATGAGTTGACTACAAATCAAGCTCATAAGAATAGGGTTAAATCTCAATATGATAAAACGGTCAAACCTCGGGTTTTCTCTGAGGGGAAACTTGTCTTGCTCTGGGACCAAGATAAGGAGCCTCTGGGGGCAGGAAAATTCAAGGCTATGTGGTTGGGACCCTATGTTGTGTCTAAAGTTTTGAGTAAAGGTGCATATGAATTAGTGGATTATGATGGGAATAAGCTGCCTGAGCCTAGAAATGGGCTCTACCTGAAGAAGTACTATGCCTAGGCTTAGCACTTTTTCTTGTATATTAATGTATGTATTTTTATGTACATTAGGTTGTCAGTTTCGTTTTTTATACTATCTGCTGGTTGTTGCAGATGTCTTCCGAGATGTATGTAGGTTTTGCTGATGGCGCCAGCCATCACACTTGTAACCTGGCTTCGGCAGCATGGGTTATCTACTCCCCCTCAGGACAGCTTGTTGCCGCGGGTGGTGCTTGTCTAGGTCCTGCTTCCAATAATGTTGCTGAGTATAGGGTTGTAATTGAGCTCCTATGGGATGCCTTGTCACGAGGCATCACCCAGCTAGAAGTCCGTTTGGATTCTCAGTTGGTTGTTTCCCAGCTCAATCGAGCTTACCAGGTGCGTAATCCTACATTGTTACATCAGTTCATGCAAATACGTTTACTGGAAAGACATTTTGAAGTTATTACTTTTAATCACATTCCAGGAAACCAAAATTCATTAACTGATGCATATGCTAACTATATTTTGGACTGGCATCTCACACACATTCCATAAAATATACAGCAAATACTTAAGAAACATTTGTAAATAAGCTGACAACCAAACACAAATATATATATATATATATATATATATATATATATATGTAAATATCTGTTCATACATAGGATAGGTCAATTCTGATCCGTAGATCCCATCATGTACAAAATATACAAAAAGTGGATCAACATCCATCAAAATGCCTAGCACTAAGACTGCCCACCATGGCCACTGGGACCTGGTTGGTCCCCGTGATCTCTGTGCCCCCTGGCTTCCTCAGCCTCCTCGGCTCTGGCAGCCTCCACTGCATCTCTATATACACATACTGCTCTGGCTACCTGTCTGAAAAGACGTAGCCAGGACGGTGGAACCCCAACTACTGACTCTTGCATAGCTACAGGGAGATGCTCTATCCGTATCGTAGGTACTCACTCGGTCAGCCTTCCTAGCTTCGCCTCGAGTACCGTGATCAATCCTGGGTCTCCCCCTGCAACAGGACGTACGAAGGTACGTGGGTGCCCTACAGGGCGGACTGGTCCAATATCTGCATTTTGACACATAAAGAGGGTTTAGACTTGTGCATATGTATATATCCTATCATTTGAAAATCAATAAAAATTTGATAATGATAAAAAATAAAAAATAACTTACCCATCTCTCGCCATGCTCCTCATGGAGGGAGGACTAGGTCTGGATCACCTCGGAAATCTAACCCAGCGTATGGAAACTGCTCCAACGCCGACACCTGCCGTTCCCACCATGAATAGAAATCATCGTCATACATGCTCTGTACTACATCTCCTCCTCCTTGACGGAGGAAGATATCTCCCCACCGGCTCAGCCTCGGCTGCCGTGGATGATGGACCTGTAAGGGTATTGCAGGGCTCATAGCTGGCACCCTCTCAAAGAAGAACGCTACCAATATACTAGCATAGCCAAAGTTCTTCCATCTCCCCCTCCTACAGTCGGATAATTGCCTCCTCATGATGGGGGCAATCCCTGTACACCAATCAAAGAGTGTGCCTCTAAAGCAGTCCACCGCCACTCTCATCTGAGTCCCGGTGGCCATGTGTAATCCTGCTGACCCTGAAAGTCTCACTATAGTACTGGCTAATACCTGTAATGCAAGATCCTGAATATCTGCTATGAGAACGCCGCTGCCCTTATTTTGAGTACCCGGCCTGCAGAATACATCGACATAGTTCTGGACACTCAAGGGGTCCCCACCCCTGCCAGTGCCCTCCAGGTTCACCGGTGCTCCCCGATGTGATAACCTGGTTATGAAATAGATGTCCTATGTGGTAAGATCCAAAGTCTCACCCTGGATATTGAACATCCTCAGGTCATGGTCCCAGTAATGGACTAAGAACTCTAATATGCAGACATTGGCCCGCATAGGTGATGTGCAAAAGAACTTGAGCAGCCCACTATTCCGCAATGCTTGGATGGTAGGGGGGCTTTGGAGAGCCGCTTGGTCCATCATCTCATGTTCCCTCTCCCTCCACTCCAGCACCATGTTTTCCCTGACAAATAAACATAGTTCAACTCAGTATTTCACCATAAAAATTTAAAAATTTCAACCATTTTTAAAGCTTTTATCCTTTGCGCAGCATGCGCGACTGTCCATGAGGACAAGTCGCGAGTCATTCGCGACTTTCCTATGCAGCAAGTGGCGCATGAAACGCGTATTCACGGCTTTCATGCGTAGCAACCCGCGAATACATTTTGCTATTTTTTATGTTGATGAAATAAACTGAATTGACCATCAATTTTAAAATTTGTTTGGTTGAAAATAAAGAGCTCAGGGTGTAGAGTTACCTGTAGCTGACGGATCTGGATTCCGATGGTCCAATTGTCCACGGAAAGTGATCAAAGATAGAGGGTAAAATTTCCTTTTTTGGTTCAAAAGTGCAAATGGTAAGAAATGATTTGATTTTCAAACTATTAATAGAAATAAAATTTCGTAAAGTGGGTCTTTTTATATAGTTTGAGGTGACAATTGATTAATATTACCCCTTTTTGTGCCTTGGAATAGGTTTACCTACTTTCACAAAGTGTTGATGCTTCTATAGGGTGGTTTTTGCTCATTCCAACACTTGTTGGCATTTTATCACTCCACATTAACCTTACTACTCAACATTTTTGCCACGGACTATGGTATTTTAAGCCATTAGTCCCTTGTCTCTACCATTGTTCTTCCGTGGCTAGGATCCCTTTTTATGAGTATCATTCTTATATGCCATTGCCATCCTTTGGTACTCATTCCGTCATTGTTTCAGGCCCAGGGGTTTCCTCATAGCTATTTTTCACACCAAATAGAGCTTCTTATGAATCTCTCTTTACAAGCTATCCCACCTCTTCCTCTTCCCTTATATCTATTTTCCCTACTCCCCCCTTGGAAGTTTCTCCCATTAGTGTAGAAATCCCGGTCTCTCAATCACAACCTGAGCCATCGACGACCCCCCAAAAGAAAATCATTTCAGCATCAGAGGAAATGGTAGATTTTGGAGAGGATGTTGTTGTTTCCTTAGGGAAATATTTTTGGAGAAAAAGGGATAAGGTAATATTGAAGAAAGGATCAAATAGGACAACGAAAGGCACACTCAAACGCGTTCCTTCCGTTAATCAAGTTGTTTGGAGAAATGATGCCCCTAATGTTAAATAAGGAGCGTTAGATACAACAACTGCCATGGGATATTTTGCAGGAGAAAATTATGATTTAGTGTTACAACTGAATAAAGATATCCTTTACAAGGAATAGCTGGAACTGTAGAAAACCAAATAGGATCTAAAGTAGCTGAAGCACATCATCAAAAGGAGACTCAGCTCCTCAAACAAGAGCATGAAGACAAACATAAACAATTGCAGAAGAAGATTGACCATCTAAAGCATCAGCTTGAGAAGTCAGAGCTCCTAAATCAACAAAAGGCTAATCATAATGCTACCCTCGAGCAACAACTCAAGGAATCACAACTATCTTCATCCACCTCATCATTTTACACATTAACAGCTGAAGAGCTCAAACAACTAGCTTGTAGGGTCAATGATCAATATTACCGGTCTATGATCAGTATGTATAGAGGGTTTAGTGAAATGTAGGAACTGTATAATTAATTTGAACAATAGTAAGATATCATCCAAGATTACCCTACTCAAAGAATTGTATCAATTAAGGCGTTTGAGGATGTGATGGGTTGGAAAATACATATCAGAGAAAAAACACAGAATTTTCCAATAATGGACAAAATTTGGGCTAAGAAAACCAAAATCATAATTGAAACCCGGGAAGGCATCTGCAATGTAGTAGAGTCCATCATCCAAGATGGACAGGCGACACGCAAGCGTAGGTGGATAACTGCTGATGTTTTGCTCGATTTCTTGGAGATGTCTTTTCAAGATCCTATTAACCAGGCAGTTTCCCCCAAACTAAAATTGGAATAAGTTGAATGAACCTTTGCTGCATCTAAGGAGCAAATTCAGGGTGTGACCCATCTTACTTTGCAGGAGATTACGAGCTGGATTGAGATACCTGATTCTGCAATTGTTAGGATACAGGTGTATCTTGGGGAATGGAGGAAAGTCAAAAAGAGGGAGATCACATCCCAAATATTGAGAGAGGAAGTGCACCTTGAACAGGACAAATATTAGGACATTGATTTTCTGATGGACTTAGATGCCAAGTGGCATTCCACTCTTGATCAATCTTAAACTCTTTGAATTTGTAATCCCACATCTTGGGAACTTTCCTTTTTTTGTAAGACTTTGTAATATTATTTAAAGGGAAAATTTTCCCAAGTGAAGGGAGGAATTTTTTGGATACTAAGCCTAGGAGCATATCGAAGGACATACCACCAAGTTACATTATAGGAAAGTTTGTGATTTTTGTACTATGTAATGTTGTACAAGTTAATAAAATTGCAGTCATTGCATGCTATGTTTCATGGTTGATTCGTTAAATGTTTTTAATGAATACGAGTCATTCTTCTATTTTTATGGCTTGCTAATTATCAGTAGTATCTGTTAATGTGTTGATCTATGTCCCTATTTTTCACTACATGGTTGATGTGTTGTATGTATGTCAAATACATGTCTTTGTTTGATTTATGTGATCAATTCTACTGATGATGAGTAGTAAATAATCTCTGGTAGAATTTGTTAATTAGTATTTCCTCTTGGATGTATTGTAGATTTACTATATTTAGGTAGATCTTTGCAATGTTTTTTTAAGATTTATTTAAAGTTGGTTGATGGAATTGATATTAACCTGCATGTTTGTATGTTGAGCACTCAATTCCTTTTGCTTTTTATGTTTTTTGCAACTATCCAAATTTTAAGTCCATGTTTCACCCTGTTTAAGTGTTCTTAAACACATAGTATTAGGAAGTTGTTACTTTGAGTCTTTCCTTAAAAGCAGATCTCATTTGATCTCACAAACCCTTGTGCTAGTGGAGGCCTTATATCCATAGGAATTAGTCACCCCAAACAACTCGGGGATAGGATCGTCTTTGTGTGGGATTGATTCGAAGCCTTTATGGTTGGAATTTTTCCTTCTGTTGATTTCCTTGTAGTTTTATCCAGCAACCTACGAACCAGGCTATCAACAGACTCCAAAGCACAACTATTGATTTATTCTGATTGGATCGACGGTTTTCTAATCTCTGAGTTGCAGGTAATAGATCTTATCGATCCTGTCAATTTCAATGGTTTAGTTTTTTCTTTTTCTCATTCTGGGGGCCATGGCCGAGCCCAAAGGGATCTCAGGGCTGGGTCACACTTTTTGAGGGAAAATACGCGACCCAATTCACACCTATCATGCAGAAAGGAATGAATTGGTAGCACCTATTGAAGATACAGGCACGAACTAGGTTGTTCCTGTTGAGGAGACAGGCGCGACCCAGGTCGCACATGTCAAACATTTTTGCGTGACTTGGGTTGCACTAAAAGGCCTGACATGTGTGACCTAGCGTAGAATGAGAATTTTTGTGTAACTGCATCTGATAGGGATTTTCTGGATGTGTAGGATGCCTCGAGTAGGATGGCGAGAGCGAGACAACAGAGATCTCAGGGATGATGTGGATAATGATGGAGTAGTACAGGACACACATTCTCGGTGTGGGTTGTTGAAGTTCTTCTAGATGCCATTGATGCGCTTAGCCACATTGTTGCTGAACAATGTGGTGAGATTTTGGGATCGAGACTTAGAGTGTTTCATCATCTAGGGTGAGCGATTGGAGATCACCCTTTGAGACGTGTATTTTCTGACTGGCCTCCGATTACTAGGCATGATCGACGATACCTCGCCGAAGCTCTCGAGGGGGGTGTTGGTGGATGAACTATGCACTAGGAATTTCTATGCCTCAACGTATGTAAATATGTCATACATATTAGTGCATGACATCGAGAGTCTAGAGACTCAATAAGTGGCATCGGTGGTGCTGCAGATACTGGGATTGATAGGTCCACACAAGATCTTAGACGTCCATCTTTTGATGGTTGAGAGTGTGCTAAGGGGAACCTACTATGGGTGGGCCCAAATGTACTTAAAAATGTTTCAACATGGGATAAACCAATCTAGTTTGGCGGGTGGGGATTTCTATTTCCCCTCCTTTTTGTGCTTATTATTCTTTAAGCAATTACCTAAAATGCGACCGCATCTAGTGGTGCATGAGGGAGGACCTCACGAGCCTCACATGAGGCATTGGTGTGAGATGATGATCAGGGAGGGAGGCGGCCTTGTGGGTCGTTTCTTCATCAATGATGGGTAGCAGTACCTAGTCGACGATATGATCATCGTGTGCTATAGGGCTCCTCTGAAGTGGATCTCTCTCATGAGGAGGATTGCAGTTGCTGCTGAGTATGTTAGAGCAGTGGCACAAGGTGACATGCTTATGGAGGAGGATAAATCCAGGGAGGAGAAGGAAACTGAGAAGGACACAAAGTCAGAGGAGGATGGCTCATACTAGCAGCTTGTGATGCTTCCCCCAATGCATTTGAGCATGGGGATTTTTGTATGATATGTAAAATTAGACGAGAAATCCTTTGGAGGTTCTTATTTTGTACTGAACATGATTATGATAAATATGCACGTGGATGCACCTTTTTATGTCTTTTTATGAGTCTCTTTTTATGATTATGAGTATACCTATATGATGTATATGACATATGTATGCATGATTATATGATGATGCATGATGCAGTTCATTCCCTATATGTGATGATTGATGTGCCACTCTAGAACGTTATTAGCCATTTGGTCTGCTACAATATTGAGAATTTTGGGAACATGCATGAATGAAATGGATTCGAAATGTCTAACCAAGTTTCTTGTGCACATGAAATTTCTGAAGAGGTGGGGATCACATACTTGGTATCAGATATTCAACTCAGCAACAAGCAGTTGGGATTCTAGGAAGACATCAAGGCAATGAATACCCAAGTGAAGGGCGGTGATCAACAGACCAACAACACTGTCATACTCATCCTGGTTGTTGGTAGCAACACAAACACACTTTTTGTCGATATGGATCAACTTATGTGATGGGGAATAAATGACCCACACAACCGAGGTGATATTAGGAGACCATCTACTTGTGTCGTCAACGAAACCAACATAGAAAGGAGAGGTAGGATCCATTTGGAGAAATCAAGGAAACAAATAGTGAGACTCGTGGAGAAAACGATGTAAAACAAGAAAGAAAAACTATGATACAATGGTATGCATGGTGAGTGACTTCAGGCATAGAACCTCTGGAGGTAGAGCCCATTGCAAGGATTATTCAAGAGGTGACCATCAGAGTCAGTGTGGAGATATACCCCCTTGCCAAGAAATCAATAGATGACATAAGGGCCGTACCACATAGACTCATAATTTCCTTTTTCAGTCTTATTATGGGCTTGGTCATAAATGAGGACTAGATCGCCCTCGCTAAAGGTGCACGGGTAGATGTGGGATTCATAATGGGACTTCGACTGGGTCTTGTCTACTTCAATCATTTGGAGAGCAACACAATGTTCCTCATTGGTTCGTTCAAGCATAAGGATGCATTTTTTCAATGGTGAAGTATTGGGTAGAAGTTCGATGGTGAGGCATAGTGATGGAATATGGAATTCAATGGGAAGGGGACTCCACACCGTGGACTAAATGAGTTGGGGTAAAATTGATGGCAGCTTCAAGGATCTCTTTGTCATCACAAAAGTGGTGCTCAGATAGATCAGGGGGATATTCCATGGCTGATGATGGGGAATGACTACTAGAGGTAGAGATCATATAAATGGTGTTATTGGTATCCAAGGAATAGGTCAAAGGGTGGATCTCCTCAAGGATGGTGATTTCAGAATCACAGGAGTACTTGCTAAGGTCAATGGGGAGCAATCGGTGCTCAGGAAAGTTTGGTAAACAATGTGAATAATGACCATATAGGCTACAAAATGCACATGGGTGGTTGGTTTGTAGTGATTTGTTTTTAATCGCAGGTATGGTTGGTATGTTGACAACTGGGGCGTCATCAGTCTTGACTACAATGTGCATGTGGGTGCAAAGGATAGGTAAATTGGGACAATTTAGTGTTGCATGGCCTTGGACATCACATAAAGCAAATGAAAGAGGAGGATGTGATTCTGTCATCAGTTTGGGAGTATTTCCCCTAGTCTTCGTGGGAGGAGGGGGGAAGCAGTAGATACAAAAGCAGTCATTTGTGTACCAGGAGGTGGGTGTGACATCATCTCAATAGGTTGGACAAGAGTCAACACGTTATGGGGAGTCAAGGGAGGAGTGGGTGGATCCATGTACCACATGGGAATACCCAAAGTGAAGCATGGAAGGTTGAGAGTGCCCACGGAAGAATTACTCATGATGCTAGAGGTTGGAAAGAGGAAGAGGATCATGTGTACAGGGAATGAACCCCAATAATTCCTCGAGCTCTGCAGTTGAGGTTGTGACTGAGGTTGCAAGGAGATTGGAATGTTACTAGATGAGATGGTGCAAAAATTCGATACATCAGTCAACAAAGGAGAGTTGGTAAGGACAAGAAGGTGTCCATTAAAGGAGCGTTGGAAAATAAACCTGGGACAATAACAGACAGGGAAGGTATGGAAACATTGTCGATGGTAGCGTCGATAGTAGAGAGGAGGTTTTTTGGTGTGGCTGGTCCCTTTGGATCATAATACGTCAGTTGGCCGATGGTCACGATCTTCCCATCATGGGGAAAGACCAGGAGTTAAAAGTCGGTAGAGGAAATGACTCACATTACATACATATAACTATGTCCTAGGAGGAGGTTGTAATCGAGTTGGGCATTGACAACCTCAACATCAATTGACATGGTTTTCTCAACTAACTTGACGGGGACATTTGTGAGAACGCCCTAGGGTTGAGCAGCATGACCATCATAGGTACGAAGGGTAGTAGTGGAGGGTTGAAGGGTTGGGGATCCAAGTTTCTGCTAAACAAAGGTTGACATAAAACAGGTGGATTCCCCCTCATCAATGATGCATCGATGAATGACCAAATTCCGAATCGTGACTAGAACTTGGAAGGCAATGAATGATGGCATCCAAGGTTCTCCTTGATCTAAGTTGAAAGTGATCAAATGTGAAGTAGAGGGATTGATGACACCTAATGTAGATAGAAATGATTTGCATTGCAAAGCAAAAGTTTTGAGGACTTCCAGAGCAGACATGGCTGAGGGAGACTGGGACAAGTCGTGGACTATGCTGTAGTTAAGCCCGACATTGGCAGTGGGGTTGTTTGCGACGCGATGCAAAGGGAACCACGGGACTTTGGAAGCCCCGTCTAAGGGGGCTCTCAACAAAAGTAAAGACATATCGAGAGCGATGGAGGTAGATGCCATAGATGGATGAACGGTTTCCAAGGTGGGTCCATACTGATTTCATCGAGTTTATAGATTGACATCAGATGACAACGTCTTAAGGTGATGGACACCGGGATAAATGGGTTGACCCACAGAAGTGGTTGCGGTATTTTGTGGCACCAAGGGTTGAGTTGCAACCATCCCTTGATTTGGTAAGTGGTTATGCAACACCATAGGCAGAGGACTCGGTGGTGTTGGGTTTGGCTAAGATGGAGCAGAAGCATTGGGGTCATGTTTATTATCAGTTTGTATAATAGCCATAAGTGTTACAACTAGCACATAGATGGTTAGTCTACAACTTAGGGTTCTTCCTATGTCTAGGTGGATGCTGGGGGTTTTGTGCAGGGTGATTGGCTCCGTTGTTGTTTGGAGGGTTGGGTTATTTGACACCTCCTTGAGGTTGGTTGTTTCCCCAGTTTCTACCTCTCTGTCGTCTTCCCTTCTCGTGTTGGTTATTGGAGGCAGGTTGATTAGGGAGGTTTTGCTAAGCATAGAGCTATCCTTGAGGAGTAGAAGGAGTCAGGGTTGGAGCAGGTGCAATTTGCATAGGTGGTGGGTAATATGCAAGAGATGCTAGGGGTGCTGCAAATCTAACTGTCTATCGATTAAATGTAGGTGCCAAGAAATTTGGTCAGTGAACATGAGGAATTGGTGTGAGAGACGCATAATAAGGTGTGGGTCCAGACTGAGCCGTTACACATGAAAAATCAGGGATGTAACCAGGTTGGGAAACTCTAGGGGTGGTATCAGAATGAGGTGGCAGAGAAGGAGAGGTTGTGTAAAGATGAAGGTGTTGAGTAATAGAGCCAATGAATCCATCAACAACATGGGATGTCCTCGGCGTATCCCGATGTGAGGAACCAACATGGGGAACATCAAGTATAATGGTATATCGATAACCTGATTGGGCGTAGATGAGATCGAACTATTTTTCCTTAAGGATGGATTCCTCCTTGGTTTGTGGGTGCTCAGATGCAACGTCATTGACGATGGGGGGGAGTAAGGTTTTGAGAAACCAATCCAAGAAAATCCTATCATCTAACTGGATCTTACACAAGATACGACGACGATACCACTCATGGATATTATCCGTGATATGGGTAGTTGTGTCCTGTCGATAGGATAATAGGATTTCCACATCCGTGATATGGGTAGTTGTGTCCCGTCGATAGGATAATAGGATTTCCATGCCCTCATCATAACGGATGGGTAACTGAAAGTACTGGAGAAATATCAAGGCTAATGAGGAAAAGTTTGGTTAAGTGGCATGAGGAAGTTCAATATACCATTTGGCCACAATGTTTGTGAGTGTGCACTGGAATAGCCATAATCAGATAGAATCATCTACTATGCTGTTATATGAACACCATAAGTGGAATGGCATAATGTTGTTTTGGGGGTCTTCTCTCGCCTTTCCTTCAAACTCATGGATGTTTGAAGGGATTTTGGTAGGCATGGGAGGCCACAATGGGTTATGGTGAATGGGGTCATTTATTAACCATTCTAAATCAATTAGGTTGAGACTAGGCATGAATGGTAGACTAGAACTGAGACTGGATCGGGAAGAGCCAACAATGGTGTCTACGCCAGCGAAAATGTAGTTCTCGTGGGTAATTCGGGGCGGGTAAGGTTAAATTCTGATAATAAGAGTAGTCATTGGGATGGTAGGAATAAATGGAATGGTGGTAGAAGGTCCAATGGCCCCATGCATGAATAGTGGTATGGTAGGAACCACGGTGGCTAGAGTGGAACCACCACTAGTGGGTAGCAGACCAACAACAGTGTGTGCGGTAGCAAGGGGACCACTAGGATAGGGACTTGAAGGTCCAGAGGAAGGGATACCTAGAATGATGAGTGGAACAAACACAATCGCACTATCAACCGTCCCCCACTAAAAGGGGTTAGGAGGTGCACCAACCATGGGGCTAGATGGGGTGGTGAACAAGGTAGGTTTGGATTGATAGGAATCCAAATCAGAATCATAGGCAGTATATGGAAATGAAGGTGGTGAATGATGTAGAATATGGATTCGATGGTGATAGTTCAAGGAAAATAACTGTGGGGTATTCCACCTAAGTATATGCAAGTAGCGTGGTGGAGCAATGATGATGTGGTGGTGTGCCATGTAATGAATGTAGGCACAAGAGTGTTAAAAACAGGATAAAAAATACAACTACAACTGAATGTGCATAAGGAGAGCGGAAAAATGGTGGCTCACGGGCCGAAAAGCTACAAGCTCTAAAACCAAACTACAAAAATGTGTCACAACAGGAGACTATACAACAAAGTGGCTAGAAATCTGAAAAGCAACACTACCTAGAAAGAAAATTACACACTAACCTATGGGGTATCAATGCAAGCAAACTCCTAGGTACAAGATGGAAGCCCCTCACAAATTGTATCCTCTACAGGGTGATGAAATCCTAGTCAAACAATACAAAATGGAAGGACAATAGGCTAAAAGAATCCCACTATCGAGAGGGACCTCGGGTATAAGATTCCTAGATAGATTGGAAACTAGGCTACCTCGTTCATGACACATCCCGAGTGGTTTCCTGGCACTTCAACACTTTGGTCCTCGAAACTCGGTATACTCCAACATGCATGAGGAGAACTATGAAGGGTTAGCCTTTGGTGCATGTTGCAAGGAAGATTTGATGCGCATGGTGTGACATAGGAGAAAGCGACAAGTGCCTAAGTAAACTGTGCAAGAGGAATATGCCAACAAGTGGTTGGCTTGGTCGCATTATTCTAACTTTGGTCCAAGTTAGTTAGAAAATTAGTTGTATGTGGACATTTTTGGTAAAGGCGCAAGCCTATAAATAGAGTTAGAACTGTAGTAGAAAGGATGATATATCATGTGTTCCTTAGAGCGGATCTTAAAGTCTTAGTCGAAGTTGTTTTCCAAACTATCTTGTTTTCTGGGTTGGTCTGAGACTATCGATCAAGGATGTGTATTGAATATGTATTTTAACGTGCGTGAGTAATATGATAAAGATGTTGATGGAAACTCTCTATTCTCTTTGTATGCGATGTGATCTATGATCTTGTGATTGTTGTCTCTGTGGCTAATTAATGTGATTTGAATGATGCAATCTAAATGGTTAAATGTTGCGATTTAATTCCTTAATTTTTTTCTTATACGAATGATGAGAATTTTTTGCATAGGGGATGAATTCTTGCATGTCGATCTCTTTTCTAAATAATGAAATGGTGCGATACTAGACCTGGTTAATGCATGATAAAAAATTGTTCTAGATATCTGAGTGGTTTTGCGACAGAGAGGGATTAAGTGTGCAAGTCCTCTTTCCTTCTGCGGAAACGTGGTTCTTTCAGCCCTCCCTTCAATATATCGGGTGAGACTGCACCTGCTTCGCAGGTGTTGCTGGATAGGGTAAAACCTATCCAGACCAGTGTTTAGGGAGATCACGTTGAAGTGTGTCAATAGTGTGTGAACCCATTTCAATTGAAGTGTGTCAACAAATTGTTCCGTTTTTGGGACCATAGGGAAAGAACGAAGAGGACATGTTGTGGAATCCAACGAAACTGAAGATCAAGTACTTGTTCGATCAGAAGGACCAAGAATTCATAGCAGAAGAGAACCAAAGTTCCAGAATGACAAGAAAAGAGTGGTTGGGAAGACATATTTACTCTAATATGCATGAATATTTCTTCGCTGAGTTCATGATTATTTTGTATTAGTGGTTGGCGCAACTTACATTCCAGAAAAGGAATTTCCAAGGAGGCGCACCTACTTGCTGGACCCATGAACTAATTTAGCGAATAAAAATGGTCAACAACAAGGTGTCAAGGGTTGTTGAAGTGTGGCTTGACAACATTTTGGAAGGATATATAACTGAGTTTCATGTCAACATAGTCAAATCATATAGTGATGTAGAAAGGGAATTTTTACAAGGAGCAAGAGGTAGGTTTCTATTGTCTTTGCAATTGTGGATTAGGATTCTTATCTGTGAAAAGGGCATACTAAAGATGAACTCCGAGGAGTAGAGATATGTTGTGTGGAGGTCATGGGTACTATGGAGATGAGTTTTGGATGGAATGATATGGGGTAGATCGATGGGAGTTACAATGAAACTATGAGGGAAGTCGAGGAAGAGTATGGTATTCTGCAAAGTGGGGTGAGGTTTCGGCAAGAGAAGAGGCAGAGGAATGAGGAGAGCCCTAGTGCAACTGGAACAAGAAACCACAAGAGAATATCACAAGGGACTAAGTGACCCTACAACAATGAAGGAGATGACTAGGCTATGATCGAGCCCGAGGAAGGACCAACCCAAAGCAACAACGTACCTACAAATCCATGGAATGCAACAGATTCAGGAAGAAACACCACATCATCACAAGATTTCCTTATGTGTCACCACAGGAGTAATAGTAGCAGATCAGTGAATACCAGAAGAAGGCCCAGAATGGTAGGTGATGACGTAAAATTACCTTTGTTCCATGGGAACGAGATGGAATATTCCGAGCAATATTGGTTTCTTTGCGAAGCAGTATGGACTATGAAGCAAGTCCAAGATGAAGACACTACGAAGGGGAAACTCGAAACAAATTTTTGAGGTCATGCAATAGATTTGTATATGAAGTTTGTACAGGTGCCAACAGGGCATCCGCAAAAGACACTAGCGTAGATTAGGACCGGGTTGATCAAGGAATTCTAGAAACCCAAATTCAAGTTGCGATACATTACTGAGTTGAAGGAAATCAAAGAGTATCTGAATGAGTCGGTATGGGATTTCGATCAATGCTTCAAGACACTAATGGCCAAGGTAAGATTAGAAATGAGTGATGTGCAACACAAAGAATGGTTTATTTCAGCATGGGTATTGCACATCCGAATGTTGTTAATGCAATAGAATATTGTGACACAAAATGACACTCTTGAGATCACAATGAAGCTAGAGGCTTCACCGATTAGTGAAACTGGAGCTGGGATGAACCAGATCCAATCACTATTGGAAAATATAATGATTAAGTTGTAATATATTAAGAAGGGAAAGGATATATGTTGAGAATATAGTTGTCATTGATGTCAAAGGTGTTCACGAATGACACAGGAATAACCAGTAGATATGGTAGTAGGATGAGTTTAACAATGACAAAGGAAAATCAGTAACAGGTTTGATGACAAAGATTGATCGATTCTCTGATCAATTGGCATGAATGAGTGGGCATGAATTAATTAATTAGATCATTGAGTTTTCATGAATGGAATATGTTTCAGAATAACCTTGTTGCAGGTTTCTGGATCAATGATCGATCACTGTAAGGATCGATAATAAATGAGACTTAAGTCTGTGCAAGCTTAGATGGTTTAGATCGTGGTAAGAGAAAATCCAAGGTTGAAATTTTATTTCACAGGTTGGAGTTACATCTGAGATAACGCAACACTTCCTAAGTTAAGTCATCCTCACGATTGTAGATCGTGTGGTGGAGATCTAAAGGTTATGGATAGCTACAACTAATATGGATTTCACTAATTTAATAGCGAGGAGGATAAAAAGGCAGTTGTGCTGCGAAATCATAAACTAATCGCCAAGAAGGATATCGAGATCAATGAACAAGGTTTATCGTAGAAGCAGATCGATGATGCACAACGATTTCCCTGGGTGGAGTTGTGCAGTTTGGGAAACTTTTGATGTGCACAGAATTTGTATGAAATTTTCTTCATCATATTTGAAGTCCATCGTTGATCCGGTGGGGACACAGATCTGACAGTCCTTAAGGATTTCGCTGATTTAACTAGCAAGCCTGTTAATGTTTTGCTTGGACGTAGAATAAACAAAATTGTAAAGTATTTGAGATCTGTTGGATAGAGTGGAAAACATGTCAATGACTATTTTCTTGCTAACTGGATTAGGTATTGGACCTGTGACTCCTACCTGACATCAGGTACATGGACGATCCAGATCAGTCGTGAGAAACACGAAAGTTGATTTTGAGAAGATCAATGGCGGTGAATGATTTCTGCACAAAGAAAAGGGAAGATCCACAAACCTACATTTGATCATAGATCAATGGTTAGGATTGAACCTGCAAAGAAATCAATGGTTCAAAAGAAAAGCGGAAGGAAGAAAGTGGAAGATGATAAATCCAGGTCTAGAATAATATGGGTTTCCACAACCCGAAGTCCAAAAGGCAGAAAGTGGAAGACGAGAAATCAAGGTCTATAATAATATGGGTTTCCACAACCTGAAGTCCGAAAAGAGAAAAGAGGAAGGTAGAGAATTGTGAAAAGAATTTGGAAAATGTCACAGTTATGCTACCCAAACTCTAGAAGATTGGCGGCCTAGAAAACATCCGCATAAGATCGACGGTAAGGAAGAAAAATGGTGAAAAGCGGAAATCTTGAAATGAAATGTTGAAAAAGTCACAAACCATAAATCCATAATCTGGAAAACATCCACATAAGATCGACAATGCGGAAGAAAAATGGAATAAAGCAGAAATCTCGAAATGACATGTTGAAAAGGTCAGAAAGCCGCGATCCACAATCTGAAAGATCGAAAGCTAGGATAGAACTCGAATGAGATCGACAGTGCAAAAAAATTGGTTTGGAAAGTAGAAATCATGGAATGATATTTGGAAAAAGTCACATACGCGATATCCGATCTTTATCTCAGATCTACGGTCAGGAAAAATACTAAAATAAGATCAACGACTCGGGATGATTTTGGAAATAGAGATTTCGGGAGAAAACGACTGGAAGATTAAACTGTAAATTGATTAATAGAAAATTGTTTTAGTTGCTTTGTAGAATAACTATGGAGGTAGATGACCCGTCAACTCAGTGCTAGAACGAGGAATTGAGTTCTCATGAAGAGGCACGATCAAATAATGAAATGGCGCAATGGTGAAGAGATGTGTCCACAGGAAATGTGAAGGTATTTATCAACATAATAGTTGAAGGAAATAACTTATCTTTGTTATTGCGAATGACAGAGTCCAAGAAGTGAATAAAAGACTGATAGAAATCAGTCTAGGGTGGTAGGACAGCTCTAGGGCAGGCTATAAGTCTGCAAAGGGTGTTGTAGCATCCTTGTCTATTGCATCAGGAAAAAACCTAAGGTGTTGGAGCATCCTTGTCTGTTGTAGCAGGAAGAAACTCAGGGTGTTGTTGCACCCTTTCTGTCACAACAGATAAAGCAATTTTGTAGATTCATCCTTTTAATGAGTTTGAATTGGTGGTTTTCTCTTTGAAGTTTCCATGATAAAATTTGTGTCTTAACCTATTTGATTCATTTTGTGTTTTTATTTTTAAAAGAAAAAGACAGTACTGATTCACCCCCCCACTCAGTATTGTGGGATAATCCAACAATTGGTATCAGATTCGGTTCCTTCACTATAGTTTAACCACTGGAAGGTAGATCCTATTTAAAAACCACTATGGATCAACAAGAAGGTTTAGACACCAACATACCTCATTATTCACAGGAGACAATTATGCATATTGGAGTGGGAGAATGAAGTGCCATCTGATGTCCCTTGGATGGAAGGTTTGGGAAGCAACTGAGAAAGAGTATAAAATAGATGACCAAGAACCTATAGTCCCAGAGGAACTAGGCCAATATGAAGGTAATGTCAAAGCCCTAAATGCAATCCTGAGCGGGTTGACAAACTCTGTATTTACAAAAGTTATGCAATGTAATACTGCCAAACAAGACTGGGATAAGTTAAAAATTATCTATGAAGGAGCATCTAAAGTCAAAGAATCCAAGATTCAGACATATAAAGGGAAGTTTGAAAGTATTAAAATGAAAAAATAAGAAAATATTAGGGAATACCTTTTAAGAGTAGATGAGGTTGTCAATGCTATTAGAGGTCTTGGAGAAAAATTAAAACAGAGAGAAATTGTGAGCAAGGTACTAAGAAAGTTGCCAATGAAATATGACTCAAAAGTATCCACCCTAGAAGAATGAGATGATCTTGACCATGTGACAATAGATGAACTACTTGGAATTCTCATTGCATATGAGATGAGAACAAGACTAAATGAATCCTCAAGTAAAGAAGCAAGATAAAGCCTCATCCAAAAATCAATCAGAGATGCTAGATGATGAGGAAGCTCTTTTTATTAAAAAACTTGAGAAGGGTACTAGAAAATATAAAGGAGAGTTACCCCTAAATCTTTTAACTATGGTAGAATTGGACATTTTTCTTCAAAATGTACTTACCCTAAACACGATGATAGTGAGGAGAGAGAAACATTAAAATTAAAAAAGGGTAAAACAGGAAACAAGAAGAAGTCCTATGAGAAAAAGAAAATTGTCTACACCATGAAAGATAATGAAGATGTAGATGCAAGTGAATATGAAGAAACTAAAATTATATTCATGGGTCTAGATACTCAAGCTTCAAATAGTGACTCGGATGTAGAAGGAGAAGTAGACTTAAGAGCTGAAATTTCTAGTGCTCTTGAAGAACTTGAGAAATGAAAAAAAAGAACAAACAGTCAAGTCATATCATTAGTGAGTTGGAATCTCAACTTCTATATGCCAAAAGGATTGAGGAGGACCTAAACCTGCAACTCAAAATAAGAATACAAGAATCTAAGAGACTCGAAGAAGAGATCATACAATTCAAGAAAAAGCTTGACGAAGGATCTATCAAATCAAAGTTTGAGAACAGATCAAGGATTCTAGATGACATCCTGAAAAGCCAAAGAGCATCAAGTGATAGATTTGGCTTGGTTTTTAGCAAAGAAAAAAAACCATAATGTTTCTCTTTCACTAATCAAGGAGGAACCAAGAAGAGCTATGCTGAAGCACTAAAGAGTCCAGTTGAAAAGGAAGAGAGCAAGAAAGATTCCCTAAACTCTCAAGATAAAAACATAAATAATATGGTTCCTAAAAGACCAAATAGATATCTGCATATCTTTTTAGGTCACTTTTACTCTTGTAATGACTTTGGTCATAAAGCCTTAAATTGTAGACCTTTTGGGAAGATTCCTAAATACAAGAAAAAGTCATCAAGTAATAAACCAAAAGGAAATCATAGCCTTTTTACACTTCAAAATATGACATAGAGTGTTACAAATGTAATAACCATGGACATATGGAAAGAGATTGTAAACTGATGACTCCTACAAGGAAGACTATTGCAATTAAGTCTCAAGACAAAAACAAAAGAAGTATTGGAGGGAAAATGAAGAAAAGGGAAGTTCCATGATTTCTCTATGTGCAACAGAAAACTAATTCCTATGGCACTTGGATAGTGGGTGTTCAAAACATATGATTGGCGACCCAAACAAATTCATAACACTAAAAGATAATAAGGGTAAAGTCACTTTTGGAGACAATTTGTCTTCCAAGATAATTGGCAAAGGAACAATTGTTGTCAATAACAAGATCAAAGCAACAAATGTATTACTAGTAGAAAATATCAAGCCTAATCTTCTCAATGTAATTCAAACATGTGATCAAGGGCATATTTATATTTTTGACTCGGAGAAATGTGAGATCATGAAAAAGAACTTAGGAAGAGTTGTTGGCACTGCTATAAGAAATTCAAACAATGTATACATCCTAGAAAATGAAAATCATTATTACTTAAGTATGGTTGATGAAAGTTGGTTATGGAACAGGAGGATGAGATATTTAAATTTTGACAATCTTGTCAAAATAAGTAAGAAGGAAGTTGTAAGAGATTTGCCTAAAATTGTAAAACCCATAAACTCAGTTTGTAGACATTTTCAACATGGGAAGAAAACTAGAACCAGTTTTAAAACAAAAGAACATATGACCTCACATCCTTTGGAAATAGTGCACACAGATCTCTGTGGAACAACAAGAACTGAAAGCCTGTAGGGGGGACATTATTTCATGTTGCTCATCGATGATTACACAAGGATCACTACTAGATTTTGATCCAAAATCCGATGGTTTTTTCCGACGGCGCGTGGATTTTTTATTTTAACCGTGCCAAAAATCAGAAAGATTAATATTTTTTTTGAAATAATGGGCATAAGCGTCGCTTAAGCGACGGT